>JAZKJV010008280.1:600000-1182779 GCA_037367405.1 Ottelia alismoides | reverse complement strand
TTGTGGCCAAAGAATTACGAGCACAATCAAATAATAAACAAAGCAAGCGTATATATGCCTAATGTCCTACGCCACTCAAGTCGGGTCCCAACCACACAAAATGGGTTGAAACAGACCCGACACACCACAGAAGTGTTCAGTCTGAATTATTACAAGGGTTCAAAGAGAGGGATCCTGAGAATATTGCAGAAAATAAAATCTATGCGAACTCTCTCTCACAAAATTAAAATTCGGTCTTCATCGCAGATCCTTAATTTAATATCAAAAATCCAGCTCCCAGAAGTCTGCGAAGAGAGAATTTGCGGTTGGTAGCAGAAGTAAGAGAGAAATGCAAAAATGCAGAAAAAAAATGACACAAAAATTAATTTTACAAAAAATTAATTATAAAAATGATTCAAAACCCTAAAAATTCACCGTTCCCCAGCAACGGCGCCATTTGATGAACGCGAAATTTGCCTCTTTTAATAAGGATGAATTGTAGTATAGGAGGCGGATTTCGGTCGTCAAAATACCACAATCTTTGAATGCTGTGGAGTATTTTTACTTGGTAAGTGTACCAAGGTCGAACTCAGGGAACGATGATTTTTAGTTGCGCGGTCTCGAATCAGATTAAATAATCAATCAATGTTCGATTAATTTTTGTGTTAGAAATATATACAATGCAATGATGGAGAATGCGATGCAAGAAAATAGACAGAATTTATGCTCCTGATTTGTGATTTGAAACGTATCTAATTCTCAAATATTATGATCAATAGTTTCATCAAAGTTAATCACAAATCAAATACCAACTGAATCAATGCTTCAGGTAATAAGTTGATACTCAGAATAATTGAAGCAAGATATCCATCCTCCGACAGTCTTTGATCTATTCCTAGAAAATTTGACCATAATCTTAGAGGCATTGATCTGAGATAATCCCCTGCGAAATCCAAATTATTAAGATAATCAATGAAGGCTTAATCAGATAAAGATACTCATCCGAATTCCTGCAAATAATATCATCAAGATCCAAAGCCTTAATATGTCAAAAAGTAGCCTGCAAAAGTCTATGATGATCCTCAAATAATAATTGACAATAAAACACCATCAGATCTGATCACGAACTATGCTAAATTGTAGAGCGTGAAAATAGCTTCAAAATGACATATTATGTGTAAAAATCGGAGTCTGTATGAAAAAGATATGCTCATTTGAAATTTCAGGGACCAAAATGTAAATAAAACAAAGTTTTTCTTTGCAAAGTGATCCCTGGAAGGACTTATCTGCAATTTCTAGAAGTCGGAGTGGTCCCTGCGTAATTTACCCACAGGAGGGGGTATAAATGTAGATTCTGGAACCTTGGAGGGTGTCTTTGCAATTTCTCCTTGGACGCACGTGCTACGCACGTGCGTAAGGAGGCTCGGAGGCGATCCTGAGGGTCGGGGGACGAGGCAGGAGGCTCGGGGCCCCGAGCCTGTGGTTCGGGTGACGAACCTGAGGCTCGGGGGCGGCGAAGCTGAGGGAGGCTCGGATGCCCCCGAAGCTTAGGCTCGGTCAGCCCGAGCCTCAAGGCTTGGGGGGAAGGCGCGTGTCGTGAGCACGGCCGTTGGATCAAGGGCGGGGGAGGGCCCGATCCAACGGCGCCTGTGCGTCGTGGCAGAGGTGCTTCGGAGGTGGCGTGCAGGCGCGGTCTCGGCGGTGCCCTCCCCGACGAGGCGACGCGCGGGCTGGGGCGGGCGGAGCTCGGCCGACACACGGCCGAGCTGTGGCGATCGGCCTGGAGGTGGTGGTCTTGATGACAAGGACGGTGGCGCCGCGGGCGGAGGTGCTTGGGCGATGAGGCGGAGCTGGTGAGGCGAAGCGGCGCCGCGCGAGGCGGGCGGAGCACCTGGGAGGCGCCGGCGAGGCGGAGGTGCCTGGGCGGAGGCGCGGAGATCGGAGGTGTACCTGCAAGGGTTAAGCGAACAAAAAAAAGGGAAACTGGGAGAGGATGAGGGGATGTGCAAGCGTCCCGACCTTAGCGAGGTCGGAGATGGAGGAGGGACAGGGATTCGACCCGAGGAAGAAGAGGACGAAGGGGGGTGTTGACTCGCCTGAAGGAAGGTTGCAGTCCCTTCTCGGGTGAAGCACGTGAGCTCGTCACGCAAAGCAGCGGCCGAGGCGAAGCTTGGCTACTGGATCTCGCCGGTGGGGCTGCTGTCACCAGCCTTTAGTCTAATGGCGGATGGGCGCTCCTTGGCGTCGGGGGCTGAGCTTTATAGGGAGGAGGAGAAGGTCGGCGTTACGCGGGAGGGGTGGCGGCTTTGATGGCCGCGCATGGCGGTGGGTGAAGGAGGAGAAACGGCCGGGGGAGTGGGCGTGTGTAACGGCTGAGGAAGAAGTGGGCGGGGTCACGTGCTGGGCACGTGACCCAGGTGTGGCTGGATAGAGAGGGAAAGAGTGGGGTGCCGCGTGGCACGCCCAGGGGCTGCCACGGGGCGCCCCAAAAAAATTTCAAAAATAATAAAAAAAAGAAATAGCAGGAGACCTCGGATCGAAAAATTTTCTTCATGAAAGTTGTTCGTCTCGACGAGATATACAACTTCATGAAGGACCCGGGAACAAAAGAGGTCACCTGTGAGAAGTGGTATTTTTTTGGCGGTTTTCCATGTGTATAGAAAACCGACTTTTTGGGTTTTGTATTTTTTTGGTGGTTTTAAAGAGGATAAAAAAATCTAGAAAAAATACAATAAAATAGAAGAAAATTATTTACACATTAATCTAATTTTTTTGGATTTTTAAAGGATAAGAAATCAGGAAAATAAAATAAAAGTAAGAAACGCTCAACTTTTGCACAGACCGACAACGGACACTTGTACTTGGTTAATTTCTTTGATCTCAGTTTTAATCTAGTTTTGAATTTTTGCATTTCTTCTTAAAACTTTCATCAAAGCACACAAATGAAAAAGAAATAAAATTAAAAGAGTTAGTTAAGCACCTAAAAATCTCAGGTCAAAATTAGCAAAAAGTTAAAATGCGCAAAAGAGGCCCAAAACCCAACTTTCACATATGAGCTCCGAATTTACGAAATTGGTCTTGTTTTGAAGGTATTTGTAAATGGAGTACTTTAAAAGTTAGTAGACCAAAATCGGACACTGTATGTGGGAGATATGCTCATTTTAGTCCGTCAGATGTGAAATTTGACTTTGGGATTATTTGACACTTATTGGGGTTAGTAATTTTTTTGTATTTTTTATTTAATAAGATTAGTAATAGCTACACAATAGAGGTGGTTTTGGGTCAATCGGGGTTAGGATGAATTATTTAAAAATGTGAGAAGTTAGCGGCTTTTTGGGCTAATTTACACTGGGATTTTTAATGCAATTTATGCAGATGAAATGCAGATATTATTTACACATGCATGATGGATAATAATGCTCTATTAATGAATAATTACAGGTGGATGATGGGGAACAGAGCCTAAATGACCAATTTTAGCATGATGAATACGAGATTCATCAGTAGCATATGAGGGTAGTACTTCTAGGCGGAACCTCTCTTCTTCTTCTATTTAAGGAAGTGCGTCTCAACTTGGTCTAGTGGTGATGAAGGCTAAAGACAGAAGCCGTGGGTTGCACTAAAGCTTCAAAAGAGGGATAGTCTGCTGGCTCAAGAGGAAAATTTCTTGTATATATGCTGCACCATGTAGATATGTTGTACAGAGTTTTGAAAAAAAATGCAAAAAGAACTCCAAAAAAAAGTGGTGGGTCGGATTGAAAATTTAATAACCCCACCGGAGTGTATATAGTCAAATAAAGCAAAAGCTTATGGTATCCATGTTACATCTCATGAAGCTTGCAGCGGGAGACTTAGCTACACTGGTTGAGCTCCCAAAAGTCTATACTTCTTCCCCTCTTCTTGAGCCGGTTGCACTTGAACTTAGAAGGGAATACCCCGCTTCTCGAGGAAAGAGTTGCTAGACCAAGGCAATAGAGTTACCAGGTTGGGGGAGGTTGTTTCTTTGTTACTTCTGAGGTGGGGAGCTACATATCACTTACACTGCATGGAAAGACTCATGGTCATTAGAGTTTGTGTATGTAGACTTGTTCTGATCTGGTTTATTGAGGAGTCTTGTCCATAGATTGGTGGAACTTAGAGGCTGTTGAGTTTTAAGCTTAAGTCCAAATAAGGTTCCGACACATTAATAATCCAAAGATCTGATCGAGCTCCATAATTCAATTTAATGAAGGAAAGTTTAATATTCAACCTTGATCCATGTACATTCCTCTCTTTTTCTTTTTCTTTCTTTCTTTTTCACTTCTTTTTCAAATAAGTGTTTGCTAAGGGACTAGCAAAGTTAAGTATAGGGGGGTGATGAATACCCATTCATCACTCTTTATTCTTATATTTTAGCTACAAAAACCTTTGCAAATACATGTAGATAGGTGTAAATACAAATAATTAGCAAAAAGCATGCATTGTGTAAAAACTAATAATTAGCATTTTTTTGTGCTAAAATAAAAGAATAAAGAGTAAAAAGAAAAATAGGGAAATATTTAGAATAAATATTGAGCGACCTAATCCCAAGGGAGGGCTCAGCATGGGCCTGACCGCATAAAAGCCCAAGTAGAGAGAGATAAGGAAGCTCATATGTGTATATACCTATTTGTAAATATAATAAAAATATTTTCCTCCAAAAAGAGACTAACATAGGATTGTAAATACTTGTATATATTTCTAAATATAAAATCAAGATAAAAATAGAAATATTAAAAAGAAAACAAAAACATCACTCATGTACATAGTCACCATGTATATAGCCCATTCATCTTATATTTATGTAGCCTTATAAATAAATAAAATTAATTTATAAAAATTTTGTAAATATTCTATATGATATGGTGTAAATAAATAAAATAAAAACAATTAAAACAAAAACTAAATAAAAAGAACAAAATTAAAAATCAAAAATAATATTGTAAATATACCATGTATATATATATATGTACATATCTATTTATTTCCCCCTTGTATATAAATAATAAAAATAAAATAAAAATATCAAATTATTCCAAATTTTATTATATAAATAAATAAAATATAAAATTGGAATAAAATATACAAAAATAAACAATTAAAAATCAAAAATACATATTGTATATACCTGTATAAAATAATAATATTTCGTAAATACCTAAAATATGCTTAAAAAAATAATTAAAAATCACTGAAAAATAGAAAAAATAAAATAATTATTTTTCATGTTTTAAGTTTTTATTAATTCGATCATTTTCTATCTTAAAATAAATAAACAAATAAATGGACCTTGGCGGCTTCTGATTGGTCCACGGGGGTTTGTTGACCCCGGTCAACTCTCCCCCGCGGACCCCTTCCTTGCGGATCCGAGTGCCTGACCCGATTTCTCACATTTTTCCCCGCTCGATCCGATCACCAATCCCTCAAACCCCGGGTCCAAATCATTCTAGATCCGTTCCTAATCCCCGCCCGGTGGTTTTGCCTAGGGATCCGAGCTCCGTCATCACGCCCGACCCACTTCTTCTCAGACCCCTAGCTGTATAAAGTCTCAGCTCCGGTGAGGTTTTCACGCATCTTTGGCTTGTCGTTCCTCCTTCCAGTGACCTCCACCTTCATTGCGAGAGTGACAGCTTGCCCCGGAGGTGTTGCAGCGAGGCTGAGGACGCTCAGACCACTGATCCGGCGAGTCTCCACCGTCGTGCTCCGCCCAGAGTAGGAGCTCGAGCCTCGGACGTCGACGCTACTTGAGGCGAGGACCCAGAGCTTTGCAAGCTCCGCCACAGTCGATTCATCCACCAAGGTAGACCCGTTTCCTTTTGCTTTTCTCTAATTTCTCATTTCCCCCAATTCGCCGCTCCGCTAATGACGAACCGCAAAATCGCCCCTTTAACAATGTGTTTTTAGCACATGGAATCGTCATCGTAGTCGGGCCGATTTCGGACGTCAAAGAGATCCCCTCATTTAAAGATGCCATAATGAATCGAAATGAGGTGATCGAAGATTTATTTTTACTTGGCAAGAAACCAAGGTCGAACTCAGGGACACGAGCCTCTCTCGTATTAATCGGATTTGAGTCTATTTAATTAAGTGTTGAGTTATAGGCATATAGGTCAAATCATGCAAAGACAACAATGCATAAATAAAATAAACATGCATTTTTTTTAAAACATTTTTCTTATCATGCAAATGAATGAACATGCGAAAAATCACAATTATGCCCGAGATACGAAATGATGAGCAAAAGTCAATAACAAGTCAATTTCAGATTTGATTAAAATGTCAAGCTTGATTGATAATGTTAACAAGGCATAAGTTACTAATAAGGGACACATGGCAAATACAATAATACATAAAAATTCAGGTGTCCAAAATGCAAAACTTAATATGCCATTAAGAAGTACATCAAACAAGCTTTCAAATGAGACTGAAATCAACTGAAACGGAAACATGATGCTCAAGGTATGCATAAAGAAAGACAAGGGCATAAGTGCAAGAAAACATGAAATGATAACTACAAAAAGGTCCCCGGAAAGGACTAAAAAGTAAATAAAATAAGTTCGGAGGCCTTCCCTGTTAATTATCCATACACGCAGGGACCATTTTGCAAATTGAAGAAGTTCGGAGGGCTTCTCTGCAAATTGCCCAGGAGGCACGCGCCAGACACGCGCCTTCCAGGCTCGGAAGTCGGCTCGGCAGAGGCTCGGCAGAGGCTCGGCTGAGGCTCGGCTGCTTCGACTGGTTCGGGTGTAGGCTTGGGTTCGCTGCAGGCTCGGAGGAGGCACGGAACATCCAAGCCTCGAGGCTCGGTGGCTGAGGCTCGGAAGTGCTATGGAGAGGACACGTGGCTGCATATGAGCCATCCGATTGTAGTGATCGGATGGTCACTGTGGGCCTCTGAAGAATCGACGTGACTGAACTGTGGCCGTTGGATCGAGATGATCCAACGGTCATTGAAGAGGCGGGTCTTGGGCTACGTGGCTGAATCCGTGCCGTCAGATCGAGATCATCCGACGGCAACTGCTTCTCCATCATCTTCCTTCAGCTGGTGGCGGATTTGGACCTCCGGCGATGTAGGCTCTCCTCCGCCGCTCCTTCTCCATCGGTGTGGTCTTCCCCGAAGCTCCCTAAATGGTCGTCGAGGAAGCCCGGAGCTCGGGGAAGGTCCACAGGCCACTGGCGACGCTCAGTGGAGCTCGGATGGTCACCGCGGAGTTGATAAAATCGGCTCCGGTCGATCTCCGATCGTTGAGTGAAGCAAGACCTGCAAGGTTAATAGCGCATAGCCGAAGCGAGAGAAAAGTGCGTGCGTGCGACGTGAAGTGAGGTGGAAGCTCAGGCGGGCGTGAAGAACATGGGAGCTCGAAGCTCCTCCGCCGCGAGGGCGGAGGAGGTGGGTCGGAGGTGGTCGAGGTTCTGTAGGAAGGAGATGGTGAGCGGAGGGTTGCACGGTGAAGGGGGATCAGAGGCAGAGCTATTCGGGTGGTTATCGGTGCGAGGGGATGGCCGGAGAGGCCTGATTAATTCAACAAAATTCAAGAAAAATACAAAACAGAGGAAGGAAACTTACCTTGGTCGGAAGCGGAGCGGAGGGCTTGGGCTGGAGCTCTAAGTGAGCTCCGGGTCTTCGCTGGACACGGCCAGCCGGTCCGTGCAGCTCAAGCGGGCCGAGGGCACCGCAGCTCTGCCGTTCATGGCGGAGGATCTCACCGGAGGGACTGCGTCGTCTTCGCTCAATCGCACCGACTCCCCCTGTCACGGGGAGGCGGAGGAGGGCTGGGCGAGCCCTCGCGTAAAGGTGGATAGGGCTGAACGGAGGAGGGTGCGATGTATTTGAAGAAGTGAAGGCCGGTGATGGTGGTGGTGGTCGTGTGTTTCGAGGCGAAGATGGGGCGAGTGGAAGGGAGTCGTGGGTCTTGGAGGAGTGCGCGGGGGAGAGGGAAGAGTGGGGAAGACTGTGGGACGGTTGGCGAAGGAAGAGGAGGTCAGAGGAAGTGGAGATAATGGAAAGGGCGGAGACGTGTGCGAGGTTGTGAATGTGGGAAGAGAGGGAGGTCTGGAGGTTGACGATGACAGTCGGTCGTTGGATCTGGAGATCCAACGGCTGACAATGGGGCGCGAAATAGTGGCGTGGATGGAATCTGGGCGATGCGAACGAAGGGCATCGGCTACGCCACGTGTCTGATCGAAAGCGAGGCGCTAAAGGACAGTGGCGATTAGAAGTTAGGGCTGATCAAGTGGTTAGGAATAGATAGCAGGTTGAGCGGCTCAGATCAAGTCCGGTGTGAAGTGATCAAAGGGCTGCAGAGCAGCCACTTGTCGTGCCAAGGGAGCGGCGCGAACGGATGGCTATGATGGAATGCTGGAGCTGATCGAGCGGTTGAGAAGAGAGTGGAACATGGACACAGCAGGTCCGTTGGATTTGGAACGAAATCCAACGGCCAGGGGTGATGGCGGATGAGACAAGAGGTAGCGGGCCACGTGGCGCCCCCAGAATGGGCCACGTGGCCCAATCAGACTTATTCGATCTTCCAGTTGACATTTGAAGGCCTAGATGGCCGAATTTGAGAGAAATCAAAACATGAAAGTTGTAGATCTTGACGAGATCTACAAGTTTCATGTTGGCCAAAACTGGAGATGAAATCAAACAAAGGCCCGAAATATTTTTGAGGGTATTTTTAAGTCTAAAAATACCACGAATTATCATTTTGCCCTTTTTTTTGTGGTTTTGAATTTATTTGAGACTCTGATAATTACAGAACATTAACTGGGATTTATTGACACTAAGCTTAAGCAAAGGGGGTTAATAATGTGAAATTATGATGATGAAATCGAGTTTCATCACCCCCCTATACTTAAACCATGCTCGTCCTCGAGCATCAAAAAGAATGACTAAGTTGGATTAACCCCCTTGTGCATGTGAGTACAGGATCCAATCTACTCAAGTCGGCTCAATTTTAGAAGTCCAAAATTCTCGAGTTCAACCCAGCCTTAATCAAGAGGTACCCAATTCCTCTAATTCTCTTAGACTCTCTCTGATGTACATATAAACTAAAGGATATGAAATTTAGTGTTGACTGCAATTCTGAGAGTAGAGTTAAATCTTCACCCAAAGCCTTGGTCCGAGAAAATCTCCTAAGGACCCAATCCTCAACACTAGGGAATAAATCAAATCTTGCATTCAGTCCACCGTCTCTTTAGTTGTCAGACTTAGAAAATGTGGATGGCAGGCCAGAAAAAATGGAGGGCATGGGATTGTGTCAATTCTTCTCTCCCTCTCATTGGAACAAGGATTCTCTCTAGTGCCTTTTTACGCAACACATTTTTTTGGTGTTGATCAGTGCGTCCGTCAAGAGAAGTTGGAGCCGTCTGCACTTGTTTTCCTGGGAGTACACCGGGGTGTGTCTCTTTTGAGTACCTATCGTACCTTCGACACCCAGACTTGTAGCATTTACGATGCAGAGCCCTTTTTTGGTGCAAGCCCAACTCCTGGTCCTAATAGCGGTGGTCCAAGTGGACACTTTGAAATGGTTGGGAGCGCTCGCCTTTGGTGGAAGCTCTTTGATATTTGACTTTGGTGGAATGAGAGCTTTTCTTTGAATTTCATTGACTTGTATAATTTGTGGCTAGCTCCACTGCTTTTACCAAGAGTTGGCGCACACTGATCAACAATTTTTTGTTTATTTTTCACACCCAGGCACTTAGGTTAATGTCAAGAGATTAGTATAAGAATCAAGTTCTCATACTGGCTAGTATTGCTGACACTCAGGTTTCATGAAGCCTCCAAAGATTTTATCCCATCCTCGAGCATCATTAGATCAAATCCAAACTTGACTTCCTCATCCCAATCCCTCAGGTGAAAAATCAACTCATCTCAATCAAAACCGCAGTCGTGCATGTGATGTGCTGATCATATTCTCTTTTGTCTGAGACTAAGCATGGAATATAGCATGCAAATCTAGAGACCTAGGGGAATGTGGATGATTAAGTCGAAGACCCTGATGGTTAAGGCTGGTTAACCGCAAATCTCAAAGACCTCAAAAAGCTAAGTCTCCTTGAACACTTCAGATCCTGGGTGAAAGTGAAAGAGTAGAGGTTTAATCCAACTTCTTCATCCAAAAACACACATTTTTTTTCTTAATTTTGCAATTTTTATGGATTTTAATTTTTAAAGTCAAAACATAGGTTAGACTCAACTTTCCTTGATAAAAGATTTTCAAAACCATGTCACACAAAAGATTTTCAAAACATTTTCAAAAAGATTTTTTAAAACAAAAAAAAAAAATTTTTTTTCAAATCATTTTCAAAAATATTTTTATCAAAATAGTGTAACACAGTTAGAAAAGCCGTGAAATCTTTTGAGTTCTCTTAGTCCAACGAATTTTACCTTAGCCAAAAAGTTTTTAATTTTTCAAAATTTTCAGATATTAGCTAAAGTAAGTAACTTGTATGTACGGTATACCCCCCTATCCTTAAACTTTGCTATGTCCTCATAGCACTAGATGTTATGAGTCCATAGGTCCATTTTAGAAGAATATACAGGAGATAAGAGGGACTCCCCCCTATACTTAGGTTAGAAATAACCTAAGTATAAAGCCAAGAAAAGATGAGTAGAGAAATCACAGGGACTTGGGTCCCCCCTATACTTAGGCTGAGATTAGCCTAAGTATAAAGATGAGGATTAATGTTGGAAGAGACCCAAGGTGAACGAAGAAGAGGGATGGATTTACAGGTGAGCGGTATTGAATCTTGGAGATGAAATGGAGTGACTATGGTTTTGGGGTTGTGTGTCGCAACAAATAAGGCTCAATCAAGCAAGCAAACCCTTAGTTTCACCAACTCACACATGAAACCAACCAAGGTTGGTTGATTATCTTGTCGGTTTTATTGGTGATAAAACTTTAGATAATTACGCGGAGAAATATGTGCAATAAAAACCAACGCGTAACTGAGGGTGTTGCTCTCCCAAAACCGATTTTTACTCCATTTTTGGTTGACTTGCAATTAACAGTCCCAATTTTATTTTGAGTTATCATTGAATTAAGGTTAGCACAAAATCAAGAAATCATCGTCTACCGTTCATTCCATTTTCCATTAATCCTAGGTGATCAAGCTAGGAAATGAAAGCCGAGAAAAACATGTATTCGAAGAAACCGCGATCTAGGCTAAGCGATAAATCATGCAGTGATTTGACGATAAAAGCCGCGAAAAAACTGGGGCTGTTTTGAAAACTCAAATCCAACATGTATGCAAGTCGAAAAAGCCGCACCTAATCATGCATCTATTAGCGGTGATTGATCTCCATGAATTTTAGCTAAGTGATGCGAGATTAAGTGCGTCTATAAATTAGTGTGTCCTACCTACGATCAAGCACGTAGAAACCATGGAAAAATTAAAAAGAGCTCGGAGAGCCGCGTGCCTATCCTAGGTCGACACTCAAGTGGGGACGATCCCCACACAGCCACATTCGTTCGATTACAACCGCGAGTCTTCGATCGAAGACCGCTGTAAAAGACGAATTATTTAAAATAAAATGCAACAAAAAATGCGACACACATTTTTTTCTTTTCTTCCTCCTTTGCTCCAAGCATGCTCCTGCGGCTCCTCGCAGCGGGGAGTATCCTGCTCCTCGCCTCCTTGATCCATCAAGGGCCCTGCCACAGAAACAATCGTTAGATACCAAATAAGAAAGAAAAATTTTATATGCAAAATATGTGGTTAATTGACCTAAAAAGGAACACTAAATTAAACACACAAAAATCCAAAAAATAAAAGAAATGAGCCGTGTCCCCGGCAACGGCGCCATTTGACGAACCGCAAAATCGCCCCTTTAACAATGTGTTTTTAGCACATGGAATCGTCATCGTAGTCGGGCCGATTTCGGACGTCAAAGAGATCCCCTCATTTAAAGATGCCATAATGAATCGAAATGAGGTGATCGAAGATTTATTTTTACTTGGCAAGAAACCAAGGTCGAACTCAGGGACACGAGCCTCTCTCGTATTAATCGGATTTGAGTCTATTTAATTAAGTGTTGAGTTATAGGCATATAGGTCAAATCATGCAAAGACAACAATGCATAAATAAAATAAACATGCATTTTTTTTAAAACATTTTTCTTATCATGCAAATGAATGAACATGCGAAAAATCACAATTATGCCCGAGATACGAAATGATGAGCAAAAGTCAATAACAAGTCAATTTCAGATTTGATTAAAATGTCAAGCTTGATTGATAATGTTAACAAGGCATAAGTTACTAATAAGGGACACATGGCAAATACAATAATACATAAAAATTCAGGTGTCCAAAATGCAAAACTTAATATGCCATTAAGAAGTACATCAAACAAGCTTTCAAATGAGACTGAAATCAACTGAAACGGAAACATGATGCTCAAGGTATGCATAAAGAAAGACAAGGGCATAAGTGCAAGAAAACATGAAATGATAACTACAAAAAGGTCCCCGGAAAGGACTAAAAAGTAAATAAAATAAGTTCGGAGGCCTTCCCTGTTAATTATCCATACGCGCAGGGACCATTTTGCAAATTGAAGAAGTTCGGAGGGCTTCTCTGCAAATTGCCCAGGAGGCACGCGCCAGACACGCGCCTTCCAGGCTCGGAAGTTGGCTCGGCAGAGGCTCGGCTGAGGCTCGGCTGCTTCGACTGGTTCGGGTGTAGGCTTGGGTTCGTTGCAGGCTCGGAGGAGGCACGGAACATCCAAGCCTGGAGGCTCGGTGGCTGAGGCTCGGAAGTGCTATGGAGAGGACACGTGGCTGCATATGAGCCATCCGATTGTAGTGATCGGATGGTCACTGTGGGCCTCTGAAGAATCGACGTGACTGAACTGTGGCCGTTGGATCGAGATGATCCAACGGTCATTGAAGAGGCGGGTCTTGGGCTACGTGGCTGAATCCGTGCCGTCAGATCGAGATCATCCGACGGCAACTGCTTCTCCATCATCTTCCTTCAGCTGGTGGCGGATTTGGACCTCCGGCGATGTAGGCTCTCCTCCGCCGCTCCTTCTCCATCGGTGTGGTCTTCCCCGAAGCTCCCTAAATGGTCGTCGAGGTAGCCCGGAGCTCGGGGAAGGTCCACAGGCCACTGGCGACGCTCGGTGGAGCTCGGATGGTCACCGCGGAGTTGATAAAATCGGCTCCGGCCGATCTCCGATCGTTGAGTGAAGCAAGACCTGCAAGGTTAATAGCGCATAGCCGAAGCGAGAGAAAAGTGCGTGCGTGCGACGTGAAGTGAGGTGGAAGCTCAGGCGGGCGTGAAGAACATGGGAGCTCGAAGCTCCTCCGCCGCGAGGGCGGAGGAGGTGGGTCGGAGGTGGTCGAGGTTCTGTAGGAAGGAGATGGTGAGCGGAGGGTTGCGCGGTGAAGGGGGATTGGAGGCGGAGCTATTCGGGTGGTTATCGGTGCGAGGGGATGGCCGGAGAGGCCTGATTAATTCAACAAAATTCAAGAAAAATACAAAACAGAGGAAGGAAACTTACCTTGGTCGGAAGCGGAGCGGAGGGCTTGGGCTGGAGCTCTAAGTGAGCTCCGGGTCTTCGCTGGACACGGCCAGCCGGTCCGTGCAGCTCAAGCGGGCCGAGGGCACCGCAGCTCTGCCGTTCATGGCGGAGGATCTCACCGGAGGGACTGCGTCATCTTCGCTCAATCGCACCGCCTCCCCCTGTCACGGGGAGGCGGAGGAGGGCTGGGCGAGCCCTCGCGTAAAGGTGGATAGGGCTGAACGGAGGAGGGTGCGATGTATTTGAAGAAGTGAAGGCCGGTGATGGTGGTGGTGGTCGTGTGTTTCGAGGCGAAGATGGGGCGAGTGGAAGGGAGTCGTGGGTCTTGGAGGAGTTTGCGGGGGAGAGGGAAGAGTGGGGAAGACTGTGGGACGGTTGGCGAAGGAAGAGGAGGTCAGAGGAAGTGGAGATAATGGAAAGGGCGGACGTGTGCGAAGTTGTGAATGTGGGAAGAGAGGGAGGTCTGGAGGTTGACGATGACAGTCGGTCGTTGGATCTGGAGATCCAACGGCTGACAATGGGGCGCGAAATAGTGGCGTGGATGGAATCTGGGCGATGCGAACGAAGGGCATCGGCTACGCCACGTGTCTGATCGAAAGCGAGGCGCTAAAGGACGGTGGCGATTAGAAGTTAGGGCTGATCGAGTGGTTAGGAATAGATAGCAGGTTGAGCGGCTCAGATCAAGTCCGGTGTGAAGTGATCAAAGGGCTGCAGAGCAGCCACTTGTCGTGCCAAGGGAGCGGCGCGAACGGATGGCTATGATGGAATGCTGGAGCTGATCGAGCGGTTGAGAAGAGAGTGGAACATGGACACAGCAGGTCCGTTGGATTTGGAACGAAATCCAACGGCCAGGGGTGATGGCGGATGAGACAAGAGGTAGCGGGCCACGTGGCGCCCCCAGAATGGGCCACGTGGCCCAATCAGACTTATTCGATCTTCCAGTTGACATTTGAAGGCCTAGATGGCCGAATTTGAGAGAACTCAAAACATGAAAGTTGTAGATCTTGACGAGATCTACAAGTTTCATGTTGGCCAAAACTGGAGATGAAATCAAACAAAGGCCCGAAATATTTTTGAGGGTATTTTTAAGTCTAAAAATACCACGAATTATCATTTTGCCATTTTTTTTGTGGTTTTGAATTTATTTGAGACTCTGATAATTACAGAACATTAACTGGGATTTATTGACACTAAGCTTAAGCAAAGGGGGTTAATAATGTGAAATTATGATGATGAAATCGAGTTTCATCAGCTGACCACCGTAGATTCCGATGACGTCCGACCATCATTAGACCATCGGGCTACATCATAGCCTTCGCCTTCTTCCCACGCACGTTCTGCATCCCTCCATCCAACCCAGCTCGCACAGGAGCTGGGGTTCGAGCTCCTCCGTCCACACCCTCGCCGGAGCTCGCCCATACCGACCCTCCGACCACCTTCACCTCGCCTAACCGGGTCGAGGTAGTTTGCCCTCGACCCGCGAGTCTTCTGGACCCATTTTGCAGGTACATCGAGGGCCATCTGAGGTCCTTTGACTCAGGTCCAGTAGCTACGCCTCCGCCAACCTCGCCGTAGCTCTCCAGAGCTCGGTTGGGTCATCGGAGGGTACCACTTGACGCGGAGGCGCCCGACAATTCTTCCCCGATCACTAGATCCCCGCGAGGAGGCTCGGAGCGAGCGTACTGGGCCGACGAAGTTCGCCGGCCACCTGTTCTTCGAACACCTCCAGCAGCCGTCCGATCGCCTTCAACCTCCAGTTCTCATCTCGACCGCCCATCTAAGGAGATCCCGCCACCGTCAGATCCAGCGAGAGGCGATCTGGACCGCCCGATGCGCAAGGCTTCGCCACCGATACCCTCACCCGTTCGATCCTCCACGTGGTGAAGCCCCAACCGTCCGATCATCGCGCGGAGCCCAGCTTTGGAGCGCCACCCGCATCCTGACCGTTGATCCACCACGTGGCGCTTATCCATCGGCTCGACTTAATAAAGGGTAATTTACCATTAGGCCCTGTCTTTTCTTCTATTTAGCGTTTAGTCTTGTAAATATTTAGTGTAGTTCTTTTGTTTCTGGAACAATTGCATAGAGGACCCTGCACTTGATTTCTTTCGCATTTATGCCCCTGTGTATGGTGTAGCACGTGCTTCGACACGTGGTTTTTTGGGCTTTTTGCACTTTATACCTTGTAGTTCTGAGATGTTATGGATTGAATGAAAACTTTTGGATTATTGCATTTATACCCCTGTGCCTAATTTAATAGTGCATGTGCGTTTATTTTTGGGTTATTTGTAGACTAGCCCTTGGACTTTTGGTACCTGTTCCCAAATAGTCCTAGGACTTGGTTTTTATTACATTTAGGTCCCTGAGTGCCCCAGGCACGTGCCGCACGCGTGTTTACCTGGGTATTTTGCATTGGACCCCTCAGGACTCTTGGTATTTGCACTTAGGTCCCTGTGCACAGTACCTTCTTTTTTATTTTTGAATAAGATTGCAAACATACTCCAAATCCAATGAAAATTGGATACATGGCTCCTACCATAGTGTAAAATTTTCTGGGATTTTTGGAGACATTTTTGTTTTGATTTGGTATTTTTAAAAATTCAAAAACATCAATTTTTGTTACTGTTAGACTTTAAAAATCACAAAAAAATATTAAAACCTATTTAAAAATTATAAAAAATTACCTACTGTTTGTTTTGCTTGCTTGATTTTCTAGCCAATTTTGGCTATTTTTCATTATCTAAAACACCTAAAAATTGAAAAACACTCAAAACTCATAAAAATCTAATAAATAATTTAAAAATCCAAAAATAATAATTGAGGTGCTCAAATTTTCCTTGTTTTCTTCTCTATACAGGAAAATTACCTCCAGGCTTATTGGGGATTTCTAGATATTTTATCTAGGTCCCTTAAGCTTGGCTGGACAGTACCTTCTTTTCCTTTCACTGTTCGATTTTTAGAAAATTAAATAAACATCAGAAAAATCTCAAAAATTCATTAAAAACAGTAAAAATTATAAAACATACAAAAATATTTTTATTTGAATTTTTGGTTGATTTTTTGTGCATTAAATAAATAGTTGAATTGCTTGCTTTCCTTGTTTTCCTGAGTTTCTTAATTAATTAAAATCCAAAAAAAATATAAAAACCCTAAAAACCACCAAAATTACTCTTTTCTTCTCTTCCCTTCTATTTTTGACTACTTCGTAGGCCGCAAGGCCATTACGTGCTCCTTGAGTTCGACCCTAGTCGCTATACCAGGTTAAAATAATAGCAAGACTGCTATTGATTTTCGAGTTGATTTTTATATTGGTGGTCTATTTTTCTTGATTGATCGAGCCTGATTGCTTGGGTCGCAACGACCATTTAGCACCTTATACCCTAGTGGCCTGGTTCGGTCATCAGTTATCTGAGATGATTAAATGTGATTTAATTATCAAAGATGTGAATAATGTGAATGTGATTCATATTATTTGGGCACTTGATAATAGAGATCCAATATGACTAAAGGCAATTTAATTATCATGGATATGAATAATATGGATAGTAATATTCATATTAATCAGATATATTATAAATGTGATTTATAATCTAATAGAGAGATCCTATTGTGATTTATATTTGTTAATTAATTATTGATGTGAATTGAATTCACATTGGATGATTAATTGAAAATATAATTTGCATTTTGTTTTGGGATGTGAATCTGATTTTTATTTTTTATGAGTTAATTTATAACATGTTCATATTTACATGTATGTGTATAGGTAAATATATCTGTATTTTGTATATTTTATTTTTATTTTTCATTTTATATTATATTAATATATGCATGTATTTTTTATATTTGTAGCTTCTTTAAGTACACACTTTAGATTTTTTAGTATATTTTTTCTGATCTAATTTTTGTACTTCAATAATTATGTATGTATATTATATAGGCATAAAAGTACAATTCATCTATGTATTAAAGTATAGTATTTGATTTAATATATTTAGTGGTTATATTTTAATTTTATTATGAACATGTATTTTAAATAATAGTCACAAATTTATAAACATATAAGAAAGTGAAAAATATAAATAATAAATATACTGAATATTATAGATAGGTATATTGCATAATGGGAGTCCAAAACCCAACTTTTGCATCTTAACTAAAAATTGAATGAAACTATCTTCATTAAATATCTCATTTTATTTTATGAAAAATAAAGGTGAGTTACATGAATTTTAAGTTTGTATGGATAAGATACAGCTCTGCAACGTTTTCTTTACAGGTTTTTATTTTGTGTGTCTCGGGTATACTGTGCATTATTTTTGAATTAAGTAAATTTTGTATTTTCTGTGTATTTTTATGTACAATGTTAAATTCAAAGTTTATTGATTTGAGGTGTGAAAATAAGAAAATAAAATAGGTCCCAAAATGCAATGATCGGGCTATGAAATTAGGGTTTTTGTGTTGCTTTGTTTGTACAATTAGCTGCATTCTCTCCCCAACTTTATTCCATGTTAACCAAGTCATCATGATGGTTGGGTCTCTAGGGCTAGGATCACTCAATGTATTTGACACTTCGTTATTTTTCTTTTCTTTTCTTTATTCTTTCATTTTGGAAACAAATATCATATTTTGTACAATATTTTAAACAGTATTTATTTTGAATTATTAAGTGGTTATTTTCAAAAATTAATGATATGTACATGCATTTAACTAGGGATTTAGGATTAAAATAAAACAATAAAGGTGATAAAATGGAGATTCATTAGTCCCATTCCCTAATAACCAAGGATTTGTGTATATCCTACATGTCATAGATTATGTCATCCATTGGGTGGAGTCTATCCCTGCTCGATTCATCGATAGTCACACAATTTACCGATTTCTCAAGGATAATATCATATCATGGTTCAGGATTCCGAAGAACCATATTTCGGATGGGGGAAGCTATCAACAAATAAGTAAAGAAGCTTGTAAAGGAGTATGACATTGAACACTTTGTCACTTCTCCTTACCACCCTCAGACTAATGGCTTAGTCGAGATTTCAAGTATGGAGATAAAGACAATTTTACATAAACATGTTCGTCCAAATAGGAAGAATTGGTCTCAGTTGGTTGACTCGGTTGTATGGTCTTATGATAGGTCGTACACATCTACTTTGGGAATGTCTCCATATAATTTGGCATATGGCAATCCATGTCATTTTCCAGTGAAACTAATTCATAAATCTTTGTGGTCAATCAATGTGTGTAACTTGGATCCAGATAAAGCATCCCAGAACGAAAAGGCTAATCTGAATAATTGTTGGAACTTAGATACTATGTGTATGACTACAACCTGATGTAGAAGGAGAAAGTCAAAATATTGCACGATAAGCATAAAAGAAGAAAGACTTTCCAACTTGATCAGAAGGTTTCGTTGTTCAATGCAAATTTGAAGTTATTTCCAAGCAAGTTGAAGAGAAAATGGACACTGCCATTTTTAGTAAGAAATGTGCATGGCAATGGTAGCATCGTTATATCAGGATTGTCATCTGATGCACAACCATTCGTTGTCAACGGACAATTACTAAAGTTGTATCTAGAGCACTATACATTCCTTTTCATTGTCGATTCTTTCATCGTGGTATTTCAAGATGATCTTCCAACAACATCGATATTGTCATACATTGAGCTCAAAAAAATTTTGATTGATTTTTTTTTCAATCTTTTCTTTTTTATTCTTTCGTTCATTCATTCATCCCATTCATTGTTGTTATATTTAAGATATAATTCATCCTAAGTATATGGGGATGAGTGCATTCAGGTTATTCTTCATTTATTCTCTCGCTTTTCTTCTAACTTGTCGATAATTATTTTCTTTATTTAGGAAAATTTCACCCTAAATATAGGAGGAGACAAATTGAGTCATTGACTATTATGTGAATTCTATTCCTCGATCTTATCTACCTTGTGTATAATCTGTTATATTTAGGATTAATTGGTCCCAAGTATGGGTGACCGATCGACTTCTTATTCGTTTATTTGTGTTGTTGTAGTATAGGCTTTTCTATACTTAGCATGAGTTATGTCTTCCATTTTTCTCTTTGATCACTAAGATAGGTATAGGGTGTCTTATATATGTTATATATATGCCAAAAATAATTAGTACTTTAGTATTTTTTAATAATATGGCTTGTATACTACATTGGGTAAGGGTGTACGGATAAATAAACTATAAAGAATAAAATCTTGTAAATGGTATAAAACTTTTTGAAGAATATTTGTGAAAATTTCTTTGAAACTATTTTACAAAGTGATTCGTAAAATTATTGTATAATGTCTTGAATTTTTTTTTGAAAACCTTTGAAAAATCTATGTGAAATGATTTCAAACCTTTGAAAAATAATCTTTTGTAAATTATTTGTAAAATATTAGTAAAAGTATTTGTAAAAATATTTTTGAAAAATATTTGAAAAAATATTTGCAAAATAATATTTCAAAATTTTTGACAAATATTTGTAAAAATATTTTTCAAATTATTTTGAAAACCTTGTAGATAATATCCTTGTAGAAATTATTCAAATAAGACATATACATACCTATTTCAAACTCTTTGCAAATTCCTTTATATAACTTGTACAAAATTCCTTGTGAATATGTACAAGGTTTTGTTAATATGTGTAAATACATTTAATCCACTATCTCTTTTTAAAAAATCCAAGAAAAAATTGCAAAATTTTTAGAAATTCTAAATTTTAAAAAACCTTTTTGAAAAATTCCATAAAAAATTCAAAATTGGAAAATGTATTCATAAAAATATGTGTTTGCATTGCATAAGCATTTTTCAGAATGTTGTGACAACTGGACAAGTCTAAATAAAATCTGAAGATTGGATCTTGGTCTAGACATTAATCCACTTAATTCTACATGAACTTTATATGAATTAGATATAAGACTTTTTAGTTCAATGAGACTTAATTCTTTGAGTCCATAAGACTATGTTTGTATTTCATCTTTACTATCGTAAGTAGAGTATTTCAAAGTGCACACATGACTCTTGCTGATAATGACCTAACTTGGTCACCACGATTTGCACTTGGCTCAACTCTAATGAGGTAGTGAGGTAGAATTCTTTAGCTTGAGGAATCATACATGCGAAAACATACATCTCCCAAATAGGTGGACGGTGCCACCCAATCTGGTCTAGTGGCATGTACGTCTAATGACAGGATGATGTGTGTTGCAATAAATCTTCAAAGAAGGGATAGTTTACTATCTAAAGAGAAAAAATTCTTTATGTAAATGTTTTTGTATATAATATAAAAATTTCAAATGCAAAATCAAAAACACAAAAAAGAACAAGTTAGCCAAAACCAAATAAAAAATCAATTCCCATCTAAGTATGTATTCGAATAAGCAACGCATTATGCTTCAAAGTCAATATCTCAAGGTTTGTTGCAGCAGAAGACTTGGCTATGGCCGAGCTCCATAGGATATGTGACTTCACTGGTCACGAAAAATTATTCTCTCTAACCCCTCTTCTTGATCTAGTTGCACTTGAACTTAGAAGGAAATACCCTGGTCCTTAAGAAAAAGTAGCTAGATTTGTAAATTAGGGTTATCTTATTGAGGGATACTGTTCCTTTTTGTTTCTTATGAGAATAGAAACATTCGCATATATTGTACAAATGAGACTCATAGTTATAAGGGTTTATGTATGAATAGACTTATTCTGAATTGGCTATTGAGGCTACCTGAACAGAGGATTGTAGAACTTGAGGACTGCTAAGTTTAGATCCTATTCCCAGTATGGTTCCGAACACATTAACAATTCAAACGTATTACCTAAGCTATGAGCTTTGATTTTGTAAGACAAGTTTAAAAGTTATTATTCTAAGTTCTTTATTTTCTTTTCTTTGTTATCTCTTTTGCATCACTTATTCTTCTAATAAGAGATTGTTATGGACTAGCAAAGGTACATATAAGGGGGAGATGAATAGTCATTCATCTACTTTTATTCTTCAATTTTATCTTTAATCCCTACTAAACACATGTAAATATAGCAAACGTCTACAATAAGCATTCATGATTCATTTGTAATTAATATGTAATATTGTATAAATACAGGCAGCCAAGTCCTCTTCATAGTGAATTTTGAATTGGTTATGTTGATTTTTGATTGGCCTTTGCTACAACGAGTGCATGTTATATTAGTCGATTGATGATTCATCAGATGGAGTAATTTCCAAGGACATGACTTCATTAATATATTTAAATTTTATTTAATATTTGTGTTACGATGACTATTTATAATTTAGGTCAAAGTTGTTTATATTATTTTGATGCATTGTTCTTTATTTATTGATTGACATGCACATTCACTTGATATTTCTTTAATCTATTTTTAATTATTTCTCTTTTGTATCAAATCTAATAGATGTGAGGATGCTTGAAGACCTACATATTGGTGCTGAAGTATGATGTTCCAGCTGAGAGGTGATGCTGGAGACCCCTTCTAGAGCTTGAAGTTTATCAATCATGTTTTATGTTATTATGTTGTATATTATATGTATTTGGACTTGACATTTACTGTTGAGTCTGGTTCACCCTTTTTTGGGTGGAACTCAACTTGATGCTCGATTTTAGGTTTAGACACACATCTCCTAGAGCTTCTTTCAATTGATTACTTTCATGTGCTTGAATCCTAAATTAGGACACACTAACTTCATCTCAAGAGATTCACACATCTCTTAAGATTCATGAGACACACTTAAGCTACATTTGATGTAGCCAAACTCAATCAAATTCTATTCCGTTAATAGAACTTATGCTTAGGATACAGTTTTTTTACTTGCATGCATATAGATACTAATTTTTTTACTCACTCTCTCATGTGCATGGAGAGAGAGGGTATGACTATAAGTGTCTTTGACATGAGCATACATCATAGTTTCTCGTATGCATTGTTTTTTTCTTGAATCCTCTATTGATTGATAACTTATGATTTTTCAAAGGAAATGGGATGGGTTGGTAGATGATGATTTATGTGTTCATATAATTAGTCAATGATAACCGAAGCTCTAAAACTGGAACTATTAATGCAAGTTGACTAAATTAAAATGAAGTTACAATTCATCTTGTTTTGGGAGAGCAAACCTCTCATTATTTGCATGTATATTTTTAATGTTGTGAGGTGAGGATGTATCCTTAGGATAGTGCACAAAATCTACTTAAGCATGCTCGTAATGGAATCAAATTTGGCATTATCACCAATAAAAGAGATGATAACTTGGCCATACATTATGATCCTCATATGTGTGTTGGTCAAACTATAGGGTTTGCATGTAATTGGTTATGATTCTTTCATTTATCCCTGACAACCTCGAACTCCATTTCACATCTTCTGAGATTCAATCATCTAAATAGTTTTGGTAAACTCTAATGTGTCTCGATTTCCCCATCCATAGCTTTATTCTCTTAATACTTCGGCTACTTTTCAGCCTAAGTATAGGGGGATACCAAGTTGTCTTTGATGTTCACCTTGGATTACCTATTTTTTTATCATATCTTCTTAAGATAATTCTCAGCTGAAGTACAGGGGACCCGAATCCATGTATTCTACTAATTTTTCCTTTCTCATTCATTCATACGCCATATCTTCTTGATTCAGTTCTTGTACATCTCCTCATATTTAGTATGAGAAATGGCTTCATATCACTTTATGTTGTGCGAACATAGCAACAACTAAGTATAGGGGTGTATATATTTCATATATACTTGGGCCATAGTTCATATTTTAAAAATTTTTCTAAAGTTTTGGGGTATGAGATCGTACTATTTTGAACATATTTAAAAAATGATTTGAAAATGATTTGGAAAAGTTTATGTATATATTTTGATATGGTTTTCAATATTGTTTTGCATGACTTGTAAAATACAAGTTTACTTGTTTTGAAAAATCATTTGTGAAATATTTGGAAAGCCTATATCTATGTGACATTGTCTTGAAAAATGTTTTACTTATGTTTGAAAATTGGGATTTTACTTGTTTTGAAATTTTTTGTAAAATGTTTGGAAAATGTATAATTATTTGACTAGGTTTGTATAATTTTTTCAAATTGTTCTATACTTTAAGAGTGTAAATTGCGATTAACAAATTATCTTTCAAATAAACCTAACTTTCTAAGATTAGTCAAATACTCTTAAAAATAAAAAAAATCTTTACTATTAATTCTATCTATTAAACTTAAAAATGATTAGCTACTTTTCAGTAAGGGAACTATGGTCTCCCTTAGCAGAGTAGATGTTTAAAAGACAATGCGTAAGGCACCTTCTTGAAGTAATACGGTTAATCATTTGATGGTCTATACTTATACCCATATTGGTTGAAAGTAAATGCAACTAGTCACATGAGTTTAGTCCAATCATTATTCCTCTAACGAAGCTAAAAATATATAATAAAAAATTGTAAATAATTAACTTGGTGAATTTGGTATTCTTCACTAACACTTTCACGCTTGCACTCAAGGCTTGTTGACATCTTTAACACTTTGTTAACGTGGTCTAGAGATTTAGAGTTATCATGTCTTAATCATTAGGATCTTAGACTTAATAATTAAAACTTCTCAAGTTAAATAGATTTGTATGTTATATAGCATTTTTAACCTCTTTCTTAAATAATATGACCATCACTCACAAGCATGGCTACATTCATTATTTAGATGAGTTAAGATTTCACTTGAGGAACTGGGTTTTAAAATTCAATTTTGCACCTGATTTTATGATACTTGAGGATGGGATAAGATTAACGAATGCTTCATGAAACTTGAGTATCAACATCTTGACATAGTTCTCATATTAATCTCTTGATCTAGACCTAAGTGCTAGGATATGATGACATTAAATGAAACTCTTGATCATTGAGCGCCAAGCGCCAATACTTAGTAAAAGTAGTGAAGCTAGACAAAAATAAAATGAAAAAATGATGATGAAAAGAAAAGCTCAAAGTTACAAAGTTACATTCATATGGTCTTCCATCAAAGTGTGCTCTCCCAACATTTTAAGTGTCCATTTGGACTTAAATCTTAGGCTTTTATGAGTCGGGCTAGTACCTCAAAAAGGTCTTTATATCATAAGTGATCAAGATTGGGTGTAGAAGGTATCTTAGATACTCAAAAGACACACCCCAGTGCATTCCAAGGAAAACAAGTACAGATGACACAACATTTTTTGACAGACACACTGATTAACAACAAAAATATATTATCTTGAGTTAATAAGGCACTTGAGAGACAACTTTTTCTGTGTTCGACCTTGGACTTACTAAGGTGTAAATTTAAGCCAAGTCCTCTTCATAGAGAATTTTGACTTGGTTCTGTTGATTGTTGATTAGTGCATGCTATAATGAGTGCATGTTATGTTAGCAGATTGACAGTTCGTCATCGGGTCATCTAAAAAGATAGGCAACTGTCAATTTGATAACTAGTTGAAATTACCTGAAAGATTTATTATTTTTATTTATACTTCTAAACTAATATGTATAACAATAAGCACGAGAGTGTCAAACTAAAGGAGGCAAATTATGGAAAACTAACGTAAAATAGAAGAGTGAATTAAGGTATATGATTTCCTAATTTGTTTAGTGATTTTTATTTTTTTTCATGACTTTTAGTGTGTTTTACTTGCTTTGTATTGTTTCTTTAGTGTTTTATATACATATATGTAAAGTAGTATAAATATGGATTTTATGTTTTATTATTTATTTTAATTTTTATATTTTTATGTTATATATGTTTCTATTTTTACGTATTTTGAGTAGTTTTTAAAATTTTATGGGTTTTAAATATTTTTAAAGTTGGAAACTATGTTTGTTTACATGAAAGTAGATAAAAATATCTTTAAAATAAGGTATTATGCACATTTTTTTGTTTTTGTAGAATCATTTATGAGTTTTAAAAGTTTTTACGTAATTATGCATTTTTAGTGATTTTAATATTTGATTCTTATTTTCTTTTTGGTTTTCTATGTGAAATATGGTAGAACATACTCTAAGAATTTTTATAGGATTTTTAAATGTGTTTTTCCATTTTTCTAATGTTGGTATATTTTTTATGTTTTAAATCGTTTATCAAAAATATGAAAATTTTATATTTTTAAATACAAATTTTAGTGTTATATATTTATATGTATTTTTTATTATTTTTTATTATTTTTTATATTTTGTATTTTATTTAATACAAATATAATAGATATTTATTTAATTTTTACTTAATACATGGCTCTTTTGTAATTTCTAGTAATATATGGGGGCGTTCTTTAAAAATCCCGGAGTAATATGTGTCAGACTATGTGACAACATTTATACCTATACAAAATAAAAATAAATGCTAAGGGTACTATCACAAATGTCTGGTTCTCACATGTCTCTCCATGTGAGATTAGTTCAAGGGACCTATAAGAAAATAAGGAAAACATGAGGGCCCCTATACAAATTTTGCCAGAATCATGTGAAGAATCACATGCAACAATAGTTTGAACATGTTTATAAAATCGTAACCTCCAAGGGTATCAATACAATTCACCCAAAAATCTCATATTACACATATGGTGCATGTGCTCGACTAGAGTGGTGGTGCGGTGGCAAATTTGAAGCATCCGATCACTTATGATCTAACGGTTGTGGATGAATCTAGGGTGGTACTTCTGTTCTTCAATTCATGTGGTTATACTTGAGGGTCTCGATTCCATGTCTCTGGGCAGTTTCAATGCTTCAGTCGATGCCTTTGATCATGTGCATGATTGTAGAGGACTCCTTCAAGTAGTTTGTATCGGTAGAGGTACAATTCGCTCTCAATGTAACATATCTCAATTGATCTTCATGTCCTACAAACACATGGATTCGAAGTTTCAAGATATGAAATGATTCTCTAATTTCCTAACCTTTCCCATTTTGATGCTATTTTATGTCATTTGATTGCAGGTGCTCAAGGTGTGATGAAATTCTTCCAATCAAATGGATCTGATTATTGATGCATTCAATGACAGACCTCCTTGAAGCGCAACAATGGTTTAGTCTCTGATGGTGTCCGCTCAGATAGATCTGATTGATGATGCTTCACTTCAGCGATGATTAATCTTAGTACTCATCGATCTTTGGTGAACTTATATTGAGATGAATCAACTCAAGTTTGAAGACTTGGTCCAAAATTGCAAATAGAAAGAGTTGAACAGAAAATCTCATACGTGAGGGAGGAAAGAACTCGAGCTTCAGCCACTGTGCGTAGTGATGACACGAAAATCTGGATCAGTTAAGATGGAAAAATAATCACATCATTGTTCTCAACCAATGTGTTCTGTCAACGAGAAAAATATGTATAACCACTTAAGAGAAATCAATCAATGAAAAGTAAGCGGTCTTCGCTATTTAAATTTATATGGTATAACAACCAGGGTCGAATACAAGGAGCACGATTGAAGAACTCAGCAGTCAAATTTGAAAATAAAGGATTTTTTGTGGTTTTTGATTTTTCAAATTTGTATTATTTTTTTAAATTTTCAAATAATGAACAAGATACAAAATACATACTCCGCACTCTTTTTGTATTTTTAAGAATATTAAAAAATGCTCAAACAGAAAATATATTTTTGAGTTTTAAAGGTTTTTAAATGTTTTTGGTAAATTTTCCAAGTTCTTCTGGTATTTTTATGATTGTATAAAAATCAAACAATATCAAACAAGGTAAACAATACACAACATGGAGTAATTTGCAACTTAAAAATATTTTAAATGTCAAAACTCCTGGGAATAATTTTTATACAAAAGTATATACAAATATCTACACAAAAGAACTGAAATCACTATTTTTGGATTTTTCTAGATTATTCTACAATTTTTCTAAAATTTTTAATAGTTTGCAAATTTTTTGGGTTTTATAAATGGGAAAATGGGGCTGCCCCCTAGGGGTAGCCAACAAGGTTGCCCCCATCCCATTTTTCACAAACAAAATTCTATTTTTTTGGGAAAATATCACCATGTATATTCATCCCTATATCCCTCTTATATGTCATTCGAATTTCGTCAGAACCAGAGACTCCTACGGCCTCCATCTAGACGTCATTTTTTTAACGGTCGCAAGATTTTTTAAATCGACCCTGTCTGGATGGAGGCCGTAGGAGTCTCTGTTTCTGACGAAATTCGAATGGCATATAGGAGGGATATAGGGATGAATATACATGACAATATTTTCCAAAAATTAAAAAAATTTGCCCAAAAATTGGGCGGGGCAGCCCCATCAAGCCCTTTATAAATAATTATGTGTGAAATTTGGCTAAAAAAGACAATAAAATACACCTAATCTATTTTTTTGGATATTTCAGACCATATTCGATTTTTTATGATTTTTCAAATTTCAGACAAAGAAAAAGATACTGTTTTTAAGTTTTTAGTTATACCAAATGAATTTGAATTGCAAAGAAAATTTCATGCTAAATAGAGATAAATATCATGAGCATAACATAAATTTTCTAAAATTTATTGACAATAAAAGATTTATTTTAATCAAATAAACATGCAATATAAATATATGGAATTACAAGATTGAATTGCAATGTTTTTATTGCTTTTGCATCAGAAAAATAACAGAAATATATTACGGGAGAAAATTCGTAAATTACCTAAGTAATCACGTGTAGAGCATGTGTTTGAATGTTGGAAGAGACCTCTTTGTAAATATGAAATCCTTGGGGGCCGATTGCAATTCCAATTTTTTATTTTAAGAGAGTATAGGGTATCCTATTTCGTATCTTTGTTTCCTACTGAAAGCCAAAGAGGAGGGGGGGGGGGGTCATCGCCCGCCTCCCTTCTTCTTCTCTTGCGGGCACACATGACGGAACGATACACGGTGAAGGCGTGAAGAAGGTCAGTGGCTGGTTGAGGCAGATCTTGTAGAGGAAGCTATTGCCACTGTATGTGCGACATTGGGATGATCATGCTAGGCAGGAGTTGAGGAGGAGGAGGTGCTCGCGGATGAATGACGAGAGACGGAGGGTCGCAGGACGGCCTGGCGGAGCGCCACGCGGTGACGCACGATGGTGGTGAGGTTGGCGCCTGCGCGCAGGGGCTGCGGTTAGACAACGAGGACGCACACGATGACAGAAGCCCCAGCGGTGGGAGCTTGCCGCGGGCCTAGAGGGAGAACGGTGGTGGAACGTGGCTGCTCTGCGCGGCGGCGCGCACTAGGCCGTAGAGGTATATGCGACGGTGCTGCTGGCCGAGCTGGGCTAGCGAGGCTTTTTAAATTTTTTATTTTGAAAATAGAAACAAAAATAATTTTTTATTTTACAAAATATTTTATTATTTTTTATTTCCTGCAAAATAAATGTTAAAAATGAAAATATATATGATTTTTTTATTTTTTTTGTATTAACAAATGGGGATACAAGCACAACATCTCGACCCAAGAAAAACCAAACACAGAATAATGTGTGCGGGTGCGGATCAGCGAAGTGAGAGATATAGCCGGATCTCAGACCACCGTACGTGGTCGGAGGTGATAGATTATGAGAGGTACAATGTGAAATATAGAGATCGAAAAATGAGATGAAAAATCGGATTTGGGCACGGATCATATCAGGATGGAAATTTTGAGAATTTGAGATCTAAAATTTAACAATGACATTGAAGCAAAAATTAAATCTAAAATGACGAAGGAAAATAAATTGGATCCCACCTTAGAGTCGGATACGCCGTGATGGCATCGACAAGGACCGACTCGCTATCACCGGGTGACTCAGAGGCTAGGCACCCTTCTGCGACAAGAAACTTCTTGGAGATCGGGCTTCTCTCCACCAAAGATTGATCAAGAGCAAATGACGGAGGAGCCCAATAAAAAGAGAAGGAAAAAAAGGAAAATATGTACAAATAAGGAATGTGATTAGTGGTTAATTATTAATTAATTAATTAAAAACGAAATTCGAAATTAAATAAAATAATTAAAATAATTAATTTACAAAGATTAATCAGCCACCTTAATGGTGGTTATTCAAGGCATAAAATCAAATTTTTATATAGAAGGTAGGTTTTCAAATAAAATGAATGAATAAATTAATTAAATCCAAATTTTGTAATTATATTAATTTAATTAATTAATGCTATATATTGATTTTTTTGGTGATTTTTATGTAAGGAAATTATTTGTATACAAGTATTACATACATATAGTACAATTTAAATTTTTAAATAATAATTTTTTAATTTTATTTTTTAAATTTTATTTTTATTTTTAATAACGAATAGAATATTTATAATTATTTACACTATATATAAAAAATAAATATGAATAAATATATACAATAAATAAGTGGTAAAATTACACAAACCACAGAAAACTGACTTTTCATTCGTAATTCCAAAAATTATGAAACCATAATCATTTGAAAGATAATTTAATTTAGAGTACAGTGGAAGTGTTTGATTCAATTTGAGTTTGTATGGAGCCAAAATTGGTCTTTCAATTATTGCTTTACGGGTTTTTCTGAGTGTGGATACTTTTAATCTATATAATATTTAATTTTGCAATTATTTTTATTATTTACAAAACATTTATTTACAACTTCTATTTAGAAAAATATTAAATTTGAGGTCAATTTATGTACAAATAAAATAGTGTAAGTTTTGTACAAATATATAGGGAAAAGTATTTACAAATTATTTTTGGATTAAAGACCCTATCTCCCCCTACTTTATTCCTGGTCGATAAAATCAAGTCCTGACCTTCTCTCGGGGTTCAGATCAGTCTGCATTTATTTCATAAATACATCCTTTATTTGTCTTTTCTTTTTCTTTTCTTCTTTATTCTTTTATTTGAGTAGAAAAAGTGCTAAAATGCATATATAATAAATACATGCAAAATGGTAATTTAATGAAATTAGTTGGTATTTACAGGTATTTGACTAGGGAAATAAATCTAAAATAAAAGAATAAATGCGATGAATCGTGGATTTATCACGTAGTCAGAGATGTGCATGTATGCGAGGTAGAACATGAAAGCGCAGGGATAGGAAGGTGAAAATAGATAATTGAAAGTCAGATTTAGCTCGATTAAAGTTAAAAATGTAGATGAATAGGAGTATTAAGAAGGAGGAAGAGGAAATAGAGGAAGGAACTGAAGATTAGAAGAAGGTTAGGACTTAGACATCTAACATGGAAGTGATCGAATGAGATGGAGGTGTGTTTGTGGACGGAGCTCCTGGCACTCCAGGTATCTTAGACTCGACTCGCAGCAAAGAAGGAGTTGGTTGCTAGAGTAGATCATGTCAATCAGCTGATATCGCCCACCTCGTCACTATACCTTACTTGATGGACGAGGAGATGATGCTCCCGTCTTGAGATTCTCTCTCACGCCGGAACTCACAAAAAAATGGAGGAAATAATGATGGATCCCATGACATGAGGAGGGTGATAGGTACAAATAGAGGAAGAGGGTACATTGGACAAGAGGGCAAGTTGGTTGACATTACGGTCGTGTAGATGGTGAACGACATGGTGGTCAAGGTTGTTGGAGAGGTTGACGAGAAGGACGGAAGCCAGATTTAATAAATAAATAAATAATATTTTAAAAATTTAATTAAAGAAGTAGTAAAATAAATAATTTTTATAAATAAAGTAACATATTTAATGATGAATTGTAATCATATAAAAAAGTTTTATTTTATTGGTTAGATAGTATAATTCGTGTTTATAAATTGCTTATTTATTAATTTTTAATTACTTTTTTGATAAATAACTAATTTATTTTATATTTTAATAATTTAATATATTTTATGAGGATTATAAATATATTTTTATTTTATTATCGTTATTTAATTAGTTAAATAATCTGTAGTATGTATATTATAGGTATATTATACCTATATAATAAATACATTAAATTATTTTTGGATATTTTTTAGCTTGTTAAGTTTTATTTGAATTTTATAGAAATAAAATAAAATATGTAAAAGATATTATAAATATATTATTTGCAAAATATAAAGAGATAAATAAATAAATGAATACATATATATTGTGCAATCATACTCCAAAAAGTTGGCTTTCACATCTTAACTCCAGATTTTACGAAATCATTTCATTTTAAAGATTATTTATTTTAGATACACCGAAAGTGAGTTTTAGTCATTTTGAGTTCATATGGAGTTAGTATTGATCTTTCAATGTTGGCTTTACAACTTTTTCAGAGTGTTGTCCCTTTACTTTGTACTTGGTTTCTTTTTGCAATTATTATTATTATTAACACATTTTTATGTACAAGTTTTCAGAAAAAAAAATTTATTTGAGATTGAATTAATAATCAATAAAATAGGTAAAGATATTTACATAATGAATGAGAAGAATATGTACAACGTGAACTTGGATTTTTTGATATTTTTATAAGTTGATGACCATATCTCCTCCTACTTTATTCCTTGTCAACTATGTTATTGTTTGACCCTTTCTCAGGGTTTCGGGGTAGTATGTATTTATTACTTATATACATCCTTCGTTTTTCTTTTCTTCTTTATTCTTTTATTTTGGTGTAAATAATTGTTAAATATACAATATTAACAAATGATGTTAGATTGTTAAGAGATGAGAACTAGTGTTATTTACATGTGTTTATTATAGATTTTAAGCCAAAATGAAAGAATAAAAATGCTAAATTGGTGATTCATCACATGGTTTGAGCACATCTCATTTCAAGAGCCTCATGTATATATGTACGTACATATTTATACATGCATGCATTTGGGTCCCAACGTGTTATTAAGAAGTACCTTGAAAAATAAAAAAAAAGGGGTAACCAAGTTGGCACCCACTAGAGTTAGCCCCATAAGCACATATGTGTGTATTTGATTAGTATTTCTACATCCATAATCCTCCATGCTTATAATTATACCCTGAACACTATGTAGTTTCGGATTGCATGGAGAGCTCTTAGTTCCATCATTTACACAATATAATTCTACGGTGAAAACTAGTCACTAAATAGTTAAATTTGACCATTGAAACTAAAATGTAAAATATATGTATTTATCGGTTGGTCATACGAACTTTGTAATATATTTTTTCCACCATTTTTATTCTTCCATCCTTCTTTATCCAATATGTTTTTGTGGCTTATTCTTTCATTTTTATCCTTCTTCCTCCTTTAATACCGACACTCCCGTGGTTGACACTGATTGGAGTATCGAGATTAAGAGAGGGTTGTTTGGCATTTTAAAATCAAATTGCAAAATGCCATCTAATTGTTCCGATAAAACTTGTGCGGGAGAAGGCATCACTAAAAAAATTAGTTGTGGCCACGGAATGTGGCTATGGAAACTTGTGGCCATGATAATTCCGTGGCCACTAAATTTTCGTAGCTACAATCCGTGGTCAAAGTCTTCATACAAGAGTTAGTTGCCACGATATCTTCTGTGGCCACTTGTAATGGCCACGACATATTCATGGTTAGAAAACTCTTGCGACGAGACTTGTAACTGCGGCTATTGGCCACGATGTGTCGTGGCGAAAACCCAATTCCATGGCCACAAACCCCACATCCGTGGGAATAAATTTTGTAACCACAACTTGTTTTCCTTGTAGTGCATCATGGGTTAACACAAATTCGATGCTTTTTCAAGGAGAGGATTCAATTTGGGAACTTCTAGCCCCACATTTCATGGGTACATGGCTAGAAAGATGCTATTCTTCCCGAAGATATTTGTACCATTTCATATCTTGAAAAAGGATGCACGAAGACATGCAAAGAATTCTTTATGTGAGGAACTTGGTTATTAGTTGACGGACATTTTCGACATCACATGGAAACGCACGTCTGGTTTGAAGTAGTAATTATTTCACACTAACCAATACGCAACCAAGGGGGAAGATGTGGCGTAAATAGGTAATTCCACCATCCACACGACCTGAAAGAGGCACAATTATACTTACCATGATTACCATCATGATAAAAAGTATCATTTTGTACTTAGTCCAAGTTACATCAAGCGATTTACTTGGAATCACGAGCTAACTTGTACCCTGGGCTAAACTCTTGTGACACAGCAAAGTAGCGCCCAAACATGCATGCATACTTGTACAGAGCAATCCTGAACCATCTCCCCACGCTTGACAGACTTGTAAAGCATGGCACTGCTGCACCGAGTGGGTGTTAGGTGTGTCGGTAGTAGCCGGAATCCCGCGACCACCTCTTTTACAATTGCCCATATTTTGTTGATGCTTGGTCTATAGTGTGTGGCACGATTTGACCTGCAACCTCAGGTGCCAACTAGCCTCATTCCCATGCTGGAGTGCTGCACTAAAATTGAAAGTGGCGTAAGGAAACTAAGAATTGTGGTCACCATAGCTGCTACCACTTGGGGCTGTAGACAATTTAAGCATAGCATAAACGAATCAACAAAAATGATGATTCACGAGTTACCTCCTTCCATCGCAAATCAAATAGCAACTTTTAATGGAGATGATGAAGAAACTGACGGTGATCTTTTCTTCCTCCTTTTCTTCTTCCCTTGTCCCCAATCGTTAAGACTCTCTCAGATGGTAGAGAGTTTTGATGATGGCCATTTGAATCTCTTGATTTGGTGTATTGCATAATGAGCCATCACGTCTCTTTTATAGGGGTAGTGTTGAATGGTTCAAAAGGATAACAAACCCTACCGTAACCGATTCCTGATAATCCACTAACCATCAACGTGTATCAAGATAATGCAGTTACGTCTTATCCATTGACTTGGTAAAACCCAAAATTTATCATCTCATAATTTTTTTGTATGGACCATATACAGGATAAATTCCAACATTTTCTTACTTAATCCATATAATCTTTAATTATGAGATAATAATCGTAAGTGCGCCTTTTTATGGGTTTTATGTAATGTTAATGAATCATATTTAATTGAATTAAACTAATATTATCATGGAGGTCACATATCATATAACTTGACACGATCCCTTCCATGTATCAATATCAATTAGATCCAATCAACTGTAATTTAGAAGAATAACATCTCCTTCATCAATTCCATTTCGACGATTATGTTATCTATTTGCAAACATGCATGCATAATATAACAATGAAATAATTCAGAAACATAACAAATGAGATTGGCATAATCATAATGAGCACCAAATAAATGTATTAATTAACCTTTCACAACAAGGACTTCTTTATAACACCCATTCTTGCAACATGCTTAGAAAAATTTTAGGTGCTAACCCTTTAGTTAACGGATCTACAATAATAAAATTAGTACCGATGTGCTTTATAGACAATCTTTGTTTCTGAACTTCCTCCTTTACTAATAAATACTTCAATTCTTTGTGCTTTTCACCCTTAGAGTACTTATCATTCTTTGAGAAGAAGATTGTTGCGGCATTATCACAATAAAGTTTCAGTGGATTGACAATGTTGTCAACTATTCCAAGTCCTAAAATAAAATTCTCAGCCACAATCCTTGAACTGTAGTCTCAAAGCATGCTACAAATTCAGCCTCTATAGTGGAAGCTGCAATGACAGACTGCTTCGTACTTTTCCATGACACAGCTCCTTCGGCGAGTAGAAATACATAGCCAAAGGTTGACTTTCTTGTATCGATGCATCTCGCAAACTTTGAATCTGAATATTCGATAATCTCAAGATTATCAGATCGTCTGTACACGAGCATATGATCTTCGGTGCCTTGTAATTACCTGAGAACTTTCCATGATTATACTATTCTGTTTATCAATATAATATTATGTCACTAAATTTCATTTACATCAAGACATGATGATCAGAATATGGGTTCAACTATGTAATAGTTAGGTCACTTTGGTGACTAACTACAAATTGAATGCAATAATTTTATTCATCAATAATAATGTACACAAAATACCTTTAAAAGGTTTAACGACATCTATGAAGAAATGAATTTAAGGATAAAAGCCATCCATTTTGGGGTAAATAATTTCTGTAAGCTTTTACTCAATCAGAAATTGGCAACAAACATAATACAAAACAGCTCACGTGAATCCAATCTCATAATAGGAAAATCAGTCAGAGACAATGGATAATATTATCTCTTCTCATCCCGTTGGAATGAATGAAAGTGCCCATAAAAGAATAACACGAACAAGAGAATAAGTCACGCACATTGCTTATCTCTCTTTTATCCCAATGTTTATTTCACTCTCAATGAAAAAATATCATTATGAAAACATCCAAATCGACATAATTTGCACTGTGAAATTTGCAATCATTAAATCCATTAAATCAAGAATTTAACCTGGCTATGATATCAGATTATAGGAAATCTAAGTGCAGCATAAACGAATCGACAAAAGTAATGATTCACGAATTATCTCCTTCCATCGCAAATCAAATAGTAACTGTTTAATGGAGATGATAAAACTAATGGTGATCTTTTATTCCTTCTTTTCTCCTTCCCTTAATCCCAATCGTTAAGACTCTCTTAGATAATGAATAGTTTCGATGATGGCTCTTTGAATCTCTTGATTCGATGTATTGCATAATGAGTCATCACGTCTCTTTTATAAGGGTAGAGTTGGAGGGTTCAAAAGATAACAAACATTATTGTAACTGACTCCTGATAATCCATTAACCATCAACGTGGATCAAGATAATACGATTACATCTTATCCATTTACTTGTAAAACTCAATATTTATCATCTCATAAATATTTTCTATGAATCACATACGGGATAAATTCCAACAGAGTCATTTGAAATATCATCGCCCGCTGATTTGTCTCAAAAAATTAAAAAACATATATAGTACTCGATATAAATGTTGGGCTCCTTGAAACCAAGCATAACCGGTCACTTGTAACTCCTAATTCTCTCGACTTTGATTTACATTATGGCTGGGGCTTTTTGGATGCGCCCAGCATCCTGTAACTAATGTAATTTTGCTTTAGTTTATAATATATGAATGGATTAAAAAAACGAGCTAACCTACGACTTTTGGCGTGCAAGAATACAGACAGAAAGTGACGTCCACTCGCATCCATGATTGGATATATAATAACACAGCAGAAATATTTGCTTGCCTTCCTTTGGGGCAGAAGGCGTCATGATATCGCTTGGGCTTCCATTTGCTTGCCTAAGCAGGAGGGGGGCATGGGCTTGAAATCTTTTGTGGTTCTTCGTGAGGCTATGATCGCTTCTTGGGTGTGGAGATTCCTTACTGCTGACAAGTCCATCTGGGCTGAATTTTTGCACATGAAATACCTCTCTACAGGAACGTTCTGGGATGCTGTGGCCTCTCCTTCTGCTTCCCGGATCTGGCGTTGTATGCTCAATTTCAGACCCAATATTCGCAATGCTATCAGTGGTGATTTTCCGCCCTTTCGCTGGACTCACTCACCGAGGGGATTCTCTTTTGCGGACGCCTTTGAGCTGCTTCGGCCCAGTGGTGTGCCGGTTCCTTGGGCCTCGATCGTTTGGGATTCCCGCTCTCCCCCGCGGTGTTCCTTCACGCTTTACCGAGCTGTCCGCGAGCGTCTCCCTACCATTGATCGACTCATCTCCTTTGGTTTGGAGCTTACTGAATGGTGCTATCTGTGTTCTTCATTGCCAGAATCTCATCAGCACCTCTTTTTTGAATGCCAGTTTTCTACCGCTGTTTGGATTGGCTCTTGTTCAGCCCTTAACATGCAGGCTCCCTTTGACCAGCATCTGCCTGGTGTATTGGACTGGATTGGTCAACTTGGCTCCCCTCGGGCTCGCTCTTCTGCTGCCAACCTGCTTGCGGTCGCGGTCTGGTTCATCTGGAGGGAGCGAAATCGTGTTTGGACAGAGGCTTGCAGTCCCTCAGCCTCTCGCACAATTGCTGAAATCCTCAATTCAGTGGCACTGTTATCCTAAACCTGTCGCTACCAGAGTTTCTGTCTTCCTCTGGGCCCAGTTGTTTCAATTTCACACTGTATGGTGTTTTCATTCAAGGGCTTGTCACTTGACACCCTAACATTAAATCTGTAACTACCTTTTGTTGAATTTATACATTTACTCTTAATCAAAAAAAAAAAGAAATATTTCATTTTATTTTTGAGAAACAAAGAAGCCTGTAATTAATGCGAGGGGGCCCTTCTGACTTCTCTCCCTCAACCATACAGATTTCGTATCCTCGAGAGAATACCGAAAATGTCCCCACCCCGTGCCCTGCAATGCCCCCCCTGCCGCGGGTACGGAGGGAGGGCATTTATGGAAAGGAAGTGGGCAACGAGAGGAAAGGGATTTATGATCATATGATGCAACACAGTGATGGATTGGATGTCGGGATATGGACGTCCCCAATACCATATCACCTCTCCTCTCCCTCTGCCTTTCGAGTACGGACAGGAAATGTCTTATTTTATTTCCATTCTGGTGATAACTCCCACTTGAGATCTATCTATTCCAACCACCCCCCCTCTCTGTGTGTGCTATAGCCCTATATATCGTTCGAATTTAGGCTAACAGATGAATAATTCGTTATTACGATGACGCGTGCTATACATCATAAGTACGTGCATGGTATTGCATTGGCAAGACTTGTTGCTGGACCATCAAATTATGTTATGCCTACTTCCCATCTATGTATGTGTACGTGTATTGCATTTTCTTGTTTATAAAAAGTCAAGTATCTCATTATTTTTTCCGTTTCTTACACTATTATGGAGATTTATCCTTCAACACACGCTAAAAATTTCAAATGGTCCTTGGAGATTTTAAATTAAGGTGGATACTTGTTATGCATAATCGAATTGACTGGGATTCATTTTCTAAGATTTTTTAATGAGAAATGAGCAAGGTGTTTTCTTTTGAAATAAAAATTGAGGAAGAGGAAAGCCATGCATGCTTGAAAGGTATGAACATCATACGTACATGTTTATGCCGTTCAACACGAATGAAAAACATAAACGTGAAGTTTCGGATATGTAACTATAATAGAATTAGACTATGGTAGCTAACCACTTAATATTTGTTACCAACTTATGTTGTTGAACTTATAACAACAAATATTATCCATTGCTTGATTCTTTACTTTTACAATGGATATCAATTTTTTTTACTATATTGTTAACAATAAATCATAAAAAAAATCAGTATCCATTGAATTTTTTACTCATTGTCAAATTAACAACGATTAGTATCTATTTCAATGGAAAATCATCAAACAGGTATCGTCATATTAACCTTTAGCAATGAATATGGAGTTCCTTGCGAATTACAGGAACATGTGTAATTTTGAAATGAATAATATATATTTTTATAAATTAAAATCAAATGATATTGATATTTGGAACAGATATTCAAAATATTTGTCGCCCTATGCCATTTTCATGTTGTGTGATCTTACATTTTCTTTATAAGATGCCCTACTGATTTATTTTCTACACGCACGATATTGTTATTTTTTCATTCATTATGTATTCTTTTATCTTCATTGGTATCTTACTATCACGAAGAACATTTGAAACTATTGTTCATTTCAACAGCCTTAGTGATGCTATGGCAGAGTGAACCATATATGACATTTAAGAGATCTTCCTCTATGTAGGCATGTTTGTTCTTGGCAAGATCAACGGGCATGAGTAACATCACTAGCGATTGATCATGTTTGTTCAGTCTATAATGATAAATAATACGAAATTGTTTGTGTGTGTATAAAATGTTAAACATAAATATACAGTAATAAATATTTTTCATTGTAAAATTAACTTTTGTACTGGAAATTTGCACATATTTGTTATTATGTTGCAACAACCATTCATATAGAGATCATATTTTATTTATCATTGCTCCAGTTGATTGGAAATTATTAAAACAAGAAATACGCGAGAAAGACAACGGATGCATGTTCCATGTAATCATTCATCGACAACAATATCACTTTGAATAAGTCATGCGTTGTGAATTATCCACCTTGACATCATCAAATTTATTGAATGTTGATATTAATTTTGATGACAAAGTTGTTGGCATTATTTCTATATTAACCATCGTTAGTCATAATATATATATTATATATATCTGGGGAAAAGGGAGTATGCACCAAGGTGTATGTAATTTTACATGCATAGGTGTATATATCTTCCGCGTTTTTTTACTTTTTTAAAAAATATCACCATTTATATTCATTCTTATATCCCTCCTATATGTCATTCCAATTTCGTCAGAAACAGAAACTTTTATGCCTTCCATCTAGAACATGTAATGTTGACGGTCTTAGAATTGCTGTAATCGACCTGTTCTAGATGGAGGGCATATGAGTCTCTATTTCTGACGAAATTTGAATGGCATAATGGAGGGATATATATATATATGAATAAATATGGTGATATTTTCCCAAAAAAGTACAAAAACGTGGGAGATATAGGCCCCGGTGCGTGTAAAATTACATGCACTGGGTGCATGCTCCCCAACCCCATATATATATATATATATATATATATATATATATATATATATATACCCTATATAGGATTTCTTTCAAATAGGACGCAGTCCTTCCTAAGCTAAGGAAGGCCAGCCCTGTTTTTGTATAAAAGAGTATGACTTTAGTAGAATACATATACCGTTTTGTATTATAATGTGCAGTTTTAATGATTGTATTATAATGCACAGTTTTGTATGCGGCTTTGTATTTATAGTGTGCACCTATAATACAATATGTATACGCATTCTACTAAAGTGCTCGTGTTTTATACAAAAAAGGGGCGGCCTTCCTTAACTGAGGAAGGACTGCATCCTATTTGAAAGGCCCCCTATATATATATATATATATATAGAGAGAGAGAGAGAGAGAGAGAGGGCCCTTCCAATGAGGTGCACCTTTCCTGGGTGTATGGAAAGCCCATCATGAGATCCGTTAGATCTCGATCTAGCGGTTCTTCATCCAAAAGGGTATTTTAGTCCATACATTTTCGTTTTAAATTTGAATTTAATTTCGAATTTGAAATTTATTTCGTCTTTATATTTTTCCATTTTTAGCGTGTCTGATTTGGTATTTTTGTTGCCTTTTAGTTACTGAATTTTCGCCAACATGGTAGCATTTTCGCGCAATGTAGAATAGCAAGTTTTTTTGTAAAACTGCATCCTGCATTGTAAAATAAAATCACAATTAGTAATATTTATATTATAATAATTGTAACTTTGATAACACTATTGTAAAAGATCATGGACGTTTTGTAAAATCTGTATGAAGATTGTAAATCAATCAGATCCTATTATGTGCGCTTTTCACAAATGCCAAGTATCTTTGTAAAATTCGAATCCCTGTTGTAATTTTGCATCCTGCATTGTATAATAAGATCACAGTTAGTAAAAAATGATATGCAATTGTAAAATACGATCTGAGATTGTAAAAAAAACTCGAGATTGCAAAACAGTCTGAGATTGCAAAATATGTCATTTATATTGTAAAATACGATCTGGGATTGTAAAAAAACACTCGAGATTACAAAATAGGTCATTATATTGTAAAAATCTGGGCACGCCCTCCATCTCCAGCATTCTCTCTACCCGCACCTCCTCCACCCTTCTCCTCCACGACCCACCTCCTCCATGCACGTCCTCCTCCGCCCACACACCTCCATTCACGCACTCCTTCAACCGTCGTCTCCATGATCCACCTCCTTCACGCGTATAAATGTAAAAAAACAGTCTGAAATTTGTAAAAAGATGATATGCTATTGTAAAATACGATATGGGATTGTAAAAAAAACTCGAGATTGCAAAATAGGTCATTATATTGTAAAAACCTGGGCACGCCCTCCATCTCCAGCATCCTCTCTACCCGCACCTCCTCCGCCCTTTTCCTCCACGACCCACCTCCTCCATGCACGTCCTCCTCCGCCCACACACCTCCATTCACGCACTCCTTCAACCTTCTCCTCCCCTCCCCGCTTACCTTCACATCCACCAGCACGATCTCCAACGTTTGAACCTGTGGAATCGACCAACCTCCTCCCACATGCCGTCATCGATGATCTTCGCGACGTAGGTGAATGTGATCTGTTGGGGGGGCGATGGAGGACGTCGGAGCAGCCTCCTCCCACATGTCGTCGTCGAGAGAGAGACAAGAGAGAGTCGTCGAGAGAGAGAGAGAGAGAGAGAGAGAGAGAGGAGAGAGAGAGATGTGAGATGATTTAGGAGATATTTTGTTGCATTCTAAATATAGAATATACCAAAATGACCATAATGGGTTTTTCGATAATTAAAAAATATAGATAACGAGCCATTAATGATAACCATTAGATTGGCTATGGATGGCTAGGATGGCGGGCTTTCCATGCACCAAGAAAAGGTGCACCTCATTGGAAATATCTCCTCTATATATATATATATATATATATATATATATATAGGATTTATTTCAAATAGGACGCAGTCCTTCCATTCCTAAGGAAGGCCGCCCCTTTTTTGTATAAAACAGGGCACTTTAGTAGAATACGTATATAGTTTGTATTATAGGCGCACGTTATAAACAGTTTTGTGTTATAATGTGCAGTTTTAATGTTTGTATTATAATGCGCAGTTTTGTATGCGGCTTTGTATTTATAACGTGCACCTATAATACAAACTATATACGTATTCTACTAAAGTGCCCTGTTTTATACAAAAAAGGGGCGGCCTTCCTTAGGAATGGAAGGACTGCGTCCTATTTGAAAGGCCCCCTATATATATATATATATATATAGAGAGAGAGAGAGAGAGAGAGAGAGAGGTAAATGGGGCTGCCCCCAGGGAGTAGCCAACTTGGCTACTCCCATCCCTATTTTTCCCTTATTTTTTTATTTTTTTGGAAAATAAAAATTTATATATTCATCATTCTATCCCTCTCACATTCTATTAAAATTTCATCAGAAACAGAGACTCCTACGGCCTCCATCCAAACATGGCCGATTTAAAAAATCCTACGACCTTAAAAAAATGACGTCTGGATGGAGGGCTTAGGAGTCTCTGTTTCTTCCGAAATTTTAATAGAATGTGAGAGGGATATAATGATGAATATACAAATTTTTATTTTCCAAAAAAAATAAAAAAAATGAGGGAAAAATAGGGGTGGGAGTAGCCAACTTGGCTACTCCCTAGGGGCAGCCCCATTTTACCCATATATATATATATATATATATATATATATATGAGGAAAGGGATCCTACTCCATGGAGTAGGTAACTTACCTACTCCACTTTCTTTTTTTCCATATTTTTTATTTTTTTTTTGAAAAATGCTTCCATGGATTTTCATAATTATATCCCTCTAATATGTCATTAAAATTTCGTCAGAAATAGAGACTCCTACGGCCTCCATCACGAATGTGAAAAATACAGCAAATCTGAGACCGTTAAAAAATGACTGTCCGGATGGAGGCCGTGGGAGTATCTGTTTCTGACGAAATTTGAATGACATATTAGAGGGATATAGTTATGAAAATCCATGAAAGCATTTTTCAAAAAAAAATAAAAAAATTTTGAAAAAGAAGAAAATGGAGTAGGTAAGTTACCTACTCCATGGAGTAGAATCCCTTCTCTCTCTCTGTGTGTGTATATATATATATATATATATATATATATATATGCAATCCAACACTAAATTTAAGCAGAATAAAATATTTGGCAAAGAATAGTGTGATTTCGTATATGGTTAACCACATAAGATATACTAACTGAATTGTGTTGCTACAAGTACATTTTATTGCAGTGGTTCAACTTGGGCATTGATGAAATTTATCCTCTGTAATATGCGTGCCAGATAAACATATATTTAGAAGAGGTGGAATTTTCCTGAGTTAGTAAGAGTCCACATGCATTTAATTACCATTTAGTTGATTATGTGGTAAATCTTGTCTGGTATAATAATACCTTTCTGATAGCATATTCATCTAGGTGCAAGTCTAATGCATAAGTATGGAACTCATGAACACATGACTAAACAACTTGGTGAACATATATAAAGACAAGATGGTTTTTTTTCCAGTAATGAAAGTCGACCTCTCCTCTCCAACCCCTTGGAAAGGAATGGGAATGGAGGTGATAACAGATAAATAGAAATGTCAATCAAGTGGTGGCCCAGAGCATTAATGGGATAACATCCACTACTCCAACCCCTATCCCTCGAGGAAGGCATTTGCATGGCAGAGGGGCTTCTGTTCTGCAACATCCCACCTGCGCTTCTGATAGCTTTCGAAGGGAGGTAACACCGCAGGCACACACCACACGTTGTTGGATCTCTCTCTCTCTCTCTCTCTCTCTCTCTCTCTCTCTCTCTCTCTTGCTGCTTATGAATGACGCATTATGCAACGCCATGGCCAAAGGAAAGCCCTCTCATCTGCTCCGCCTCCTTCCTAATTTATGAGGGTGCATTACATGGAGTATCGCCCACGTTGAAGCTTTTAGCGGTGCTGATAAATTCCAAGTTCTGCCATGCTTGTGCATGTGAGATCCCCGTGAAGTTTGTCCATTTGTGTGGCTCCTTTGCTGAAGTCTAGAGATTCTCTACAGTCCATAGCTCCAACTGAAGGGAAGCCTATCATTCTATCGAAAATCCAAGGACCTGATGTCTTTCCCGGAAGGATTTCATATGCATCCTGATCGTTCAGTCTTTGATCGAATGGCAGAGATTCCATGCAGTTCTTTGGAGCAAAAAGTAGAAGTATTCACCCAACAAAGCAAACGGAGAAGAACTCACTGTCAACAGATAATGCAGAAGAGAAAAATCAAGAGCACAAGAGAAAGACAGTTCGTTAGAGAGACCAGCAATGCAGCAGCTCATCTCTAGAAATCTGAAGAAGAACACGTAAATTGTTGATATACGGACGAATCAAAAATAATCCCAGATCCTTTACAGCAATTATAAGCCAGATTCAAGAAGATAATAAGTATTATTTTGTCATAGATTTACCAAATGGACCAAGAAAAATATATTCCTAGCTTATATAAAGAGACACTTAAATTCTTGTCGTTTTAAAACAGATTATCATAAATACTAGCATAATAAAAATTACCGATTACTTATTCTTTGAAATCAAAACTTTCGTTTTAAACTAAAATATAAATTTCGGCAGCATTCTTTCTAAAATTTTCATTTGTTTTCTAATGTAAAAAAAGTTAACTATATTGTAATATTTTGATATAAGAAGGTAAGGAACTTTTAATATATAGAAGATAAGAGAGCATATACATACATATGGTCTCTTTAAATCCTCTTGCTACTATTAGATAAAAGGGACTTCTATTATCAACTGTGGTAGATTTTATTAATAATTGGAAAAGAACCTATATTTTTAAATTAAACTCTAGAATTTCATTGTTTTATTATTATTCTCCATTTATCAAAAAACTTTTGATTTTTCATCACCTTTTATTTTATTGTGATCATTTTTCTTTTTAATAATTATTTATGTAGTTTTAGACATATTTTTTAAATATTTATTCATCATAATAAAACTCATTATATATACACTAAATATAAAAAAGCCATAATTTTATAATGATATATGAGTATGTGATGACTTGCGGTAAATAATTGAAAAAAATAAATAATATGTTCTACAATAAATAATTCAAAATTTATTATGATTCAACGCCTAAATAATTAAAAATAAAAATTTAAATGTGATCCCAGAAACAAACTTTGTAAGATTTTACATATGTCAAATAACATCAAACTAACAAGAAAACAGATCTTATTCAGTTATAAGGATGATAATAAATATAACTTATTTTATATAAGATAAATAGAATGCAATATGTATCAGTTGATATGAAGTGAGGAGAAGAGAATGGGAGAGTAAGAAAAGAGATCATATTTAAAAGATTTCATGTTTGAGAGAGAGAGAAAGAGGAGAGATGTACATGTTGAATCGTCAACTATCGAGGAGGTGTTCGTGAGGTCACACAAGGCGCACCTCAGTCGTTGCGATGGCTGGTCACGACGATCGACGAATCAAATAACAATCAACACACACAATAATATAAAAAATCAAATCAAATGTGAATCAAAATTTATTATAACCCTACAAACATGTATGTGCATAGTCAGGGATGGAGGGAGGGGGGATGGGAGGGGGCCAGGCATCCCCATCACTCCATGCCTCCCATCCTTAATTCTAGGAGATACGGGATTTGTCCCCCTGGATTATTTTATGTTTTCAAATGTAAAAGTTAAAAAATTTTGATTGATAAGTAATTCTATCCTGTTCGAACAACCAGTGTGCCCGTTCAACTTCTTATTCTTTTTTAATTATTTATTTCCATAAATGCTAATCCGTAGTTCATACAATTTGTCTATTCTCCTCTCTTTCTAAGAATACTAGCATGGCATTTTTACCATCTTGGCATCTTCTCCTTCATGCATCCATTAACACAAATGAATTGGATTCCGGCAGTTTCTTGTGCCGCAACTCCAATGCTGATGTTCCGACACCATCCCGTCCTCCGATTATATTGATTTGATCAATCCTCCCTCATTGCTCGATGGAAGTGTAGATGTAACAATATCATCAATCATATTTTTTAGTTTATTAATCTTTTAATGTTCGTAAATCCCAACCAAATCGACCTTGATGCTCGTCACAGATGGATCTCGATTCTTGAAATTTTCTACTTTAAACTATAAAATTCTAAAACTTGATTCTAAAAGGAATAAAATTATTAGACTGCATGACCCATGAAGAATTTACAATAGCAATTTACTAGGAAAAACCTATTCCCCTGGAACTTACTGTACTAGAAAATGAACAGTTCCTTTTTGGATTATAAATCCTTTAAATTTGTTGCTTACCAAATAGATAAGATTCGAAATTGATGGATTCCAACTGAATTACCATAAAGCTAATCATATTTATATATTTATTCATGAAATCTTCTGCTTCAAATTTTAGAAAATATGGAACGAATAAAAAATACAAGTCTATGTGAAAAAAATTCTAATACAATTTATTAGAAAAATCAAGTCTCCATAATCATATCATACCACATTCCAAGCATCTAAAATTTACTTGAGACAAAGCTCCAAAAGTCCAAAAAATGTAAGGTTTTTTTAAAGTAACAAAAATCAAAAGTTAGTGAAATATACTAAAAAATTAACAGTACATTATAAGGGATGCAATCGATGAGGATATATCCGTATATGACCATCATTGCATCACCATTTTTAAGCGGATATGTATATTATATTTTTTTCTTTTAACAGATATAGAAATGTATATTAGGTTTTATTTTTTATGTATACATATATTATTTTCATTTTTTTGAGGATATGGATATGAATATGGTTACAAACTTTTCGGATGAATACATATACGTATATCCATAGTACTAATTCTATATGTGTATAAATAAAGATTTAGATACATTATAGGGTTACATGTGATATATTGTATTTTAAAGTCATTTCAAATGTAGAAAGAAAATTATATATGGTAAATTACAAAAAAAGACCTTAGTGATAAGCGCTCTGGAGATTGGTTAAGTGATATCAAAGGTCATTGCGACCTCAATCACCCGAGCCAAACTCAACAAGAAAAATAAGACCACAAGTAAAACAATCAAAATACGAAATCAAATGTAGCGGTCTCCGCTGTTTATTTAACCTGGTATAGCAACCAGGGTCAAACACAAGGAGCATGGGCTAAGGCTACGAAGTAGTCGAAAATCAGGAAACACAAGAACTATTTTTGTGATTTTTAATTTGCAATTATATATATTTTTTCTAATATGAAAATGAATACAAAGATGAAGGAAATCACACTACAACAATTTTTATTAAGGCTAAAAAGGCTCAAAAATTCAGAATAAAAAGATTTTTATATTTTTAACATATGTAAGTGTTTTGGGGTACTTTGTGGGATTTTTTAGATTTTTATATAATTTTATGAAAATGAAAGAAAGATAAAATATCAAAATAGTTTACAAACTGGATGAGAAGGTAATTTTAAAATATCTAAAGTACCCCAAACGTCCTGGTTGTAATTATATGTCAAAATAGATGAAAATATCTAACTATAAAAATTGAAAACACATTTTTCTTATTTTTCTAGAATTTTAATGATTTTTATGGATTTTTGGTCTTTTGTGATTTTTAGAGTTCTATTAAAGATAATAGAACCAAAATGCTACAGAAATTAAAACAAGCCAAAACACGCACACAAGAATTTTTGTAGAATTTTTAGAGGTATTTTTATATTTTTTATGGAATTTCTAAAATAGAAAGAAACATTTTTGTAGGTTTTTTATTTTTATAAAATATCAAATATAGTCAAATTACGTCACAAAATTACCCAAAATATTACACAATAGCATGAGCTACTGGTAATTTTTAAGAAATTTTGAGAGTAGATTTGAGATTTATTTGATTAAAAACAAAGCACACATGTTGTAGGGACCTAAATGCAAATATTCTAAGTTTCAGGACTAAATAATAACATGCATAAAAAGTATAGCTATAATAATCCAAAATTCCCACGAAAACATGCACATGTCAATTAATCCACGCGCAGGGGCGTAAGTGCAATTCCAAAAAATATTTCATTCAAATATAAACCAGTAGAAACTACATGATAAAATGTGCAAAAACACCATAGTGCGTGTGATCCAGCATGTGTTCTCAACCAAGGAGGACTAAAGTGCAAATGCCAGAAACCTTAGGGACTAAGTTGCAAATAGTTCAAACTACAACTTTATTTTACAAACTAAAACATAAAGTATGAAAAGTGCAGAAGGAAAATGCAGTATCACCTCATGGCACGTGAGGAGCGTGTAGGGCCACGTAGCGACCGCTGGTGGGGCGTGGACGTACGGCTCTGATCCTCTACGATGGCAGATTTGACGCCTCAGGGAATGTCGCCTACGTGCGACTGATGAAGCTACGTTTCATCATATTTATTCTATCATTTTGTCCTTAAAAACCCTAGTAAATGCGTGTAAATAGGCTTAATTTAGGCACTTTATTATTCATGCATCATTGTGTAAAAATTGTATAAAATGCGGTTTTTAAAGCCAAAATTATAGAATAAAGAAAAGAAAAGAAAAAGAATAAAATATTGTAAATATTTTATGACCCGAAACCCCGAGACCTAGGCATCTTGATGACTAGGTCGACAAGGAATAAAGTAGGGGGAGATAAGGGCCAAAATACCAATAAAAATCCATGTTATTTCATTCATTCTTTATTTATTTTGGGACCTATTTTTGGTTCCACTTTGTATACCTCAAATAAAGAAACTTTGTACATGAAAGTTGTAGATAATTAAATAAAGAAAAATACAAAATTGATTTCACTCAAAAATATTACACAGATAAAAAGTTATGGTCTGAATAAGTTTCCAAAACTCCAACTTCCCAGACCTGTATCTTGCAAATAAAAATTCAAAATGTATCAAACTCACCTTTAATTGTATATAGCATAAAATAATCTATTTAAGGAAGCCGATTTTGTATTTTTTCGGAGTTATGATTTGAAAGTTGAGTTTTGGACCCTTGTAGTATACTCGTACAGATTAAAATATTCAATTTATTATTTATTCATTATTTTTATATTTTTATATTTTTATAATTATGTAGATATTACTTATAATATATTTGTATATTAAAATCAGAATAAAAATGCAAAAGAAACACAAAATATAAATACTTGTAATAACTTACATAGGTATTATACCTATAAATATACCTATACATTCTATACTTTTATTTTATTAAGTGTACAAAACATATCAGAAAAATAAAATAAAAATATATTCAAGTGTATAAAAGTACTTTATAATTTTATAAAATAATAAACATAATTACATAAATTAAAAATACAAAATAAAAATCAATTAATAAAATATATAGACATTATACCTATAAAGGGCATAAAAGGCAACTTATAAAATTATACCTCCTAAAAATAAATAAAAATTACCATAAAATAATTTATTAAACAATAAACATTTTTTATTTTATAACCAAAAATTAATAAAATATTTTACTATTTTTAATTGAATTTATAATTATTTTTTCCAAGGTTTTTCTGGTTGGTCCACGTGGACCAACCAGATTTCATCCTTGGTTGACCTTGGTCAACATTCTGACCAAGGTCTGGATGCTGTCAGAACTGAGTTCTGTCCGTTTTTCTTGATTTTCTCGAGGCGCTATCTTTCACATTCTTGTGTCGATGCCGTCAGCAATATTGGTCCTCGTAGAATGGGCTTTCACGCCCTGGGTTCGTCACGGGCTGAGATTCATCGATGCGCACGTTGTGCCTCGTTCCTTGCACCCCCTTCGCCACTTTTCAAATAACCACCCGCCACCCTCCTTGGTCTTTTGAACCCTCTTCTACCCAAATCTTGAACCTTGGTCGCCACCCTCAGGACTGGAAGGGTGACAGCCTTCCTCCAGGACGTGCGCGGGGCTCAGGCGAGGGCCGTGGAGGCGTTCCACCACCTCCGGCCATGTTTGGCGGTTGAGGTCCAACCTTGGGTATTCCACCCGTGAGGTCCCATATCTCGCAGTGCACAACCGCTTGAGGTCATCATTTTCGTTCCTTTTTATCGTATTTTCTTTGCTTTGTTTATGCTTATCTTCCTGTAAATCGTAGCCTTCGCCTCCCATTGTTTTTCTTCGTGATTTCTCCCATCTAACCACTCGCGCAGCCACCTCGCCGGAGCTTGCTCCGGCGAGCTTTGTTTCCGCCCTTCCACCTTCCTTCACCGCCAGAGGTGCGCAGCAGTTTCCCCGTGCCCTTCTGTAACCATCTATTTTGCAGGTCACGAGCGATTCGAGGACGCCTGGGTAAATTTGGGGATTGGCTGGAGATACTTGGGACCACTTGCGCCTCCCTTGACGCCTGTGTGCTCCGGTGAACGCCAGTCATCTTTGACACCCCATGCGTGTAGAAGACCCCTGCAGTAACCATCCTGGGAAATTTTGGAGCCTCAAGGACTTCGGAGGAGGACGATCAAGGGCAAGGGAGGTCGCCGCCTGCGCGTTCTTCCCTGTTCTTGCTGAATCTCTCAGAGTCGTTGATCTTGCCCTGTTCTTGTTGCATCTCAGCCACCGTTCAATCCCCGAGCACAGCCACCATCCGATCGCAGATAGAGACCTAATCGGGTCCCTCCAAAGGCGAAGGGGTATCGCGAGCCGTAAGGGCGCCACGTGTATTAGTGAGGCGGATCCCGCCATCCATCAGCGCACTAAGCTGGGTATTTTGCGCACCCAACCCAGCTATTTTTGTTAATTGTTTATTAGCTTATAAACTTTCGCCTGCTGTTAGAATATTTTTGTAATATTTATCGAAAAGCCCCAAAACTTCATAGATTTGCCTCCAGGTCCCCAGCCACGTCAGATCACGTGCCTCTGCAAGTGGTATGTAGGCATTTTGCGTGGAGACCCCTGGAGCTTTTGCATATCTTCAATTAGTCTAAAAACATTTTATTGCAGTATAAAATTGTGGTGATTTTGCCGTTATACCCCTAGGGTTTTTGTTAATTACAGAACAGCCTTTTTAGGCACGCGTGCTACGCACATGGGCCTGGGGTTTTTGCAGACGAGCCCTCGGGCATTTTGTTATTAATATTAGTCCAACAAGTTTTTATTTCATATATATATTCTCTGGAAATTTACAATCAGCCCCCCTGTACTTTTTGAATATTACAAAAATGCCCCTACATGTGTGTAGTTTCTATATGTTTCTAGTGATTTTTGCATGTGTCTATTAAACCCTAAAAAAATCTACAAAAAATAATTTAAGTCTCTGTTGCATAGTAGATTAACGGCATATTTTTATTTTTTTTATAATTATTTCATTTTATTATTTATTAAAATTAAAAAATAGCTATTTTCAACACTGTTTGCATTCGAAAATCCATAAAAAATATAAAAACACATCAGAAAAATCCCCAAAAAATATATTCTGCATATTTTTGTTTGTTTTAATTTCAGACCAAAAATCACTAAAAAATATAAAAGAAAATCCTAAAAATATTAAAACTCTAAAAAGCTTCCAAAAAAGCCTAAAAATTCCTCAAAAATCCTAAAAATATAAAATTTGTCTCTAAATTTTCTTTGTTTCATTGTCTTTAAGTGAAAATTGAATTGGAGAATATTTGCTACTGTTTTCTATTTTATTTCTCCATTTTAGGTTCAGACCTTGATTTTCTTCACTGTTTGCCTTATTTAGCTATTTAAAAATACCAAAAACATTCTGAAAAATACCCAAAAATCACAAAAACAACACAAAATTATAAAAATACGAAAAAGATTTTATTTCTGAATTTTTGACTACTTTTGCATATTTTTATAAATATTTTATCATCCTTTTTATTACCTTGTTTATATCATCCAATATTCAAAAAGAAACTATAAAAATATATAAAATATAAAAGTAAAATAAAAAAATCATAAAATGAAAAATCAAAATACAAAATATAAAATTAAAAATTAAATAAAAAAATATAAAATTAAAAACCCACAAAAAATAGCATAGATAGACAAACATTCACATTCACACACTTGTGCATTTTGCCTCGTTTTATCCTGCTTGCTCCCTATATTCGACCTCTACACATACTTGCACCTATACACATCTTTGTTGTAGAGTTATAATAAATTTTAACTCCGCATTTGATTTCCTTATTTGATTGTTGTGGGTTAATTGTTGTTTTAATCCAGATTTCGTGTAGTCGATTCAGCGACTGAGTTCCCGCCTTGTGTGGAACTTAAGATCACCGATTTTTCTGTTAAACAGAGACGTAGATGTGTCAGGAGGCATCATATCAACGGCTCAAAGGTTGTTGCAACAGACAACTCTGATGCAAACGGGTGCTTGGCTCCTCATTTGACAGTGAAGGTGGATGAACTGGGGGTTGGCGAACTTCGAACAAGGATGGGCACGAATCCTCAGGGCCGATCAAGCCTCTGACAGATCGAGCACCTCAATGAAGGCACTCCACGTCGAGTAGGGGAGTCTGATCGTCTCAAGAACGATCGTATGAACTGGATGGCAAAGCGTCGGCTCGAGTAGCTCTACTGAGCAGCTGGAAGGTCAATAGGGATCCTCAGGGTGCAAGGGTACCTGCAATGCAAACCCAGGACTCAGGGTTACGCTCCGGCCCGGGTTATTGGAGCTGGAAACTAAAGAAGCGAAGGGGGGCGATGTTTGATCTCCGGCGAAGGTGGTAGTGGAGATCTAGGCCCTAATATCTACTTGAAGATTAAGGCTAAGGATGATCAAGATGTGGAGCAAGATGGAGGGTGTGTCTGCCGATCGATCGAAGCGGCTAGATGTGGAAAACAGGGCTCCGACCAACTGGTCGGAGTGGATGGAAGTGCGATGGTGATGGACTGAAAAATCAGATCGAAACAGGAAATGCAAAGTAAGTAAGGGATACCTGAAGATCTGGGTGTGCTCCTGAGCTCCAGGCAAAGATGACCATCGGGATGATGGCCTCAACCTCGATGCGGAAGGTGGGGGAGGCTGCTCGCGACGGAGGTCTGACCACGAAGGGTGAACGTCGCCTCTATGCACAAATCGAGCTCCGAAGGGTGCTTCAAGCAGTTTTCACTTAGTTGGAGGTGGCTACGGGTCAAGAAGGGAGAGAGGTACGAGCTACCTCTCTATGGAGGCGGAAGAGAATATTTATAGGCAAGCTGAGGGTCTGGAAAGATCTGAGTGTCGCGCCAAACCCAAGAAAGAATCAGATCGGGCAAAGGACCCGCGAGGATGTCGGAGGTACGAGGATTGTCAGGTCCAAATTTCGATGCCAACGGAGTGCAGAATCAGACTGGAAAATTTTGAGAACGGGCTCCGGCGAGCAGGATCTGGGTCTGACATGGGAAGAAGGCGTCGTTGACCCGCGATCAACAATCCAACTGACCAATCAGAAAATCAGAATCTACAAAATGCTTATAAATTCAATAAAAAATAATAAATGATTTTAAATAAAAAATTATATAAACTGAAAAATGTTTGTTATTTTTCAAACTATTTTATATGATTTTTATTTATTTCTATGAAAAATAAATTACTATATATATAGTATAGTGTATTATTTATAGGTATAGCATACCTTTGTATTTTATATAGTTATTTTTATTTTATTATTTTTACATAAATACCCTAATTTTATATTTTATTTATTTACAACATAATTTTTGGAGTACAAAATAATTTTTATTTTATTTTTATTTTTTATTTACAGGTATATAATAAATAGAGAAGAAAGCATATATAAATGTATTATGTACAAGGGAGAGAGAATTTTGTTTTTATTTTATTTTATTTTTCTGATTTTTGTTTTATTTTTAGGATTATATACAAGGAGGTAAAAAGAATATTTAATTTTTATTTTGTCAAAAGTAATTATTTATTTACATAACTAATCATGTACAATATAGAGTATGTCCTATCTCTCTCTACTTATTTTATTTGGCGATCAAGCCAATGCTTGGCCTTCTCTTAGGGTTCGGGTCACTCTATATTTATTCTAAATACCTTCTTCCTTTTTATTTTTCTTTATTCTTTTATTTTTTGCATAAATACATGCTAATTATGTATATTTAAAAAATGCATGCATAATGCTTAATTTATTTTATTTACATCTATTTACATGATGCTTTGCCAAGATAATTAGATAAAATAAAAGAATAAAGAGTGATGATCAGGGATTCATCACCTAGCTATACCTCTATTCCTAATTACAGATGAATATAATTCAAAGTTAACGAGAATATAATTCATCACCTAGCTATATCTCATATTCATCATGCTAAAATTGGTCATTTAGCCTCCTTACCCCATCATCCACTTGTAATTAATCATTAATAGAGTATTATTAGCCACCATGCATGTGTAAATAATATCTGCATTTCATCATGCATAAATTGCATTAAAAATCCCATGTGTAAATTAGCCCAAAAAGACGCTAATTTCTCACATTTTTAATTAATTCATCCTAACTCCAATTGACCCCAAACCACCTTCATTGTGTAGATATTATTAACTTTATTAAATAAAAAAATACAAAAAATTACTAACCCCATAAGTGTCAAATTTCACATCTGACAGACTAAAATGAGCATATCTCCCACATACAGTATCCGATTTTGGTCCACTCACTTTTAAAGTACTCCATTTTCAAATACCTTCAAAACAAAACCAATTTCGTAAAATTCAGAGCTAATTTGTGAAAGTTGGGTTTTGGGCCTCTTTTGCGCATTTTGACTTTTTGCTATTTTTGACCTAAGTTTTCATGTACATAATTAAATCTCTTATTCATTATTATTCTTTGATGAAAGTTTTATTAAGCGGCACAAAAATCCAGATCCAGATCAAAACTGAAATCAAAGAAACTGACCGAGTCCAAATGTCTGTTGTTGATCTGTACAAAAGTTGTGTGATTCTGACTTTTATTTTATTTTCCTATTTTATTATTTATTAAAAATCCAAAAAATTAGATTAGTATGTAAATAACTATCTTCTATTTTATATTAATTTTTCTAGATTTTTATCTGCTCTAAATAGACCAAAAAAATTACAAAACTCCAAAAATGCGGTTTTCTATACAGATGGAGAGCCACCAAAAATGCCACTTCGCAAAGGTGACCTTTTTTTGCTCATGGGTCCTTCATGAAGTCGAGACGAACAACTTTTGTGAAGGAAATTTCTCAATTCGAGGTCACCTTCTATCTCTTTTCTCCTCTTTAAATTCGAAATTTTTTGGGTGCCACCTGGCAGCCCCTGGGCATGCCACGTGGCACCCCATGTTCACTCTCCAGCCCCCCCTGAGTCACGTGCCTAGCACGTGACCCCATCATCTTCTTCCTCAGCTGTTTCTTCCTCAACCTCCACCCCCTCCGCCGTTACCTCCCTTCCCCATCCACCTCCACCGGCCGTTAAAAGTCCAGCCAACACCTCCTCGTGCGTAATGCCCGCGAGACAGTCGTTCCCCTTCTCCAGCCGTTATCACCATCCTCCTATAAAAGCCTCCCCTCGCCGGCCGCTAATGGCATCCGCCCTCTCTTCCTATGCCGGTGATAGCGGCCGACCTTGGCGTGATCCAGAGCTTCAAGGAGCTCTGTCGCAGCCCCCTAGCAAGTTGCTTAGCTCGCCGCACGCCGGCGGCTCGAGCGATAACCCGGAGACGGCCCCCGCCGCTCCTCCCTCTGGCTACTACCATACGCAACCACCTTCTTCCCTTGCCTTCCAGGCAACCTTAAATCTCTTCATTTCATCTTTAATATTCTTCTTTGTAGGTTCATCGCCGACTCCCCACCTCGTCGCCCCTGAGCGCAGGGCTCCCCCGCCCCTCGCGCTCCGCCCCTTGCCTCGGTGCCCTTCGCTCCGCCTCCTGCAGGCCTCGCCGGACGAGCCTCATCCAGCCGGGACGCGAACGCCACCGCCGCTCCTCGCGCTTCGCCCCTGCGTGCAAACCCTCGTCGACTCCCCGCCTAGTCGCCCATCGTCGTTCGACCGCCGTCCCAGCCGACCGCTCAACTCCGCGCGCACAACTATCACGCGAACGTCGTCTCCGCCACCCGCTCGCCATCGTCAGAATACAACTGTCGTCGGATTGGGGGCTCAAGTCCTTGATCCGACGGCTGAGATCGCACCACGTCACACACCCGAGCCTCGGCCCCAGCCTCGAGGCTCGAGACAGTCGAAGCGTCATAAGTCGCCACGTAGGCCAGGGCGCTCCAAGCCTCCGCCTCGGCCCGAGCCTCCGCCTCGGGAGTCCTGGCCTCGTCCGAGCCTGAGCCTAGACACCCGAGCCTCAGCCTCGGGTCCCCAGCCTAAGGTTCCGCCTCTGAGCCTCCTCGGCACGTGCTGAGCACATGCGTAGGCGCAAATTGCAAGAGGGCCCTCAGACGTTCCTGAAAATACGAATAGACCCCCGCCTGAGGTAATTTGCAGAAGGCCCCCTCCGGATTTGTGAAATAACAGATAAGCCCCTCTAGGGACCTAATTGAAGCAAAAACTTTATTTTATTTACATTTTAGTCCTTGAAACTTCATTTTATCATATCTTTGTCATACGGACTCTGATTTGAGCGTATAATATGTCATCTTGAAGCTATTTCAATGCTCTACAATTTAGCATAGCTTGTGATCAGATCTGACAGTGTTTATTGTCAATTATTAATTGAGGACTTCTGTTGACAGTGCAGGATAATTTTGACATATCTGTCCCGCATATTGCTTGAGAAATTATTGATAAATCTTTTGCAGGAGTTCGGATAAGGATTTCACTCTGATTAAACCTTTGAAATTACTGTTGATTATTCTCACAGGAGGTTAATTTACATTTATTCCTCTGAGATTTATGCCGACTATTTGAGGAACTAAATCGAAGATGTTTGAAGGCCGAATACTCTGCTTCACTATTCTGAATATTAGTTGCTTATTAACCTGCAGCAATGAGTTAAGATCAATCCATTTTGATTTGTGGTTAATTTTGCGGAGATAATGATCACATTATTTGGGTAGTTAATTTGTTTAAAAATCACAAATCTTGGGCATAGTTCTCTCAATTTATTTTCTTTGCATCATATTCGCATCTTCATCATTATATTGTATATTTTTGCAACACATAAATTAATTAACATTTATTAATTATTTAATTTGATTTAAGACCACGCAACTAAAAATCATCGTTCCCTGTGTTCAACCTTGATACACTTACCAAGTAAAAATACTCCACAACATTCAAAGATTGTGGTTTTTGATCGACCGAAATTCGCTTCTATACTACAATTCATCCATATTAAAGAGGTGGATTTCGCGTTCATCAAATGGCGCTGTTGCCGGGGAGCGGTGAATTTTTAGGGTTTTAAATCATTTTTTGTAATTAATTTTTGTAAAATTAATCTTTGTGTCATTTTCTGCATTTTATTCTTAATCTCTCTCTTGCTTCAGATACTAACGGCAATTTCTCTCTTCGCAGACTTCCGGGAGCTGGAGTTTGATATTAAATCAAGGATCTGCGAGGAAGACTGAATTTTAATTTTGTGAGAAAGAGTTAGTATAGATTTAATTCTCTGCATTATTCTCAGCGTCCCTCTCTTTGAACCCTTGTAATAATTCAGACTGAACACTTCTGTGGTGTGTCGGGTCTGTTTCAATCCCATCTGTGTGGTTGGGACCCGACTTGAGTGGCATAGGACTTAGGCACATATACGCTTGCTTGTTTATTATTTGATTGTGCTCGTAATTCTTAGGCCACACATTCACTAACTATACGCACTATAGATCGTTCAACATTAGCCAAATTTTTAAATCAATTCTTCCCGCTAATAGAACTATCTGTTTAGGGTGTTTTTCATCTGTGCATATCATTTAGTGTAAATTTTAATTCCTTGTCTTGCATCCCGCATGAAGAACGCGAGGACTCACTGTAAGTCTTTCTCTGAAGCATGCATCATTGATTTACGTTTGCATTTGCTTTTCCGGTTCCCCTTTCTCAAAGTTTTACAACCTAGGATTTAAAGGAATTGGGACTGCTCGTTAGGCGTGAATTTTTGTGCTCACATAAACTACAGTGATAACCTTAACTTAAAACTGGGACTGCTAATCAAGGTGACTGTAAATAAACTGATCTAAAATTAACCTGTGTTTGGTGGAGAGAAACCCACTCAATGTTTGTAAGGACCAGATCGCACACCTTAGGACAGAGCCAAAAATCGAAGTGCTTCATTCAGACTACTGATTTTAAAAACAATTAGCTACTTTTCAGTGAGGGTCTCGGGTAGCCGTTTTACGGTCCGACTTCCCTTAGCAGAGTGGGTGGTTTAGAGGATACCGCGGAAGGCACCCTCCTCAAGCAACACGGGTAGCCGTTTAAACGGTCCGTACTTCCACCTATACTGGCTGAGAGTAGATGCAACTAGTTGTACGAACTCGGGACAGTCTTTGAAAAATATTTCTGCACCTAACAGCTCCGCTTAATCTGCAAGATTGTTTTCTCACTAAATTAAAATTGAAAAGATAAGCGGCCGAACCCTAACGTGCCTTTACCAGTGTTGAGTAGGTGAATCAACGTGTTTGTTTTGTGTTTGATTTGTGTGCGTCAAAGACATTGCAATCGCAAGCAAATCATGGTTCACTGATCATTGCATCCCTCTTGACAAGATGTCGGCACATTGGTCTTCTTTTCCGATCTCCATGACCTTGTCCCGATATTCTTCTTCTCACACTCCTCAAGAGAACCTGAGCTTTAAAACAAACTCACCTCAGCCATCATTCTCTTCCCGCCCATACATCCCACCCTATGACCACATTTCTTCTTGGAATAGTCCTCTCTCACATTCTGTCAATCTTATGGACACGAGAGAGAGACCAGAATCGAGGATGAACAATAGAGTGACCGATATTGACAACAGAGCACGATTTTCGGTTACTATGATCTCACAGCGTCTTGAACCATCCTCTACTCAGGATGACTATCCTCTTGAGTACAATCAATTTTCCTTCGACAATCCACAAGAAATTCTAAGTCAAGGAAATACAACTCATGACCAGACCACAATGTTTATGAATAATCAATACTCTACTCGATGTTACATGCCAAAATCACGACACATGGAGAATGATTACTCAATCACTAGTCATGATATGTTTGAGGATGAGATTGCTCGGATTAATCATAGAGCAGACACTTTAACAAAGAGAATATATGATCTCATCCACTCTATGCAAAATTCTGAAGTAGTAAGGCCACCACCATGCGAACCATTGTATCATCACAATCAAGCACAACCACCACTGCCCTCTGATTTTCCTACTGACCATATTACAGAAAATACCAAAAAATCGGAAAATTTGAAAATTCAAAAACATTGGACAATTCTGAAATGGAAGCATTTTGCAAGAGTCTGATCTTAGAGCTTCCATTGATCAAAGCCATAGAATATGTGCCCGATCCTAAGAGATTTGTGGAGAGTCGACTGAACCCCAAAAAGAAGGGCAAGAAACGATCCAGGACTGAATATCATGTCATATCTATGGCTAGTTCTTTGGTGATGAATCATAAACTCAAAAGCCGTAAAGTCAAGCGATTGACTCCGATCACATGTGAAATTGAGGATTCTACATTCACCCATGTTCAGTTAGACGATGACTCTACATTAAACATCCTCCCGAAGTCCGTCTTTAATCAACTTAAATTCGAACAACTCAAAAAGACTAGGGTGATCGTTCAATTACCCGGTCGATCCATCAAAAGACCACAGGGGATCGTTTCTGTCGTCGTAAACTTCCGAGGTAAAGAACATAAGGTGGACTTTACGGTCCTTGACATTGAGCACCCCGGAAGGATGTCTGAGTCTCCTATCATTTTAGGAAAGCCGTTCTTAGCCTCTGCTAAGGCGATCATCGATTGTGAGACTCAGGAAATCAAGTTCCCGAACTCGGACCACGATGAACAAACCCCCAATGACACAACATGCTCTGAGGAAAACCAACTTGAAACTGACAATTATATTTCACATTATCAGACATCTCCGCATGATTACTTGATAAAAACCCTAGGAGTCACCTAAAAGACTGACTGTTGGACAAACTTCGGATTCTCACCACCCTATCACTGCTCCTAAGAAAAATCATGATTTTGGAGCTTATGAGGAATTGGACCATATTATTGAAGATCAACACGATTATTTGAGTGGTCCAATCTTTGAGTCGGCAGTAATTCATGAAATACTTGAACCATATAAGGAACCGACTCCGGAAGCATCTGATGTCACCAAAATTCATGATCATTCGGAAGTGACATCAACACCCCCAGCCATAAACCACAAGATCTGCAGGAACAATCTCCCTCGACCGAAGCAGTGCATGACCCTTCAAGAATTGGTCGACTTTTATGGAGATTCATCTGATGAGGAACTCACAAATGCTACACCGGTTGCTCAAGACAGAGAGATGAAGACTGTCCAACTTCCTCCCAATACTTTCCAAGGAAATAAACCGATCAAGAAAGTCACCTTTGACCTTAGACACCAGGTAATTTCTGAAGAGTCCTCCTCCGGTCCTGATGTGGTTCATCAGATAAGTGCAATAGGTACAGCTCTGATCCATGGGCACTTACCTCTGATCGACAAAAGTTGGAGATCCTCTGCAGACGACTACTATTCTCCTGAGTACGACTCCGACGATGGCTGGTCTTCTTCATCGGGCCCCTCTTCATCACACTCCACATCTTCATACTATCTCCCACCATACTCCTGCAAGAAGGTCCGTCGCAAACCTCCTTGATCTTGTACATCCGTAAATCTACCCGGTTCCCCATCTGTAATTATCCGATTATACTTAGGATGACCTGAGCCTAAGTATAGGGGGACCACTACCATTGTTTATACATCACTTCTCTTCTTTTTAACCCATCTATACTGGGTACGAGCTATGTCAACATTTCACTTTGTGCCATGAGGACATAGCACAAGCTAAGTATAGGGGGGTGTTTGTATATATTTTATCTACTTTATCCATAGCTCATACTTTAATCATTTTTATCTAACATCGGGGATGGGTATAAGAAGTGTGTACAATACCTGTTTTTCAAAAAAACAACAACAACAACAAAAAAAACCAAAAAAACAAAACTTTTTTCATTAAAAAAATCATCACTCATGGTCTTGCATTTCATCAAGCATATCATGCATTCCTTGGTTGATATATTCCTGACACATTCACCGTCACTCAAGGCTTGAGGATTTTTAAGGACACTTGATTTCTGAGATCTTGAGATTCTGAGTTAGCCTGCCTTAGTCATTAGGATTTTGAACTTAATAATCCACACTTCCCTAGTTTGAAAGATTTGAGCGCTATATTGCACTCTTCATCTCTACCTTCAAAGAATATGATCAGCACAAATCACTTCCATAACTGCATGATTGATGAGATGAGTTGAGATATCACTTGAGAAACTAGGACTGGAGATTTGAGTTTAGACCTAATCTGATGATATTCGAGGATGGGATAAAGTTAATGAAGGCTGCAGAAAACCTGAGTGTCAGTAAAACCCTAGCCAGTATGTGAACAAGATTCATATGCTATCTTTTTGATATTGACCTAAGTGCCAGGGTGTGATGAAACTTAATGAAATTTGCTGATCAATGTGCGCCAACTTTTGGTAAAAGCAGTGGACCTATTCAACAACAGAAAAGCAATGAAATGTCAAAGAAAAGCTCTATTATCCAAGCCAAATTCTAAATGAGCTTCCACCAATGGCGAGCGCTCCCAAACATTTTCAAAGTGTCCACTTGGACCAAGCGCTAATTAGGACCAAGGAGTCGGGCTGTCACCAAAAAAGGGCTCTGCATCGTAAATGCTACAAGTCTGGGTGTCGAAGGTATCTTAGATACTCAAAAGAGACACACCCCGGTGTACTCCCAGAAAAACAAGTGCAGACGACTCCAAATTCTCTTGACAGACACATTGATCAACAAAACAAAAATATACTGGTGTTGAGTAAAAAGGCACTTGAGAGACCCCTTGTTCCAATGTGAGGGAGAGAAAATTAGACACAATCCTTGCCCTCCATCATCTGGCCGTCCATATACACTTTCAAGTCTGACAAACTAATGAGACGGTTGACTGAAGCAAGAATAGACTTATTCCCTAGTGTTGAGGATTAGATCTAGAGGAGAGTCTCTTGGATTAGAACTTTGGGTGATGTATAGACTTGACTCTCATGAATGCAGTACACTAAAATCATATCCTTATATTATATGTACAAATAAAGAGTCTGAAAATTAGAGAAGTTGGATTCCTTTTGATTAAAGCTTGGTTGAGCCCAGAATTATAGGATCACTCAAATTAAGGGTCTTCTATGGATTAAGCCTTGAATATTCACATGCACAGTCAGGGATATATTCAACTAAGTCATTCATTCATGCTCGGGGACGAGCATGGTCTAAGTATAGGGGTATGATGAATCTCGTATTCATCATGCTAAAATTGGTCATTTAGGCTCTTTACCCCATCATCCACTTGTAATTAATCATTAATAGAGCACTATTAGCCATCATGCATGCGTAAATAATATCTGCATTTCATCATGCATAAATTGCATTAAAAATCCCATGTGTAAATTAGCCCAAAAAGCCGCTAACTGCTCACATTTTTAATTAATTCATCCTAACTCCAATTGACCCCAAACTACCTCCATTGTGTAGATATTACCAACTTTATTAAATAAAAAATATAAAAAAATTACTAACCTCATAAGTGTCAAATAATCTCAAAGGCAAATTTCACATCTGACAGACCAAAATAAGCATATCTCCCACATACAGTGCCCGATTTTGGTCTACTCACTTTTAAAGTACTCCATTTTCAAATACCTTCAAAACAAAATCAATTTCGTAAAATTCAGAGCTAATATGTGAAAGTTGGGTTTTGGGCCTCTTTTGTGCATTTTGACTTTTTGCTATTTTCGACCTAAGTTTTCATGTACATAATTAAATCTATTAATTTTATTTCTTCTTCATTATTATTCTTTGATGAAAGTTTTATTAAGCGACACAAAAATACAGATCCAGATCAAAACTGAAATCAAAGAAACATATCGAGTCCAAATGTCCGTGGTTGGTCCGTACAAAAGTTGTGTGATTCTGACTTTTATTTTATTTTCCTATTTTATTATTTATTAAAAATCCAAAAAAATATATTAGTATGTAAATAACTATCTTGTATTTTGTATTAATTTTTCTAGATTTTTATCCTCTCTAAAAAGACCAAAAAATTACAAAACTCCAAAATTGCGGTTTTCTATACAGATGGAGAGCCACCAAAAATGCCACTTCGCACAGGTGACCTTTTTTTGCTCATGGGTCGTTCATGAAAGTTGTAGATCTCATCGAGATGAACAACTTTTGTGAAGGAAATTTCTCGATCCATGTTCACTCTCCAGCCGCCCCCCGGGTCACGTGCCTAGCACGTGACCCCATCATCTTCTTCCTCAGTCGTTTCTTCCTCAACCTCCACCCCCTCCGCCGTTACCTCCCTTCCCCTTCCACCTCCGCCGGCCGTTACAAGTCCAGCCAACACCTCCTCGTGCGTAATGCTTGCGCGGCAGCCGTTCCCCTTCTCCAGCCGTTATCACCATCCTTCTATAAAAGCCTCCCCTCGAAGGCCGCTAATGGCATCCGCCCTCTCTTCCTACGCCGGTGACAGCGGCCGACCTTGGCGTGATCCAGAGCTTCAAGGAGCTCTGTCGCAGCCCCCTAGCAAGCTGCTTGGCTCACCGCACGCCGGCGGCTTGAGCGATAACCCGGAGACGGCCCCCACCGCTCCTCCCTCTGTCTACTACCATACGCAACCACCTTCTTCCCTTGCCTTCCAGGCAACCTTAAATATCTTCATTTCATCTTTAATCTTCTTCTTTGCAGGTTCATCGCCGACTCCCCGCCTCGTCGCCCCTACGCGCAGGGCTCCGCCGCCCCTCGCGCTCCGCCTTTTGCCTCGGCGCCCTTCGCTCCGCCTCCTGCAGGCCTCGCCGGACGAGCCTCATTCAGCCGGGACGCGAACGCCACCGTCGACTCCGTCGTCACCCCTCGCGCTTCACCCCCTGCGTGCAAACCCTCACCGAGTCCCTGCCTCGTCGCCCATCGACGTGCGACCGCCATCCCAGCCGACCGCTCGCCTCCGCGCGCACAACTATCGCGCGAACGCCGTCTCCGCCACCCGCTCGCCATTGTCAGAATACTTCTATCGTCGGATTGGGGGCTCGAGTCCTTGATCCGACGGCTGAGATCACACCACGTCACACTCACGAGCCTCGGCCCCATCCTCGAGGCTCGGGACAACCGAAGCGTCATAAGTCACCACGTAGGACCGAGCGCCCCAAACCTCCGCCTCGGGAGTCCTGGCCTCATTCGAGCCTGAGCCTGGACACCTGAGCCTCAGCCTCAGGTCCCCAGCCTAAGGTTCCGCCTCCGAGCCTCCTGTGCACGTGCTGAGCACGTGCGTAGGGGCAAATTGCAAGAGGGCCCTCAAACGTTCCTGAAAATACGAATAGACCCCCGCCTGGGGTAATTTGCAGAAGGCCCCCTCCAGATTTGTGAAATAACAGATAAGCCCCTCTAGGGACCTAATTGAAGCAAAAACTTTATTTTATTTACATTTTAGTCCCTGAAACTTCATTTTATCATATCTTTGTCATACGGACTCCGATTTTAGCGTATAATATTTCATCTTGAAGCTATTTCCATGCTCTACAGTTTAGCATAGCTTATGATCAGATATGACAGTGTTTATTGTAAATTATTAATTGAGGACTTTTGTTGACAGTGCAGGCTAATTTTGACATATCTATCTCGCATATTGCTTGAGAAATTATTGATAAATCTTTTGCAGGAGTTCGGATAAGGATTTCACTCTGATTAAACCTTTGAAGTTACTGTTGATTATTCTCACAGGAGGTTAATTTACATTTATTCCTCTAAGATTTATGCCGACTATTTGAGGAACTGAATCGAAGATTTTTGAAGGCCGAATACTCTGCTTCACTATTCTGAATATTAGTTGCTTATTAACCTGCAGCAATGAGTTAAGATCAATCCATTTTGATTTGTGGTTAATTTTGCGGAGATAAAGATCACATTATTTGAGGAGTTCATTTGTTTAAAAATCACAAATCTTGGGCATAGTTCTCTCAATTTATTTTCTTTGCATCATATTCGCATCTTCGTCGCTGCATTGTATATTTTTGCAACACATAAATTAATTAACATTTATTAATTATTTAATTTTATTTAAGACCACGCAACTAAAAATCATCGTTCCCTGTGTTCGACCTTGGTACACTTACCAAGTAAAAATACTCCACAACATTCAAAGATTGTGGTTTTTGATCGACCGAAATTCGCTTCCTATACTACAATTCATCCATATTAAAGAGGTGGATTCATCAGTTACTCAACAAGCAATTATGCATTACCCTCGTCTGCGTTGGAGCTGCTCCAAAACCACTAAAGTAAAAGTTGCTCAACTGTGTGTATTGTATACCTTCTTCATTTTTTATAAAACTCAATTCAACTCCAACTTAAGTATTTTTTGTAACTTAGAAACAAAATTCTAAAAAATACAGAAAAATATCTTAAAAATCCATAATGTATAAATTATTATTATTATAAAATCTAAAAAGCCAAGAAGCCGAACTTCCAAGTCAAATTTCTATTTCATATTGATGAATCCACATTTCATCATCTTTATTCTATCATTTTGGCCTTAAAAACCCTAGTAAATGTGTGTAAATAGAGCTAATTCATGCATTTTAGCATTCATGTATATGTGTGTAAATATTGTATAAAATGCGGTTTTTAAAGTCAAAATTATAGAATAAAGAAAAGAAAAGAAAAAGAATAAAATATTGTAAATATTTTATGACCCGAAACCCCAAGACCTAGGCATCTCGATGACTAGGTCAACAAGGAATAAAGTAGGGGGGAGATAAGGGCCAAAATACAATAAAAATACTTTTTATTTTATTCATTCTTTATTCATTTTTGGGACCTACTTTTGGTTCCACTTTTTATACCTCAAATAAAGAAACTTTTTAAATGAAAGTTGTATATAATTAAATAAAGAAAAATACAAAATTGATTTCACTCAAAAATAATATACAGATAAAAAGTTATGATCTGAATAAGATTCCAAAATCCCAACTTCCCAGACTTGTATCTCTCAAATAAAAACTCAAAATTTATCAAACTCATCTTTAATTGTATATAATTTTTAATAATCTATTTAATGAAGGTAGTTTCGTATTTTTTGGAGTTACGATTTGAAAGTTGAGTTTTGGACCCCTGTTGTACAATAGTTTACGCCTTTTTCTTTCTTTTGTATAGATTCCTTTTTTTAACTCTTTTTTTTCTTTTGATTTCAATTTTATTTTGTTAGTTGTATATTCTAATTTCTATTAAAAATATAAAATCAATTAAAAAATATAAAATAAAATAAGATACAAAAATAGTTTTTCTCTATACAAGTCAATTTGGCTTGTATTCTATCTTTATCACTTTTTCTTATTATCTTACAAAATTTAAAATCAACAAAAATATTTCAAGTTTTTATATTATTAACAAGAAAATAAGAATAAAAATCATAAAAATCTAAAATGGGTATTTTATACCTTCAAAAAAACATGTTTTTAATTTACATCTTTTGAAAAAAAATCTTTCTTCTGCAATATTCTAGATGACATTATTTTGAGATAGTTTCATGATTTGAGTTTATTTTAAAGTCTTTTGTTATTCAAATATATTTTCATTGGGAAAGACCTCTCTTTTTTGATTAGTACACATGAGCATAAAGATAATCATTAGTGTCCAAAAAATTTGAAATAGTCCACTCCCATTGGTGGAGGCCTCCCCCAATAGCCATCATCTCTTCCATTCCTCCACCAAATAAAAGAGCTTCATCTCCCATTTTTGAATTCATACACCATTAGAGTCTTCGTCTAGCTCCTCTACCTCCATTGTGACAGAGTGAAGGTTGGAGACGAAGCCACGACGAAGGGAGGATTCTTTGGCGTGATCCCTTGGTGTTCTTGCTCCATTGTATCACAAGCTCTTAGCTTGTCAAGCCTCTTCTCCGCCGGAATCGAGGCCATGACCGGTCATTCTCATCGGAGAATCGATCACCATAGGCGACTACCTTCACATGCTACATTTTTCTTCTTGTAGGTAACTTTTAGATTTAGTTTTTCTTCTTATTGTAGTGTAACAAGCCATTATCTTCAACTTTTCTCCATCCTCATTCGTCGCGGCTAACCACCTCATCGCCGCCTTCTTCCACTTCTTCGTACTCCCTTCACGCAACCTCAACCAATTCCGACCACGCGCGGTGGCCAGAGACCATCTCCTTCTACCATTTTCGTAGGAGAACCCATACACCTCATATATTTTTTTGTGTGCATAACGCAAGCCGGGCCCACACTCGAGCTTTCATTTCTACTCGCAGGTATCCGTCCGAACGTCCTACAGCCGCACCACCATCTCTCACGCAGAGCTCCACACCGTGACACTTCGCCGGCCCTCGGATTGGCGTTTTTGTTGCTGTTTTTCAAAAGAAGAAGAAGAAGGGAGGGGTGGATAGCAGCCACCGTTGGATCTATCCCCCTCCTTTTAATATTAACCATCCAGCCAAGGGGTAGAAGTTTTATACATAAACCCTCACCATTTTGAAATTTCACACACATACCCTTACTGACCAAGAGGAGCTTGATGCCACGTGGATAAGTGGCAAGTTTTGCGGCTATACCCCTGCATTTTTGGTATATTTCAAGAAGTTTTCGAGTATCTTTTGAACTGCAGTTTCGTTCTTATGTTTTCATCTGTACCTCTGCACTCAAATGCTCATAACTCGTTCATCTGAACTCCTTTTCGTGTGAGATTTTTTTTGTTAGAAAGATACTTTAAGGTTCTACATTATATCCAAATTTCAAAATTTTCTGATATACGAACCATTTATGGCGAATTTATGAAGTCAGAGTACTGATTGGGCTTGTTTTGTTGATAATGCTTGAAATACTCAATATCACTTGGTCATTTTTGGATATGTTGTAGTAATTAACAGGGCCGAATTTGGGTTCAAATTTCAACAAAAAATATTGTGATTTATGTCATGTAGAATTTCTACAATATTTTTAGTGATTGATTTATTTCTGGAGCATCTTTCATCTATTTTGAAAATTAAAAATATGTCCGTGTGCCCCTGACTTTGTTCTATAATCAGACATTTTTGTTGTTTTTTTATCTTTTTGTTTGAGTTGGCAAAAAAATCAAAAACATCATTTCTACCTTCCTGCAGTCTTTTATTTTTAGTATATTCATTACCTTTTGTGAAATTCCAAAAAAATTATATTTTGTTTGTTTCTGTATGTTTTAACTTTAAACCAAAAATCATTAAAACTTTCAAAAGAAAAGCCCGAAAAAATAGAAATCACCTAAAAACTTCATAAAAATCTAAAAAATCAAAGAAAATACTAAAAATATAAACTCAGGTTCTGTAGTTTCTTTATTTAATTAGCTTTATTTTAAAATTAATTTGGGAAGATTTAGTTACTGTTTACTATTTTTCATTCCCATTTTAAATTCGGCCAGAACCTTTGCTCATTGTTTTCTTATATTTCAATATTTAAAAATATCAAATACATTTAGAAAAATCCCCAAAAATCACAAAAAACATCTTAAAAATATAAAAAAACCAAAAATATCTTATTCCCTGATTTTTGAGCATTTTACCTATATATATATATCTCCTCTCTCTTGTATACATCTATTCTTTATATATCTATATACTCTATTATTAAAAGAAAAAGAAAATATAAAAGTACAAAATATAAAAAGAAAATACAAAATCAGTAAATTAAAAACCCAAATATAAAAATATAAAATCAAAAATTAAATAAAAATATAAAATTCAAAACCCATAAAATATTTGCATAGTGTAGACATTGATCACAATCACATCACATTTTGCACTTAGCTTGATCTATCCTGCCTTGCTCCCTGTGTTCGAACTCTCTACATACTTGCACCTATACATCTTTTATGTAGAGTTAAAAATAAATTTGACTCCACATTTGTTGTCATTGTTTGATATTTGATTGTGGGTTCATTGTTGATTAAATCCGGATTTTGAGTGGTCAACACTTCGACTGTGTTACCGCCTTGTGTGGAATACAATACCGCTTAATTTTTGGGTTTATCAAATGGCGCCGTTGCCGGGGAGCAACAACGCGTAGTTCGGATTTTCGCTTGTGTTTGTGATACGTGTCTATATTTTGCCTTCTTTATTTGCTCATTTATTTGATATCATTATTTGAATTGTCTAATCACTCTTCCTTGTTGGACTTTGTGCGAGGAACCACGGATCGAGGGAGGCGCTCCACCTTAGGTGCATGTACACCCACGTGAAGGCGGCAGGAGATATCTGACCTAGCATCATAGAAGGCATGGAGGAGTTGATAAGGCAATCACCATTCTTGAGCATTTTTGTGTAGCATTTAGTTTTAAGTGAGAGAGAGACTCTGTTATTTGTAATAATACATGTACATAGGACTTTGGACTTTCGGGCCCAATTTCCAAGTACTTGTACACTTGGGGGCTCACCGCGGATTTTACGGTTTTCATCGCATCTTTTTCCCTTTGTTTTCTCGGTTTTGTTTTCTTATTTTGTGTGATTGAGCCCCTAGTTTTAGGATTGCTTGCGATAGATTAAGGCCAAACACCTAATATATCTTGCATGTACCTATAGCCGCATTTGGACTTAGTCAAATTTTTAAACAGTCGTTTCATCATCTTCGAGCCTCCGCGCTGCGAGCCCACCCTGTTAAGCGCTACTCCTGAACTCGATGTGTCGAGAAGAGGAGGGGTGAGCCTAGACCGGACTCTTGGATTGAGGATCGGTGACTGACTTGTGGTTCTTCACGATAATAGCAATTTCTGAAACTTAGGACGATTTCATCGGCTTGCATTTGCATATAGATAGGTTTCAATTCTGCTGAGCATCTTTGCATGTAGAGTGCTGGAGGCAAGGTGAGCATTTCTCTTTAGCATACATCATCGTTTTGTCGCTTGCATTGCTTTTCCGCCTCTCTACCTCTGTTTTTGATCACCTAGGTGTTAAGTAAAATTGACTCCTCGATAGGTTCGTGCATTTCTCATTAAAAATCCAAAAAAAGTGATAATCAATAAAATAGGGACTGTTGATATTACTTGACCCTAAAAACCACCAAAAAATTTTTTTCTTGGGGCGAGTAATCCACTCATTGTCTTCGTTTTACTTGCTCGCGCACACACTAAGGAGTAGTGCCCAAATCCCCTTGAGCCCCTAAGTGTTTGTGCAACTTCTTGACTTCTCACCTAACTCTAAAACAGACAAGATAAAAAGACCGAATTTTCGATCTCTACCGAGTTGAGTAGGTGAATTGAGGGTTTGTCTTGTGTGAGTTTGCTTGTGATTGTTTGTGTGCATTCTAGATCTTCTCTGCGCATTTGCGCCTTTCTTCTTCACTCTTTTGACTTGACCACCGTGCTCTCCCGATCATTTCCTTTTGCTTTCGAGATGGACCCCTGGAGCGGTTTTTATCCAGACTTTGTGGATCCTTCGTTCACTCCAGTCGGTCCACCTCCCTTTTAAGAGGAGGGTCCTCCTCCTATTTTTTTCTAAGTTTTGTACATACCCGCCTCAACCACAGTATCAGACCTCGGATTTCTACCCACACCCACCTCCACCTCCAATTGTATATTATCCACCTCCACATTCACATCCACCCGAGTCTAACCTGTTGGAGTCACCTCTCTTGATCTCTATGAGTGATATATTGAACCGAATGATAGAGCACACTGATTTGATGAAAGATAATCTTGCCATGTTGAGAGAATATAAGAATAGTGCTCTATCCAGCAAGGCTACAGATTCAATTATGGGTGATCATGGGAGCTTGCAATCACCAAAAATACAAAAAAATGAGAAAAACATAAAAGCACAAAAAGATTTTGGGAGTCACACGATCGAGCCACGTTGTGGAGAGAGGGGCCAATTGCCCAATCATTTGACCACACATCCACTCACTTCTTGTCCCATCTCCAACCCCGAGGGTGCCTATGTACAGACTGCTCTGGGCACTCCTCATGTACATGCCGATTCCGACTTCCTCCCTTGTATGGAGGAGGTCCAAAAATTCAAAAAAATGCTATCTGAACCCGAAGTGGTGGCTACTATTCATGAGATTATCCATTCCCCACTTCAGCAGGCCATGACCCAATTATCTGCTCCTCTTCCCAAGAAGAGAAAGCAGAGGAGCAGATCTGAGCGTCACATTCTGACCATGGCCACTGCCCACGCCATCACACGTCGTCCCATTCCCAGGAAGAAGAACACTGCTACACCTTTCATCACTTGCACCATCTCTGACTATACTTGTAATCACACTCTCCTAGACGGTGGTGCGTCTATTAGCATATTACCCTTCTCGCTGGTACAGTCTCTTCGCTTAGTGCCTCTCAAGAAAACCAGGATGATCGTTCAGTTTGCTGATGGATCTATTAAGAGGCCGAAGGGTATCCTTGAAAACGCCGTCATTTCTATTCAGGGCACGAGTTACCATCTTGATTTTGTCATGTTGCCCATGGAGACATCCACAGGGGAGCCATCTCCAATCATCCTGGGACGACCATTCCTCGCCTCTGCGAAGGTCGTTATTGACTACGGATCAGGAGAGATTCGCTTCCGTCCTGTTGACAAGAGCGAAATGTTGATCACCACACCCACTGTTGACCAGAGACCTGCATCTGATACACACTCACCGATCTTAGCTGACTCGAAGGCCTGTGATCGATCTGATGATATTAGAGATGTGTCCTCACCAACCGTTGATGAGACCCGACGAATCCCCCGAAAGGGGAGGAAATCGGAAAGCATAGATCTTGCAGTTCCTCCTCCTGGTGTGTGGCGATGTGTTGATGAAATCCAAAGTATTTACATGATTGATCCATTTGAGCGGAGGGCAGATACCACGACTAGACAGGACGGGTCTGGTTTGACTACTTCCACTGATACGTCCGTTCCTGGTCACTCACAAGTAAAGATGATTGAGGTCGGTTATGATGCTGCCCATTGTTTTGAGAGACCTCTTGATGAAAAGGGAGATCTGGGTGAGACTCTTGAGGACGAACATAGTTCGAATACTTCCATTGATGATTTTGTTCCTTTTGATTTTGACCTGGACGATCCCTCGCAGGACGACTCCGATTACACTTCTTCCAAGAATGATGAGTTTGTCCCATTCCACTTTGACATCGGCGAGACTTCCAAGGCCAGACCTGACCACACTTCTTCCACTCGCTCGTCTGCGCCTTCACACCATAGGACCACCAAGGGCGAACCTAGCCAGACTACTTCCATTGACCCGTTCGTCCCTTTCCGATTTGACTCCACTGAGGGTCTTCACCGTGTCGACCCTTATCGGCTTCTGTCTACTGTGGACCCCGATGTCGACATACACCACACCAGATCTATCCCTCAGCGGTCTCGCAAGAAGGTTAGCTTTCGGACTTCTTGATCATATGTACATCTACCTCTGTTGTACATTCTCCTTTGTTCATCTCTGTCTCTCCCGTATTGCTCGTCCATTCATTCTCGTGTTTGCCCTACTTAGGACGCACTTTGTCCTACGTATAAGAGGGGTGGACGAGACGAGTGTTCTTTCTTCATTCTGTGTCATCACTCCTGTTGTGGCCTATACTTAGGGCTTCCTTTACCCTAAGTATAGGGGGAGTGACAGGTATATCCTCACGATCTCTCATCTTTCTTCTTTTCTTCTTTTCCTTTTCTGTTTTCTTTATCTATCAAAAAGGTGCCGCCCTTGTAGATAGTTTTCCATACTTAGGACGTACTTTGTCCTAAGTATAGGGGGGTGTGCACCCCGAGTTTTCTATTCTTTGCGATCCTCTCCATTGTCTCCTCTTCTTGTCTATACTTAGGGACATCTTACCCTAAGTATAGGGGGAGACAATCTGAGTACGATCTGTTCATTCCCACCCTTGACCCTCCCTGCGTTGTGTACAGTCTGTTATACTTAGGATTATTTGATCCTAAGTATAGGGGGACGGTCAACTTCTCATTCGTTTATTCATCCATTCCTTTATTTATTTATTCTTTAGACTTGCCTATACTTAGTACGAGTTATGTCTTCTCTTTTCTCTCCGATCTATGAGGACATAACTCAAGCTAAGTATAGGGGGGTCGTATATACTGTGTATATACTTTAGCCATAACTCGTACTTTTGTATTTTCTAATAAATATGGCTAATCATACCAATAAAATTCATCAAAAACTCTTAATAAAAAGATGCTATTATTCCTCAAAATTCTATATATACTGATTAATAAATCAGGTGCTTTGAAAAATAGTTTGACAATCTCTTTGAAAAACCTTTTGAAAACTATTTTGAAAAACACTGTGTACATGTTTTCAACCTTTGTAAAAGCTTTTTTGATTGAAAAATTTATTATCTTTGTGTAAAATAAAATGTTTGAAAAACGATTTGCAAATGGTTTGAAAAATAGTTGCAGAAATATGTGAAAAATCTATATATACTATTTGGAAAACCTATTTGCAAAATGATTTTCAAATGTGTGTACATGTTTGTAAAAACTATTTGGAAAAATTATTTTGGACTATAGTTTTCAAAACATGTGTCAAATAAGTTTGAGGAATATATACATCACACCAAAAATCCACTATATATATATCTATAAAATTGATCACTTACTCTTGTAAATTCTTAAAATCCATTTCTTGTAAATATAAGAAGTACTCCCATGTAAATATTTGTACATAGTTTTTAGCCAAAAACCTTTTGATTTTCAAAAATCCCAAAAACATTTGCAAAACTAAAATCCAAAAACATTTGAAAAATCTTTTTCAAAAATCTAAAAAAATGCATATGCATCATCTTTTCAAAAAAATACCATAAAAAGTTCAAAATCTTTGAAAATTGATCACAAAAATATTTTCTGCATCGCATTGCATGGCATTCGCATTTTTCGGATTGAGTTTGATAGTTGAACGAGTCTACGTAAAATCTGAAGATTGGAGCTTGGTTGGACCTTAAATCTACCTAATTAACAGGAACCTTATAGGAACTGGAATTGAGGTACTTCAGGTCTAGTTGACTTAATTCTTTGAGGATCACGAGACTTGGTTCAATGGATTCTTGACTGCCTAAGTAGAGTATTTCAGAGCACACGCACGACTCTTGTTGATAATGACCTAACTTGGACACCTGCACCTTTCACATGGCTCAATTCAGTTGGAGTGGTGAGGAGGTTGGATTTGCCGGTATGAGACGCACACAGGTGGAAACATTTGTCCTCCTCTAGGGAGGGAAGTGCGCCCCAACCCGTCCAGTGATGATGAATTTCGAGGATAGGAGATCGTGGGTTGCGATAAAGCTTCAAAAGACGGATAGTCTACTGGCTCAAAAGGAAAAACTCCTTATGTAAATGCTGCTGTATATAGTATTCAAAAAAAAAAGAAAAAAAACTCCAAAAAAGTGGACAGGCCAGTACAAAAATAAAAATGCCTGCCGAAGTGTACATATGTTGTATAGTCAAATAAGCAAGCTTGAGCTTCAAAGTCGAATTATGTGAGCCTGCAGCTGGATGACTTGACTACACTGGTCTTGCATCCTAGGACAGGTAGCTACACTGGCTACCGTCCATTCTTCTCTTCACCACCTCCTCTTGCCCTGGTTGTCACTTGAACTTAGAAGGGAATACCCTGCTCCTTGAGGGATGAGTTGTTGGATTGGGGAATCATTGGGTTGTCATATTGGAGAAGTCAGTCTCTTTGTCATTACAGTTGGGGAGAGCCACCATCACTTACACTGTACGAGTCAGATTCATAATCGTAAGGGTATGCGTATGAGTTGAGATATTTCTGACCTGGCTATTGAGAAGACTTGGGCATAGTTTGGGATTCTCAAGGACTGCTGGATTTCAAATTTGGTTCTAAATAAGGTTCCGCCCGCACTAAAATTCTGAAGGTCCGACTTAAGCTCCAAACTTTGATTTTGTGAAGACAAGTTTGATAATTAAACTTAATCCAACTTTCTTCTTTTTTCTTTTCTTTCGTTTTCTTTTTGCACTTATTGCATAAGTGTTTGCTAGGGACTAGCAAAGGTAAAGTATAGGGGGATGATGAATCCACATTTCATCATCTTTATTCTATCATTTTGGCCTTAAAAAACCCTAGTAAATGTGTGTAAATAGAGCTAATTCATGCATTTTAGCATTCATGTATATGTGTGTAAATATTGTATAAAATATGGTTTTTAAAGTCAAAATTATAGAATAAAGAAAAGAAAAGAAAAGGAATAAAATATTATAAATATTTTATGACCCGAAACCCCGAGACCTAGGCATCTCGATGACTAGGTCGGCAAGGAATAAAGTAGGGGGAGATAAGGGCCAAAATACAATAAAAATACTTTTTATTTTATTCATTCTTTATTCATTTTTGGGACCTATTTTTGGTTCCACTTTTTATACCTCAAATAAAGAAACTTTTTAAATGAAAGTTGTATATAATTAAATAAAGAAAAATACAAAATTGATTTCACTCAAAAATAATATATAGATAAAAATTTATGATCTGAATAAGATTCCAAAATCCCAACTTCCCAGACTTGTATCTCTCAAATAAAAACTCAAAATCTATCAAACTCACCTTTAATTGTATATAATTTTTAATAATCTATTTAATGAAAGTAGTTTTGTATTTTCGGAGTTACGATTTGAAAGTTGAGTTTTGGACCCCTGTTGTACAATAGTTTATGCCTTTTTCTTTCTTTTGTATAGATTCCTTTTTTTAACTCTTTTTTTTCTTTTGATTTCAATTTTATTTTGTTATTTGCATATTCTAATTTATATTAAAAATATAAAATCAATTAAAAAATATAAAATAAAAAAGATACAAAATAGTTTTTCTCTATACAAGTCAATTTGGCTTGTATTCTATCTTTATCACTTTTTCTTATTATCTTACAAAATTTAAAATCAACAAAAATATTTCAAGTTTTTATATTATTAACAAGAAAATAAGACTAAAAATCATAAAAATCTAAAATGGGTATTTTATACCTTCAAAAAAACATGTTTTTAATTTACATCTTTTGAAAAAAAAATCTTTCTTCTGCAATATTCTAGATGACATTATTTTGAGATAGTTTCATGATTTGAGTTTATTTTGAAGTCTCTTGTTATTCAAATATATTTTCATTGGGAAAGACCTCTCTTTTTTTATTAGTACACATGAGCATAAAGACAATCACTAGTGTCCAAAAAATTTGAAATAGTCCACTCCCATTGGTGGAGGCCTCCCCCAATAGCCATCATCTCTTCCATTCCTTCACCAAATAAAAGAGCTTCATCTCCCATTTTTGAATTCATCCACCATTAGTCTTCATTCTAGCTCCTCTACCTCCATTGTGACAGAGTGAAGGTTGGAGACGAAGCCACGACGAAGGGAGGATTCTTTGGCGTGATCCCTTGGTGTTCTTGCTCCATTGTATCACAAGCTCTTAGCTTGTCAAGCCTCTTCTCCGCCGGAATCGAGGCCATGACCGGTCATTCTCATCGGAGAATCGATCACCATAGGCGACTACCTTCACATGCCACGTTTTTCTTCTTGTAGGTAACTTTTAGATTTAGTTTTTCTTCTTGTTGTAGTGCAACAAGCCATTATCTTCAACTTTTCTCCATCCTCATTCGTCGCGGCTAACCACCTCATCGCCGCCTTCATCCACTTCTTCGTACTCCCTTCACGCAACCTCAACCAACTCCGACCACGCACGGTGGCCGGAGACCATCTCCTTCTACCATTTTCGTAGGAGAACCCATACACCTCATATATTTTTTTGTGTGCATAACGCAAGCCGAGCCCACGCTCGAGCTTTCATTTCTACTCGCAGGTATCCGTCCGAACGTCCTACAGCCGCACCACCATCTCTCAACAGAGCTCCACACCGTGGCACTTCGCCGGCCCACGGATTGGCATTTTTGTTGCTGTTTTTCAAAGGAAGAAGAAGAAGAAGGGAGGGGTTGGATAGCAGCTACCGTTGGATCTATCCCCCTCCTTTTAATCTTAACCATCCAGCCATGGGGTAGAAGTTTTATACATAAGCCCTCACCATTTTGAAATTTCACACACATACCCTTACTGACCAAGAGGAGCTTGATGCCACCTGGATAACTGGCAAGTTTTGCGGCTATACCCCTGCATTTTTGGTATATTTCAAGAAGTTTTCGAGTATCTTTTGAACTGTAGTTTCGTTCTTATGTTTTCATCTGTACCTCTGCACTCAAATGCTCATAACTCGTTTATCTGAACTCCTTTTCGTGTGAGATTTTTTTTGTTAGAAAGATGCTTTAAGGTTCTACATTATATCCAAATTTCAAAATTTTCTGATGTACGAACTATTTATGGCGAATTTATGAAGTCAGAGTACTGATTGGGCTTGTTTTGTTGATAACGCTTGAAATACTCAATATCACTTGCTCATTTTTGGATATGTTGTAGTAATTATCAAGGCCGAATTTGGGTTCAAATTTCAACAAAAAATATTGTGATTTATGTCCTGTAGAATTTCTACAATATTTTTAGTGATTGATTTATTTCTGGAGCATCTTTCATCTATTCGAAAATTAAAAATATGTCCATGTGCCCCTGACTTTGTTCTATAATCAGATATTTTGTTGTTTTTTTATCTTTTTGTTTGAGTAGTAAAAAAATCAAAAACATCATTTCTACCTTCCTGCAGTCTTTTATTTTTAATATATTCATTACCTTTTGAAAAATTCTAAAAAAATTATATTTTGTTTGTTTCTGTATGTTTTAACTTTAAACCAAAAATCATTAAAAATTTCAAAAGAAAAACCTTAAAAAATAGAAATCACCTAAAAAATTCATAAAAATCTAAAAAATCAAAGAAAAATCCTAAAAATATAAACTCAGGTTCTGCAGCTTCTTTATTTAATTAACTTTATTTTAAAATTAATTTGGGAAGATTTAGTTACTGTTTACTATTTTTCATTCCCATTTTAAATTCGGCCAGAACCTTTGCTCACTGTTTTCTTATATTTCAATATTTAAAAATATCAAATACATTTAGAAAAATCCTCAAAAATCACAAAAAACATCTTAAAAATATAAAAAGACCAAAAATATCTTATTCCTTGATTTTTGAGCATTTTACCTATATATATATATCTCCTCTCTCTTGTATACATCTATTCTTTATATAGCTATATACTCTATTATTAAAAGAAAAAGAAAATATAAAAGTACAAAATATAAAAAGAAAATACAAAATCAATAAATTAAAAACTCAAATATAAAAGTATAAAATCAAAAATTAAATAAAAAATATAAAATTCAAAACCCACAAAATATTTGCATAGTGTAGACATTGATCACAATCACATCACATTTTGCACTTAGCTTGATCTATCCTGCCTTGCTCCCTGTGTTCGAACTCTCTACATACTTGCACCTATACATCTTTTATGTAGAGTTAAAAATAAATTTGACTCCACATTTGCTTATCATTATTTGATATTTGATTGTGGGTTCATTGTTGATTAAATCCGGATTTTGAGTGGTCAACACTTCGACTGTGTTCTCGCCTTGTGTGGAATACAATACCGCTTAATTTTTGGGTTTATCACATATGGACTGCTAATTCCTCGTACTCACCTTTAGAGTTAATTTTTTATCAAATCTTCTATCAAATGAAGGCAACATACAAAATGGGGCTAATATGTAGAATGCGGATCTTAGGACCTTGGTGAAGGAAGGTAGTTAGGTTGTGTACATTATGGAATCATGAAGATTAGACCATACCTTATCTAGATGGACTTATCATATGAGTCGGGATAGCAGTGAAAATTTTAAAAAAATCGATGGAACCACATGGACTATGAACTATTCCAAACCCATTTCATCATGATCGCACAAGATTAGAACCATACCTATGAAACATGATTGGATCTGCAGGTCTGTCGAACCAACAAACTATCATCAGGCGATTGTAGGTCTCACAGGGCGAGACAACAATCGTCGAGGTAACTGCTCACGAAAGCCGCTAAATTCAAACAATAATCAACCCACAATATGTATAATAAAAAAATGAAATGCAATATGGAGCTATCATATTGAAGAAAATCTATCTTTAAGTGCTTGTTTATTATTTAAAGGGATTTTATCACTTGTGCCCCTCTTAGATATCGCAAACCAGTTATGCCCCTATCTTTTTGGTAATATCAGTTGTTCCCCTCACTTCTTGCTATTTTATCACTTGTGCCCCTCAGGTTAGTGACCGTCCATCTACAGTGCAAACGGATGTTAACTTTGATGACATAAGCGGCATTAATTTTTAAAATAGGGTTTCATGGTCATTTTACACCTTCTTCTTCTTCCTCCTCTTCCCCCATCCTCTTCCTCCTCCCAGCTCTGCTCCGAGCTTCCCGCACCTCCTCCCAACTCCGCCCCGAGCTCCCTGCACCTCCTCCCAGCTCCTCTACCTCCCCATCTTTTCCTTCCCTCTGGCCTCCTCCTCCGTCGTCGCCTCCCCTCGCCCCCAGCTCCATCGTCGCCTCCCCTCACCCAGCTCCTCCGTCAGCCCCCAACTCCCCCTGTCCATGCACCTCCTGCTCCGCATCGAGCTCCTCGCCCTCACTCCCACGACCTCCTGGCACCTCCCCTTGCTCGGCTCCTCCTCACCAGCCCTCTCCCGCACCTCCTCCCGAGCCCCAGCCCCTCCTTCTGCCACGTCCTCCCCCACCTGACCCCCGCCTGGCTCCGCCTCCCCAGCCCTCTCCCGCACCTCCTCCCGAGCCCCAGCCCCTCCTTCCGCCACCTCCTCCCCCACCCGACCCCCGCCCAGCTCCGCCTCCCCAGCCCTCTCCCGCACCTCCTCCCGAGCGCCAGCCCCTCCTTCCGCCACCTCCTCCACCACCCGACCCCCGCCCAACTCCGCCTCCCCAACCCTCTCCCGCACCTCCTCCTGAACCGCAGCCCCTCCTTCCGCCACCTCCTCCCCCACTCGACCCCCGCCCGACTCTGCCTCCTCAGCCCTCTCCTGCACCTCCTCCCGAGCACCAGCCCCTCCTTCCGCCACCTCCTCCCCCACCCGACCCGCGCCCAGCTCCGCCTCCCCAACCCTCTCCCGCACCTCCTCCCGAGCCCCAACCCCTCCTTCCTCCCCCACCCGACCCCCGCTCGGCTCTGCCTCCCCAGCCCTCTCCCGCACCTCCTCCCAAGCCCCAGCCCCTCCTTCCGCCACCTCCTCCCCCACCCGACCCCCGCCCGTCTCCACCTCCCAAACCCTCTCCCGCACCTCCTCCCGAGCCCTAGCCCCTCCTTCCGCCACCTTCTCCCCCACCCGACCCCCGCCCGACTCCGCCTCCCCAACCCTGTCCCGCACCTCCTCCCGAGCTCCAGCCCCTCTTTCCGCCACCTCCTCCCCCACCCGACCCCCGCCCAGCTCTTCCTCCCCAGCCCTCTCCCGCACCACTGCAACCATTACTCCCGAGCCCCAGCTTCCACACCGCAGATAGCATGTGGCTCCCCGCTGCGCATCGATGGCCCTCGCGACCTCGAAGGCCGTGGCAAGCTCGGACTCCGGCAAGGACGGTTCTAAGCAACCGAGGTCCAGTGCCTCCTCTCAGATTCTCCCCCAATTTTATTCTGACCATAATAACCTTCTTAACTACACCATGGTTTGAATAAACCATGGTTATTTAATTTGTTGACGGTCAATCTGACGGAAGGGCACAACTGATGACGGAGAAAAAAGTGAGGGCACAACTGATATTACCAAAAAATAGGGGCATAACTGATATTGCGATATCTAAGAGGGGCACAAGTGATAAAATCCCTTATTTAAACTATCAAACCAAAGAAGAGATTGTTTCCCTGATCCCACAGACTTGAAATTCATCTGTATTAGATTCCATAAGAACTCTAGATGGATTCTGTATATATCTTAGAGATGGATACATCAAAATATTGACATGCATTTATTCAAATTCATTTGTAAGTAAATAGATGCAGAAAAGATATATGAATATGTACTACATAATTTACTACGTTTAACTTACATTGAAAGATTTAGCATTTGTATTATATCACTAAGCATACCATGTGCAAGCAAACTAAAGATACTCTCAAACCAACTTAATACAGTGATTAAATGGTTAATATTAAACTTATTTAAGTGGAACAAGCATATGAGCGATCTGGGTGTGAGGGAAGAGTTCGAAAGTGCTACCGTTGAAGGAAAAGGGATTGCTTCCCTTCTAACCCCGAAGTCTCTTCTCAAATTCGTCTACGTTTGGTGGCCAATCCGAACTTGTTAAGGGTTTCGATGGCAGCGTGATACCTGGGTAATTAGTATGAAAAAAATTCAAATTTCTACATAAGATAATGTATATTTTCTTTCATTTTACTGCGGGTTTTAGATAACATGAAAGATTAAAAGAAATGAATATGGGATTCACACTCATCTTAAAGCATCAAAGTAATTTTTTGTAGAAGATAAGATGCTGTAAATTGTACACTTTTAAAGGGCTTGGGCTACAATATAAGTAATTCGTATAATGAGTATATGTAAGTCTTAAGATGATGAATTACAAGCGGAGGACGAAGCCTTTGTGTACGATGAACAATTAATCTTTATACACTGTGGACTGTTTTCCTAATCATTATTATCCCATTATTTGAGTTATTCATTTCAAATGAATCATATTTATGCATAATTGCACATTTAAAACTCAAAAAGTATGAGAAGTTTTATAAGAGTGTAGTTGTAAAATTGAATTTAAATAGTTTGGACAATTGTTTATGCTTTCGATTTTAATCACATCCAACAAGTTGCAAACCTGCAAGGAATGATTTTTCTCGATAAAAGTCCTGATCTAGAGTAGGAAGGTTACATTCCATACATCAATGCTGCATTACACAATCGGTCCTTTCCACACGAACAGCATGCTTTTCTATTCTTATCCAACAAAGTAGATATGGGAATTAGGGCACATAGGACAGAGAGCCGCGGAAGCCCACGTGCACACGCAGCTGCAGAGGGGTTAAAAGAAGAAGAAAGGACGAGACGACGTTGCGGAGGAGAGCGCGTACGTACATACGCTGCAGCACTGCACTGCGCACGGCTCAGTGCCACTGCACACGCTTCCACAGGTTGCCTTGCCTTCCACCGTGCAGATCGCATTACAACTTTGGAGTAAAAAGACGGTAGATTACATGCAACCTGTGAGAGCAAATTAAAAGGCAACAAACAACACACACCAATCTTTTTGGGACCTGCAACCTTCATCATCCGACTCCAGAATTTGGAGGGCGATTTTAAGGAGCAGGGAGCGGCTTCGTCCTGCTATTGGAGGGGATTCTCCTCCGTTTCGATGGCTGCACTCCCCGAGGGGTTTCTCCTACCATGATGCCTATGACCTTCTTCGGCCCAGGGCTGTCCTGCAATCGTGGTCGACTGTTGTCTGGGCAAAAGGAATTCCACCTAAATTCTCGTGTACGCTCTACCGGGCGGTCCTACAGCGTCTTCCGACCACCGATCGGCTGGCTTCTTGGGGAATCGGCGAGCCTAAGAACTGCTACCTTTGCTATTTGGCGCCGGAAAGCCATGGGCATCTCTTCTTCTGTTGCCCCATGGCCTCGACCCTTTGGAAGGATGCCTGCTCTGCCTGTGGCTTGCCTTCTCCGCCTAATTTTCCGTTGGCTGATACTATTGCATGGATCTCCTCCATTTCAGACCCGCCTCAACGTAAATTCCTGTCTACTCTGTTGGCCATGGTTGTTTGGGCACTTTGGAACGAAAGGAACTGTCGATGGACCTCGACAAGCTCATGTCTACCGGACGTCATCCTTCATGATACTGTGCGAAATGCAAAGATACTATGGGGAGTTACTCATGTATCACTGCTGACCTGAGACTGCTGGACTGAGATTTTGTGTTGCTCAATCCCTTTTTCTCCTCATAATATTGTGTGTGTTCCCTTTAATTCTTATTTGGTCAGGAACGTCTAGAGCTTCTATAGCCTCTGTATAACTTTTTGGTTTTGAAATATACACATTACTTACTTACCAAAAAAAAAAAAAACAACACACACCATGCACTGTTGCATTGTATTTACTTCATCTTTCCTTCATTCACCACCGCCACCCTTTCGATATCTCTTTTAACTCTCCTCCCCACAGTACCATTTTCTAGTAGCTCAGAGGCCTATGGGTCTACGGGATGCGTAGGCCGGCAACTTAATTTAATCGCCTGTCCTGCAGGGGCGGCCATTTACATCCTTCGTTCTTTTCAGGTAACCTAATCAAACTGCCTCACGTGCATTCAAGCCACCAAATTAACTCCATCATTATCTAATGATTTGCAAGTGTCATTTGCTTATAATTTTCCCTTTTCTGAAAAGATTCAGATTCACGGCGAAAATTTTGTCTATTTTTTTTCTTTTTTGCCTTTAGGAATTGTTCATTCGGGGGAAAATAAATTTGCTTAGAATCAGTCTGGGCTTAGTTGAGCCATATAATTTTATGCTGGAACAAGGATGAAAATCTGACAATTACAACAAAATGTATCTGTGTAATTTAAAATATATTAATATATCATCGGTTATTAATATATAATAATGAATTCCATTTGCAGAGAAGTTATTTTTTATATTTAAAGTTAATGACAAATGATATATATGTTACTATTTCACTATCAACTGTTTATATAACTATAGTTATTCATTACTCTTGTCATCAAAACATCCATACTCCACGTTTTTATTACAAAATAAACAAGTTACCGTTACTATATGAACGTCGCCAGTTTTTTTTTTAAAAAAAATTAATACATCATCCAAAAAAACTCGAAGGTTCTGTATCGTTTAAAATATGGCATGCCATATAGCAAGTAGAAGAAAGACCACTACCCGAAATAAAAATAAAGGTTCCCGAGAATATAAAGGGCAGGCACATCGCACGGAAATTTTTTTATAAAAAAAACCTTGGTTTGCTATGGTAGTAGCTACCCCCCACAATGACCACCAAATTCTTTACTAGGGGCCCTTTTCTTTGCCTTGAGGATTTCTCGCAGTTGTAAGACCTACGTGAAAATCACATGGGATGTAGTCATATCGTAAGTTAAAAGATAATCGAGATGAATAGGATGTATAGTAGAAATTCGTACCATTAAAACTGGAAACAAAGGAAATAATTTAGTTCTCTAAGTTGTGAAATCGTGTTAAATTCAATACATTGACATGCATTCTTACATACTTCTTTCGATACACAACCAAATTGATACCACCTTGGACTTTATCTACTAGTAGCAATTATATTTGTCACATCTTCCAAGATAAAGAAAAATACTTACATGGGCAACGAGGTATTTGAAATTCTAACAGCATTAAATAATTTTGAAAGAAAAAATGCAAAACCATAGAGGTGAGCACACAAAAACTTTATATTCAAATTTTATATTTATAAATATATGAGCTAAGAATTCTGAAGGATTTTAGAAATTTCCAAAATATTCTTAACATAAAATCTGTCTCCTGGAATAAATCATCATTCTCCACCAGTCAGATTGAACATAGAGCAACCACTGTCAGGATCTTAATTGAAGTGTGCATTTTTCCTAATGCTCTAAGGCCATGTTAGCTTGGAGAATGATGACCGCCCGAACGACAGAGGTAAAGGTAAAGAAATGGTCGTCGCGACCTCAATCACTCGGGCTAAGTATATCAAGAAAAATCAACCACTCAGAACATGTAAAACTAATCGAGCACAAAAGAGAGCGGTCCTGCTATGAGATTAACCTGGTATAGCACCCAGGGTCGAACACAAGGAGCACAGATTGGCCTTGCGGCCTACGATGTAGTCAGAAATCCGAGAGAGTATTTTTTAGTATTTTTAAGGGTTTTTATATTTTTTAGGATTTTTGGAATATAAGGAAAACAGGAAAAGCACCCAAACCACTAACTTGAACAATTTATTTAATGCATTAAAAAGCAAGCAAAAATTCAGGCAAAAATATTTTTATTTGTTTTATATTTTTTAATGTTTTTGGTGAATTTTCGAGATTTTTCTGATGTTTATTTTGTTTCCTAAAAATCAAACAGTGCGAAAAGCAAGGGGTACTGTCCAGCCAGGCCCAAAACCCAAAGATAAAATATCTAAGGATCTCAAAGGGACCTGGAGGTAATTTTCCTGTATGCTAGAGAAAACAAGGAAAATTTGAGCACCAAAATTATTGTTTTTGAGTTTTTAAATTATTTATTATGATTTTTAGGAGTTTTGAGGTGTTTTTAAGTTTTTAGGGTTTTTACTCAATGAAAAATAGCCAAAATTGGCTAGAAAATCAAGGAACACTAAATAAATAGTAACTAATTTTTGTAGAATTTTTAAAAGGGTTTTGATATTTTTTTGGGGTTTTAGACTCTAAACAGTAGCAAAAATAAGGGTTTTTGAATTTTTAAAAATAGCAAATGAAATCAAAAATGTCCTCAAAAATCTACAAAAATCCTACACCATGGCAGGAGCCATGTGTCAAATTTTCGTTGGATTTGGAGGTGGTTTGATATTTTATTCAAAAATAAAGGAGGGGCACTATGCACAGGGACCAAAGTGCAAATACCCAAAGTTCTGGGGGGTCTGGTGCAAAATACCCAAGAAATCACGCGCGAGGCGCGTGTTTGGGGCACTCAGGGACCCAAATGTAAGAAAAATAAGTTCCGAGGGCTTATTGGTAACAAGTACCAAAAGTCCAGGGGCTTATCTGCAAATAACCCAAAAAATATCGCACATGGGGAATTAAATCACGCGCAGGGGCATAAATGCAAATAAAGAAAACTTTTTATCCAATCCGTAACATCCAGAACTACAGGGTTTATATTGCAAATAACCCAATAAAGTTCACGTGACGACGCACGTGGTCCACGTAGACAGGGGTATAAGTGCAAATAAAGTAAGTACGAGGTCCTTAATGCAAATATCCCAGAAAATAAACAACTTAATTTAAAAATTACAGGACTAAAATAAAATAAAACAAACAGAGGGGCCTAAGATGAATTTACCCCTTTTATTATTATCGACGGCCTGATGTGCGCCACGTGGCTGATCGGACGGTGGAGAACGGGTGCGACTTTAACTCTGGAAGGGCTGGCCTGATCGAACGGTGGATAGTATTCCACGTGGCAGATCTGACGGTGACGAAGCGTGGTGGAGATACTCTTGGTGAATCGACGGCTGAGAGGAGGACGCGTGGCGAATCTGACGGTTGAGGCTAGCTGGTGCCTCTCTCTCTGCGCGAGCGGTCAAGATCGACCCTCGAGATGATCGAACGGTGGCAGTGCTCCGCAGATGAATGGTTCAGATCAGATCTGGAGCGAGGAGGATGATCTGACGGTTCTGGAGACTCCTGGAAGAACTGGTCGCCGGCGAGATTCGCCGGGCTCGTGCGTGCGCTAGAGTCCTCTGGAGAGCCTTCTGGAGGTCGGAGAAGAATCGCGGAAGGCTCCCGCGTCTGCTGGTGGTCTCCGACGAGCACACCGAGCTCCGAGGAGCTCGAGCGAAGGCGGCGGAGCCGGGTCTCCTGGCTGGATGGCGAAGGGTCTCAGATGACCCTTGTCTTGACCTGAAAAGCGAACCAGAAGACTCACGGGTCGAGGGCAAATTGCCTCGACCCGGTTAGGCAGCGTGAAGGTGCATGGTGCGTCGGAATGGAGAGCTCCGGCGAAGGTGGTCGGCGGAGGAGCTCGATTCCCAGATCCTGTGCGATCTGGGTTGGGTGAATGGGTGAAGAAGGTGCGGAGAGGTCTGGCGAAGATGATGGTCGGGTCGGAATGGCAGATGGGAGATCGGAGGTGGCTGGCGACGGCGGCGGAGCTACGCTAACAGTAAACTAAAAATCGAGATTTACGCTAAACTATGGCCTAAAGGATCTACCTGGGTGGCGCGGAAGACTGTGCTGGAGCTTAGCTAGCTCCCGGTCGTAGCCTCGAAGGGCGTCAAGGTCTGAGGCTCGAGCTCCTGCAAGCGGCGGAGCACGGCGGCGCAAAGCTGCCGGATCGATGGTCGGGGCACCCTCTCCTCACTGCAACAGAGGCAAACGCGAACTGTCACCTCGGTGATTGCTCTGGAGTTCACGGGAATGAAAGTGGCGAGCCAAAGATGAGGCGCGGAGGCGGCGGAGGTCGGGATATATATGGAGACAGGGCCGATTAGGGTTGAGTGGAGGCAGCTATGGAAGGCGTAGATCCCACGGCGAGGGATCCGGCGAGGATGTCGGATGAACGGCGAAGAATCCGGGCGAGGGGTTCGCGGGAGCGACAGGCTGGAGATGCGTGGAGAAATCGACGAAGTCGGGTCGGGCGCGAGTCGACGCAAAAGGAAAGAGTCCGCGGGGGAGTTGACCGGGGTCAACAATCCCCCGTGGACCAATCAGGAGCTGCCACGTTTTTAATTTTTTGTTTATTTAATTTAAGGTAGAAAAAGGCCGAATTAAGAAAAACTCAAAACATGAAATATTTTTCTTTTATTTTTTTCTATTTTTTGGTGATTTTTAATTAATTTTTGGAAATAAAAAATAGGGTAGCTATATACATATAGGTATATGTACACTATATAGATTTTAATTTTTGATTTTTTTATTTGTTATTTTTATGTATTTTTATGTCCATTTTATATTTTATTTATTTACATCATAAAATAAAGAACAAAATGGTGTTTTTATTTTATTTTAATTATTTATACACAAGGGTGAAATAAATAGTTGTATACATTTATATACATGGTATCTATACAATGTATTTTTGTATTTTTAATTTTGTAATTTTTATTTGATTTTTGTTTTATTTCTTGTTATTTTATGTATTTACAATATGTAACATAGAATATTTACAAAAAGTTTAGAAAATAATTTTATTTATTTATAGGGTTAAATAAATAAAGGATGATGGTCTATATACATGGTGAAAGGGCATTTTTGGAATTTTGATTTTTAAATTTTTATTTTGTTTTTAATAGTTTCTAAATATATACAAAATGTATACAAGCATATTTTTGGGTGAGGAAAATATAATTTTCTTTATTTACAAAAGTATGTACACATGAGCTCCTATCTCCCTCTACTTTGGCTTTTATGCGGTCAGGCCCATGCTGAGCCCTCCCTTGGGTTAGGTTGCTCAATATTTATTCTAAATATTTCCCTCTTTTTCTTTTTACTCTTTATTCTTTTATTTTTGCACAAAAACATGCTAATTATATCTTTTTACACGATGCATGCTTTTGGTAATTATTTGTATTTACACATATTTACATGTATTTGCAAAGGTTTTTGTAGCTAAAATAGAAGAATAAAGAGTGATGAATGGGTATTCATCACCCCCCCTATGCTTAACTTTGCTAGTCCCTTAGCAAACACTTATTTGAAAAAAGTGAAAAAGAAAGAAAAAGAAAAAGAAAAAGAGGATGTACATGGATCAAGGTCGAATTATTAAACTTTCCTTTATTAACTTGAAATATGGAGCTCGATCAGATCTTTGGATTATTAATGTGTCGGAACCTTATTTGGACTTAAGCTTAAAACTCAACAGTCTCCAAGTTCCACCAATCTATGGGCAAGACTCCTTAATAAACCAGATCAGAACAAGTCTACATACACAAACTCTAATGACCATGAATCTTTCCATGCGGTGTAAGTGATATGTGGCTCCCCACCTCAGAAGTAACAAAGAAACAACCTCCCTCAACCTAGTAACTCTAATGCCTCAGTCTAGCAACTCTTTCCTCGAGAAGCGGGGTATTCCCTTCTAAGTTCAAGTGCAACCAGCTCAAGAAGAGGGGGTAGAAGTATAGAGTTTTGGAAGCTTAGCCAGTGTAGCTAAGTCTCCCGCTGCAAGCTTCATGAGATGTACCATTGATAGCATAAGCTTTTGCTTTATTTGATTATGTACACTCCGGTGGGGTTATTAAATTTTCAATCCGACCCACCACTTTTTTGGAGTTCTTTTTGCTTTTTTGCATTTTTTTTTCAAGTGCTTCTGTACAACATATCTACATGGTGCAGCATAGATAAGAAATTTTCCTCTTGAGCCAGTAGACTATCCCTCTTTTGAAGCTTTATTGCAACCCACAGCTTCTGTCTTTAGCCTTCATCACCACTAGACCAAGTTGAGGTGCACTTCCTTCACTATAAGAAGAAGAGAGGTTCCGCCTAGAAGTACTACCCTCATATGCTACCACAAGCCAAAGGAAACTGCCTCCTCACCACCTCATCCGTGGAGAGCCATGTGTAAGTGCAGGTGCAAGTCAAGCCATTGTCTCTAAGAGTCATGCGTGTGTTGTTAAGTGCTCTACTTAGGCTCATCAAGATGACATATGCTCATAGCCTAGTGGGCTCAAAGAATTAAGTCCTTATGGACCTGAAAAGCCTTAACCCTAAGTCCTATAAGGTTCCTCTTAAAGTTTAGTGGATTAAGATCTTTTTCAAGCTCCATTTCTCAATTTAATTCCAGGCCTAGTTTGAATGTCAACTCTTATCCAGGAAAAACTATATGTACACAAGATGTTATTTACAAATGTTTTACAATTATGCAAAATTTTTGAAAAATGTTTTGAAATCATGAATAAATGATGCATGAGGTGCAAGTTTTGCAAAGAGATATTTACAAACATTTACACAAGATTTTTGCAAACTTTTTGATTTTCAAAACATTTTGGAAAAATTTTGTACTATATACATAATTTTGATACAAAATATTTACACAAGCTGTACACAAAAGATTTTTGAAATCATTTTTACAAAAATACTTTGTACACTAGCTATGTATGTGCAAGATAAAAGAGGTTTATGTACATGAAAAATTTTTAAATTTTTGTGATTTTTAGCCATTTTATTTATTAACACACTCACACAAAGTACGAGTTATGGCTAAAGTATATATGAAATATATACACACCCCCCCTATACTTAGCTCGAACGATGTCCTCAGAGTGATCAAGAGCGATGAAGAAGACATAACTCGTGCTTAGTAAAAGGGAAGTGAAAAGTAACGGCTAAGTACAGGAATGAATAAATGAATAGAATGAGAGGAACTCGGTGGTCTCCCCCTATACTTAGGATTAACTAATCCTAAGTATAGCAAGCTGTACATTAAGGGAAAGCCGAGTGAAGAAGATACAGAATCTGCCCCCCCTATACTTAGGGTAAAATATCCCTAAGTATAGGCAGCAAAAACAGGAGCAGAAAGAATGAAAAGAATACTCGCAGGTCCGACATTCCCCCCTATACTTAGGGTAAAGTACACCCTAAGTATAGCATAATCACAGGATGAGAAAAGGGATGTGGGACTAAAGAATAGAATGATATGGACAACTGGATCTATACAGATGGAAGAACAGTGAGAATCAGACGTGAGATGCAAAAGATGTGAGTCAAGAGACCACATCTCACGCAAAATGAATAGCGGCAATAATAACGTCCTGCGGCTCATGATCTAGAAATGGCTTGAGCCGCTGGCCGTTCACTCGAAAGGTACTCTCAGAAGATAACTCAGATATATCAATGCTACCGTTATCGTGTACCTTTCTGACCAAGTAAGGTCCCTTCCATTTGCTCTGTAGCTTTCCTGGAAATAATCGTAGCCTTGCATCAAACAACCATACTTTCTGTCCAATCTCAAAATGCTTATGGCTGATATGAGAATCATGCCACTCCTTCACTTTCTCTTTATAATGTAGGCTGTTTGAGAAAGTTGTATATCTAAGCTCTTCCAGGGCGGCTAACTCTGCCCTCCTCTGGTCTCCTACACCATCTGGATCCATAAGGATATCTGTAACTGCCCAAAGTGACTTGTGCCTCAGCTCAACAGGTAGATGGCACGTCTTGCCATAAACGAGGTGAAAGGGAGATGTGCCCAATGGAGTCTTGAAAGACGTCCGATATGCCCACAAAACCGAGTCCAAAAGTTGTGACCAATTCTTTCGGTCAGGGCGGACGACTTTCTGTAAAATATTCTTGATCTCCCTATTCGACACCTCAGCTAGACCATTCGTCTGTGGATGGTAAGGTGTGGCAACACGATGGTCTATACTGAACTCGTTAGCAAGGGCCTTCACCTGGTCGTTGACAAAATGAGACCCCCCATCAGAAATCAAAACTCGTGGAACCCCGAACCGCGTGATGATGTGCTTTCTCAAAAATCTGCAAACTGTCCTCGCATCAGCGGCTCGGGCGGGGATAGCCTCAACCCAACGACTAACATAATCTACGGCCAACAGAATGTACTCAAATCCCTGACTCTTAGGGAATGGACCCATGAAATCGATGCCCCATGCGTCAAAAACCTCACAGAAGTGAATGGGCTGCATCGGCATCATATCACGCTGTCCACAAGTGCCCATCCTCTGACAGTCAGTACACCTCTTCACGAACTCATCAGAGTCCTTGAAGAGGGTAGGCCACCACAAGCCGGATTGGAGCACTTTCTATGCCGTTCTTCTCCCAGAATGATGTCCTCCTGCCTCAAGCTTGTGGCAGTAAGTGAGGACACTATGATGCTCCTCCTGAGGAATACACCGACGCCAGATGCTATCCCCTCCTTCGTGGTAAAGGATGGGATCCTCCCAGTGGTAGGACTTGGCCTTCGCAAGGAAGGTCTCAAGCCTCTGCCTGGGCCAATCTTGTGGGACTTTCCCAGCAACGAGAAAGTTCACAATATCGGCATACCACGGGAGTGAGGCGATAGCAAGGATCGCCTCATCTGGAAAGGTATCTCGAATAGGATCAATCTGCTCAGAATCCTCAGGCTGCTCTAATCGGGAAAGATGATCCGCCACCACATTCTTGACTCCAGGCTTATCCTTGATCTCAATGTCGAACTCCTGGAGTAGAAGGATCCATCTAGTAAGTCTGGCCTTGGCATCCTTCTTTGACATGAGGTACCTGATGGCGGTGTGGTCAGTATACAAAGTCACTCTAGATCCAATGATATACGATCTGAACTTATCTAGGGCGAACACTACTGCTAGCATCTCCTTTTCTGTGACCGTATAATTCCGCTGGGCGGAATCCAATGTGCGGCTAGCATAGTGTATGGCAAACGGAACTCCGTCCCTCCTCTGTCCTAGAACGGCCCCTACGGCAAAATCAGAGGCGTCCGTCATGATCTCGAATGGGAGAGACCAATCGGGTGGCTGAAGGACAGGAGCCTCAATAACACACTGCTGGAGAGTCTCGAAGGACGAAAGACACTTGTCATCGACAAGGAACTCGGTGTCTTTCGTCAAGAGGTCAGTCAACGGTCGGGCAATCTTGCTGAAATCATGAATGAATCTCCTATAAAAACCAACATGCCCCAGAAATGACCGTAGCTGCTTCAAATTGGACGGCGGTGCGAGTTTTCTAATGACGTCAACCTTGGCTGGATCAACCTCCATGCCCCTGTTGGAGATGATGTGGCCAAGCACCGTCCCTTGAGTCACCATGAAGTGACTCTTCTCCCAAGACAGAACCAAGTGGGTATCAATACATCGCTGGAGCACTCGGTCTAGGCAGTCAAGACAGGAATCGAATCCATCGCCGTAAACCGAGAAGTCGTCCATGAAGACCTCCAAACACTCCCCTACCATGTCCGAAAAGATCGACAGCATGCATCTCTGAAAAGTCGCAGGGGCGTTGCATAGCCCAAATGGCATGCGTCGGAAGGCGTATGTACCGAAGGGACAGGTAAAGGTGGTCTTCTCCTGATCCTCAGGAGCGATGGCCACCTGATTGTAGCCCGAGTACCCATCCAGGAAGCAATAATGGCTCTTCCCTGCCAGTCTCTCTATGATCTGATCAATAAAAGGCAGGGGGAAATGGTCCTTCTTGGTGGCCTGGTTGAGTCTCCTGTAGTCAACGCAGACCCGCCAAGAGGTGGGTACTCGTGTAGCAATCTCCTCTCCCGACTCACTGATCACAGACGTGATGCCCGTCTTCTTGGGCACCACATGCAAGGGGCTAACCCACTTGGAGTCGGAAATGGGATAAATAAAATCTGCACTCCACCATTTTGATATTTCCTTCATGACAACCTCTCGTAGGTTGGGGTTCAGTCGCCGCTGGAACTCACGCGACGGCTTTGCCCCTTCCTCGAGATAGATATGGTGGGAGCACAACGAGGGACTAATCCCATGGAGATCTGCTACGCTCCATCCAATTGCCTTGCGGTTCTTTTCAAGAACCCCCATCAGACGGGATTCTTGTTCTCCAGTCAGATCGACAGAGATGATGACTGGGTGCATCTCAGACTCTCCCGCAAGGAATCGATACTTCAGCGAAGTAGGGAGCGGCTTTAGCTCTGGACAGCTGGGTGCTGGCAAATCTGGCTTCTGAAGAAGATGTGTGTATGCTGACAATTCTGCCAAATCTGCCTGGAAAAATGATAAAGAACTCTCACAAACTTGATCTGGAGAAAGCGGGTCCTCTGCATTGTCTCTGATCTGCTCTACCTCTACCTCCTCCTCATCTATAGGCTCAGGTGGATCCAGGTCTGGCATCTGATCATCACAATCTGCCCAATCAGATTCTGAATCCGAGGGATCTGTATCAACTGCGGTGGCATCAGTACCACCGTAGAGTAGGGTGGCCTCAGTACCACCATCACTAAGAATCGTGTCGCGATCAAGGTCCGACTCTGCCGAATCAATAGTGTCCTGAACCAGGGCTGTGCTCTCCAGACTATCCTCTGCTATCATCTCTGCATCAGATGTATCTGAATATGAGAGGATGGTCTGTGCTGCAGGATCTGCCCAAACTGCCTCATCATCTGTGATCACAAAATCACAGTCCTGGTGTATGTCTGGCTCTGTATCTGTCAGTTGTTCTGAATCTGTGCTGCCCTCTGAGCGGGATCTATCTCTGGCTCTGTGGTCCTTAACCGTCTCTATTTGTATACTCTCGCCCTGGACGCGAAAGAATACCTTCCCACTGTCATGGTCAGTCACTGCCTTGGCTGTGGCCAAGAACGGGCGACCGAGGATGATGGGGGAATCGGTCAACGAGTCAGGGGTCTCCATGTCCAGTACTACGAAGTCCACGGGGAATTGCAAACCCTGAATCGTGACAACAACGTCTCGCAACAACCCCTTTGGCCTCTTGACAGACCGATCAGCAAACTGAAGGTATGTCCTGCTCTGTCTAAGAATGCCCAACTCTAAGTGGTTGAGAAGGGCTGCCGGAAGAAGGTTGATCGACGATCCGCTATCTAATAGAGTACGGTCGAACCTCTGCTCACTAATTTGACATCTGACATATGGAGCTCCTAAATCTGGCCTCTTGGTAGGCAGATGGTTCTGGATCGCGTAACACGTGGCTTTTGTCAACACATGAATCTCTGCGGTTTTGTTCCTCTTCTTCCTCCTGACTGTGGTTCTGTCTCTCAAGGATCGTTGAAGAAGAGGGATGTGTTGCAAAGCCTCAAGGAGGGTCAGCTGGATGTGAAATCGGTCTATCATGCTCTGGCTGAACTCCTCCTGCTCTCTCTTTTTTGGATCTTTTTCTCTTTTCTTCCCCTTCCCCATCTCAAGGGCTCTAGGAAAGGGGATCACAGGGTCCTTCTTAGATGAAGGACTAGGAATAGGCCTAGACGGTTCGATGACCCGATCCTCACATACATCATTCACCACAGTGGGATCAGAAGAAACTAAACCTTTTCCTTTATTCAAAATAGAGTCCTGAGATACATTCATACGAGGAAAGACAACATCTCTATCAGAGTGAATATTGGTGGCCTCAGTACCACCTCTAGTTGGCTCTTCAACTAGACGTCTTGCGGCCTCAGTACCGAGGGCTGGCTCGGCTCTGCTGGTGGCGTCAGTACCACCTCCTCGATATGGTGAAGCGGCGGCCTCAGTACCGCCGGTGGAATCAGCATCTCTGGTGGCATCAGTACCACCGTCATCATCAAGTGCGGCTTCAGTACCGCTCTCCTCTTCCTCATCTGGCGCTCTAGATGGATCCTCGCGTTGTCGCTCAGATGAGGCGCCGCCTGCTGGTCTTCTACCGCTCCTAAGTGTGACAAAATCAGCATCAAATAGATCCGACGATATATCATCAAATGAGTTACTAGGAGTGGTAGGCTCAGTGTGAACTACCTGCTCAGACTTCCTCTTCAAGTTATTCGGATTAGGCTCGATCTGTGCAGGGATGGCGGCCTTCCCTCTCATCAGGTCCCGCATCTCCTGGCGGAACTCGTCCATCTCCCGTCTAAATGTAGCCTGCTGCTCTGTGAAGATGCGGGCTAGATCATCCAAGGCGGGGCTCTCATGGGAGCCCGACGGGTTGCCTCTCTGGTAATGAGGCTGTTGGACCTGATGCTGCTGCGGCTGAGAGGGGTAAGAGGAAGGATGCTGCTGCTGGTGAGCCTGCTGCTCACGTCTCCAATTCTGTCCCTGCTGCTGGAAGGGACGAGGTACGAAGGATGATGGCTGGTGTGGCTGGTATGCTGGGGGCTGCTGGTGATCTCTCTGCTGGGAGTACTGCCCTCCCTGACCGGCTGGCTGCTGTTGGGACTGGTTACCCCCATTCCCCCACCTGAATCCGGGATGATCTCTTCGGATTCCAGGTTGAGGACGGTCATACCAAATCCCGTTGACATCCATCAACGGTTCCGCATCGTAAGGGGCTGGTGGGAGTACATCCAGAGGCTGATCCGGCTGATATACCACCATCTGTAAGTCTGGAGATGGTGGTGACTGGTGAGAGGGCTGCTGCTGCTGGTACGGCTCCGCCTGTACAAGGTGAACTTGTCTAGGCTGCTGCAAGGAGCTGGAGCGCTGGGACGAGCTGCGGCTGCCGCCGAAATCACCTCGCGACAGAAGACGGGGCTGAGAAGCCGTCTGTGCCTCCTGAAGACACAAGAGATGGGTCTTCACGTCGCTCAGAGTTTGTGCCATCTGCTCCATCTGAGTTATGCCCTGGCACTGCTTCTTCTCTATTATTTCCATGCGGTCCAACTTCTCACTGATAATCCCCATGTCCGCAGCGGCCGACTCTGCCTGTGCGGCCGCAACTGTGGACGAACTAGTTGGACCTGCATCAACCCGTGCTATCCGCTGGTACTGCACGGGTCCTGGCGGCTGCTGAGATCTCTGTGTGTACAACCGAGTCTGAGACATCACCATATAATTTTCAGCCATCTCCTCGTAAATGGCCCAGACTTGGTTGTGGTCCTTGGCAAAGTAGGACCCGCCGCAAGAAGCATTCACCAGACCCTGAAGCTCTGGCGTCATCCCACTAAAGAAGCTCTGAACTAGGTTCGGCTTGGAAATGTCGTGGTGTGGGCATCTATCCAGAAGCTCTCTGAACCTCTCCCATGCCTCGTGAAACTACTCGTTAGGGAGCATGGAGAAGTTGTTGATCAGGGCCCTCGCTGCATTCGTCCGCCCGAGTGGATAGTACTTGTTCAAGTACTCGGTGCGGAGCTGATCCCAGGTGTAAACAAACTTCCCCAAATGCTTCAGCCAGGCGGCTGCTCTATCTGCCAGTGAAAAAGGGAAGGCCATCATCCGAATCGTATCCTGGTCCACATGACGGTCGTGGACAGTGCTGCAGATCATCAAAAACTCCTGGAGATGGAGGTGGGGCTCCTCGGTGGCAAGTCCGTGAAAATGAGGAAGCATCTGCAGGGTATTTGGAGGGAACTTGAAATCCCCCACGATAGCAGGTACCACCACCCAATGGTGCATCAGTGTAGATCCGGGGTTGTGTAACTCCCGCATCGTTCTTGGTGGTCCTGCTCCGGCGGCGGCTGCCGCTGCGGCAGCCACTGCTGCGGCTGCTGCAGCTGCTGCTTCTGCATCAGCATCAGGAATGTCCTCAGGCTCGCTCTGATCTCTCTCTTCTCTGAGTCGCTCCAACTCCCTTCTCATCTCAATCATGAAAGCTCCCTGATCGCGTAGCTGCTGCTGTACTGTCTCTAATGATGCGATCAGGGTGGAGTTGATCGCTCCCTGGTCTAATACAAAATGTTCGGGTTGGCGATCATCTGAACTGCCGGCTCCGGCCATAGTGACGTCTGCAAAATCAGATGAGCCCAACTCAGGTTCTGTCAAATTAATTCGTCTTTCCTCGGGCTCATGTCTCTCAGTAGCAAAAGAAAGGGGATCGAGGGGGAACAGGGTGGAATCGAACTCGGGCCCAGAGAGCTGGTCTCGGCTCTCACGGGCCAACCTAGATGGTGAAGTAGACGCGCCTGAAAGCGGTGCAGCCAGAGGCTGCCTAAGAGATCGTCTACCCATCATCTTGATCTGGCGAGTTGGGCGGATGGGATCTGGAGAAAATATGATCGCAAAGCAAACCCCCGGTTCACCAACGCAACACAATCTGAAGACCGTGAAAGCTCGGTCAATTTATCTTGTCAATTTTATTGGGTGAACACACAGAATATCAGGGCGATTACGTGACCTGCTGGGATACCCGATACTCTCTCAACCGACTGTCCCACACAGAAGAGTCGGTAATCAGTCGAGATGAGCACCGGGGGGCTTTACCTAGTGTTCGGGTCACTCTCTCGCACAATCAAACCAAACAATGAGGGGGTTGCTCTCCCCAAGACAATTTTTTTGTAGGTGAAGTGTCTTTTAGGGTCAATAGTGTTATCCAGTCCCAATTTTTTTTTTCTTTTTAATTTTTTTTCAAAATAAATACAAGCGGCCTAACGAATTTTCCGATTCTCCTGATGATTAAGCCAAAAACAGAGGGAGAAAACGAAAAAGCCGATGCGCGAAGAAATCAATGATGCATGCAGAGAAAGAAATGCGTACGTTGTCTCCAGCACTCTACATGCAAGTGATCCGCGCAGAATTTAAAGACAGAATTAAACTACCTAAATGGTGCAGCGAGGAAAAACCGAGTCCTAGATGAGTAATTCCTAGTGCAGAACCGTCTAACTCAGTCACTTGCCCTTGATCCAAAGAGTCCGGTCTTGGCCCACCCCTCCTCTTCTCGACAGGTCGAGTTCAGGAGTAGCGCTTCCGGGGCAGGCTCGCGGCGCGTAGGCTCTCAGGAAAGCGACCAAGTTATTTTTATTATTTATTATTAGTAAGTCCAATTAACGATCTATAGGAACAGATAAGCAATTAAGTGTGGGGACCCTACTAATTACAGCACAAGCAAGAGAAATTCCTAAATCTAGGGGCTCGAGAAAAACTGCGTAAACACCGGAAAAGGCAGCTAGCTATCAAAACCGCAGAAAAAGCCGCGAAAATCCAAATGGGTCCCCCGAGCACAACGGTACTCGGCGAAACAGACCCGCTAAGTTACAAGTGTCCACAAATGTCCAAGTTCTAAATTATTACAAACAATATTGTTCTCTCTCAAAGTAAGAATTCCTTCTTCTTCTCCCTGCTCTTCTTCTTCCCGTGCGGGTTTTCAAAAATAAACTCCAAGTTGTCCACGCAGTACCTCGCACAAAAATCAAAGAGAGAGAGAGTGTCAGAAAACAATAATAATATAGAGAGACAATATGGAGAAATGACTACAAAGCCGTGCTCCCCGGCAACGGCGCCATTCTGATGACCGCCCGAACGACAGAGGTAAAGGTAAAGAAATGGTCGTCGCGACCTCAATCACTCGGGCTAAGTATATCAAGAAAAATCAACCACTCAGAACATGTAAAACTAATCGAGCACAAAAGAGAGCGGTCCTGCTATGAGATTAACCTGGTATAGCACCCAGGGTCGAACACAAGGAGCACAGATTGGCCTTGCGACCTACGATGTAGTCAGAAATCCGAGAGAGTATTTTTTTAGTGTTTTTAAGGGTTTTTATATTTTTTAGGATTTTTGGAATATAAGGAAAACAGGAAAAGCACCCAAACCACTAACTTGAACAATTTATTTAATGCATTAAAAAGCAAGCAAAAATTCAGGCAAAAATATTTTTATTTGTTTTATATTTTTTAATGTTTTTGGTGAATTTTCGAGATTTTTCTGATGTTTATTTTGTTTCCTAAAAATCAAACAGTGCGAAAAGCAAGGGGTACTGTCCAGCCAGGCCCAAAACCCAAAGATAAAATATCTAAGGATCTCAAAGGGACCTGGAGGTAATTTTCCTGTATGCTAGAGAAAACAAGGAAAATTTGAGCACCAAAATTATTGTTTTTGAGTTTTTAAATTATTTATTATGATTTTTAGGAGTTTTGAGGTGTTTTTAAGTTTTTAGGGTTTTTACTCAATGAAAAATAGCCAAAATTGGCTAGAAAATCAAGGAACACTAAATAAACAGTAACTAATTTTTGTAGAATTTTTAAAAGGGTTTTGATATTTTTTTGGGGTTTTAGACTCTAAACAGTAGCAAAAATAAGGGTTTTTGAATTTTTAAAAATAGCAAATGAAATCAAAAATGTCCTAAAAAATCTACAAAAATCCTACACCATGGCAGGAGCCATGTGTCAAATTTTCGTTGGATTTGGAGGTGGTTTGATATTTTATTCAAAAATAAAGGAGGGGCACTATGCACAGGGACCAAAGTGCAAATACCCAAAGTTCTGGGGGGTCTGGTGCAAAATATCCAAGAAATCACGCGCGAGGCGCGTGTCTGGGGCACTCAGGGACCCAAATGTAAGAAAAATAAGTTCTGAGGGCTTATTGGTAACAAGTACCAAAAGTCCAGGGGCTTATCTGCAAATAACCCAAAAAATATCGCACATGGGGAATTAAATCACGCGCAGGGGCATAAATGCAAATAAAGAAAACTTTTTATCCAATCCGTAACATCCAGAACTACAGGGTTTTTATTGCAAATAACCCAATAAAGTTCACGTGACGACGCACGTGGTCCACGTAGACAGGGGTATAAGTGCAAATAAAGTAAGTACGAGGTCCTTAATGCAAATATCCCAGAAAATAAACAACTTAATTTAAAAATTACAGGACTAAAATAAAATAAAACAAACAGAGGGGCCTAAGATGAATTTACCCCTTTTATTATTATCGACGGCCTGATGTGCGCCACGTGGTTGATCGGACGGTGGAGAACGGGTGCGACTTTAACTCTGGAAGGGCTGGCCTGATCGAACGGTGGAGAGTATTCCACGTGGCAGATCTGACGGTGACGAAGCGTGGTGGAGATACTCTTGGTGAATCGACGGCTGAGAGGAGGACGCGTGGCGAATCTGACGGTTGAGGCTAGCTGGTGCCTCTCTCTCTGCGCGAGCGGTCAAGATCGACCCTCGAGATGATCGAACGGTGGCAGTGCTCCGCAGATGAATGGTTCAGATCAGATCTGGAGCGAGGAGGATGATCTGACGGTTCTGGAGACTCCTGGAAGAACTGGTCGCCGGCGAGATTCGCCGGGCTCGTGCGTGCGCTAGAGTCCTCTGGAGAGCCTTCTGGAGGTCGGAGAAGAATCGCGGAAGGCTCCCGCGTCTGCTGGTGGTCTCCGACGAGCACACCGAGCTCCGAGGAGCTCGAGCGAAGGCGGCGGAGCCGGGTCTCCTGGCTGGATGGCGAAGGGTCTCAGATGACCCTTGTCTTGACCTGAAAAGCGAACCAGAAGACTCACGGGTCGAGGGCAAATTGCCTCGACCCGGTTAGGCGGCGTGAAGGTGCATGGTGTGTCGGAATGGAGAGCTCCGGCGAAGGTGGTCGGCGGAGGAGCTCGATTCCCAGATCCTGTGCGATCTGGGTTGGGTGAATGGGTGAAGAAGGTGCGGAGAGGTCTGGCGAAGATGATGGTCGGGTCGGAATGGCAGATGGGAGATCGGAGGTGGCTGGCGACGGCGGCGGAGCTACGCTAACAGTAAACTAAAAATCGAGATTTACGCTAAACTATGGCCTAAAGGATCTACCTGGGTGGCGCGGAAGACTGTGCTGGAGCTTAGCTAGCTCCCGGTCGTAGCCTCGAAGGGCGTCAAGGTCTGAGGCTCGAGCTCCTGCAAGCGGCGGAGCACGGCGGCGCAAAGCTGCCGGATCGATGGTCGGGGCACCCTCTCCTCACTGCAATAGAGGCAAACGCGAGCTGTCACCTCGGTGATTGCTCTGGAGTTCACGGGAATGAAAGTGGCGAGCCAAAGATGAGGCGCGGAGGCGGCGGAGGTCGGGATATATATGGAGATAGGGCTGATTAGGGTTGAGTGGAGGCAGCTATGGAAGGCGTAGATCCCACGGCGAGGGATCCGGCGAGGATGTCGGATGAACGGCGAAGAATCCGGGCGAGGGGTTCGCGGGAGCGACAGGCTGGAGATGCGTGGAGAAATCGACGAAGTCGGGTCGGGCGCGAGTCGACGCAAAAGGAAAGAGTCCGCGGGGGAGTTGACCGGGGTCAACAATCCCCCGTGGACCAATCAGGAGCTGCCACGTTTTTAATTTTTTTTATTTAATTTAAGGTAGAAAAAGGCCGAATTAAGAAAAACTCAAAACATGAAATATTTTTCTTTTATTTTTTTCTATTTTTTGGTGATTTTTAATTAATTTTTGGAAATAAAAAATAGGGTAGCTATATACATATAGGTATATGTACACTATATAGATTTTAATTTTTGATTTTTTTATTTGTTATTTTTATGTATTTTTATGTCCATTTTATATTTTATTTATTTACATCATAAAATAAAGAACAAAATGGTGTTTTTATTTTATTTTAATTATTTATACACAAGGGTGAAATAAATAGTTGTATACATTTATATACATGGTATCTATACAATGTATTTTTGTATTTTTAATTTTGTAATTTTTATTTGATTTTTGTTTTGTTTCTTGTTATTTTATGTATTTACAATATGTAACATAGAATATTTACAAAAAGTTTAGAAAATAATTTTATTTATTTATAGGGTTAAATAAATAAAGGATGATGGTCTATATACATGGTGAAAGGGCATTTTTGGAATTTTGATTTTTAAATTTTTATTTTGTTTTTAATAGTTTCTAAATATATACAAAATGTATACAAGCATATTTTTGGGTGAGGAAAATATAATTTTCTTTATTTACAAAAGTATGTACACATGAGCTCCTATCTCCCTCTACTTTGGCTTTTATGCGGTCAGGCCCATGCTGAGCCCTCCCTTGGGTTAGGTTGCTCAATATTTATTCTAAATATTTCCCTCTTTTTCTTTTTACTCTTTATTCTTTTATTTTTGCACAAAAACATGCTAATTATATCTTTTTACACGATGCATGCTTTTGGTAATTATTTGTATTTACACATATTTACATGTATTTGCAAAGGTTTTTGTAGCTAAAATAGAAGAATAAAGAGTGATGAATGGGTATTCATCAGAGAATAAATACTGGAATAAGTGATCAATTCCCCACCTAGCACAGTTCTCGAGAATTTCCCATCTACATCCCAATGTTTCATCTTATTCCATCGTATTCCTGTCTTTATTCCACCTTACCTACCCTTATTTCACCTAATTCTCATTATTCCTATGTTTCCAGCCGAATAGAGAATAGACTCTTATTCTCCTTATTCTCCATCCATATTCAAACTTATTCCCGAACCGAACGCCCCCTAAGAGAGTCCCATGAGAAAAGGAAGCTCTCCATAACAAAAATATATTAAGGGAGAACCGTTCATACCTCTCAATGTCAGATATGCAAAAGGAGGTGAACAGTGTCTTCCACGCCCTCAACAATAATCAAATTAGCTAAACAATCTAGCTCCCCACACGGCTATCATCACGCATTCTCCATCAAATAATCACATAGAAACCTTGGCATGTCGTGGAATCCTGCAAGTGCACATCTAGACAAAGGATGGCATAACCATTCTAGGATTAAAAAAAACAAATGAACTGTATATGACATTATATGCCATCTTTATCGAAAAATGACCATTCACCCAAGCCTAATGGTCTTGCCTAATGCAAAGAAACCTACATGAGGGAGCACCTTTATCATGCTCAAAAGATCCGTCACATGCTACTTTGAGGGCTCAGTCCAAAATTAGGGTGACCAAATACCATTGGTCCACACCTTGTTCACCAACAACTGATGGTCCACATATATGGATAAAAAAAGAGGAAAGTGACCACAAAAGTCTCCTAGCCAAATTAAGCACCCAACCAAAAGTGAAATCCATCCCTAGTGTTAAGATAAGGTGTAAAGAATGATGTGTGATGCGGTAAACCAACTAAACGATAATAATATTGTGTTTGTAGCATGGTAGGCTAAACGATCAAAACAAGTAAAAGTAGGTGTAGTATAGTGCATATAAGTGTGATGTGGATTAACTAGAGCAAGTCCCATAGTGGAACTCAAGAATGCAACTCGCTAAACCAATATGGGAATCATGTCTCCAAGCTATGTGTCACAAGTGTGTGCAAGAATGCTGATGTTTTTTTAGGTATTCTTGAATTTCAATTGATTTTTTTAGAATTATTTTAATTTCTCAAAACTTTTAGTTTTATATTTAATATCAAATATAAATAATAATAAATAAAATAATATTATTATGGATGTGTATATAAGTAACAAGAAGGAATATATAAGATTTAGGTCTGAAAATGGAGAATACATGTATAATAAAAAGGGAAGAGGGAGTATGCATCGGCGGGTGCAGCTAACTAGCTACACCCGGCCATTTTTCTTATTAATTTTTTATTTTTTTTGAAAAAAACTTATGGAGATTACTTAATTTATTGACAAGAATATGTGTTTCAAATTTCATGCAAAACAAACACTCCTAGCATGCCCATCTAGATATGGTCAATTTCAATAATTCTGAAACCGTTAAAATATCATAGCCTTGATGGAGATGATAGAAATGTCGAATTTAGTTAAAATTGGTATGATATCATGGTGATATATGGTGATTTAAATTCCCCTAGATTTCATTTCAAAAACACAAAAAACCAATGAAAAAAATGGTCGGGTGCAGCTAGTTAGCTCCACCGGTGCAGCTTCCCCAACCCCTAATAAAAAAAGAAGGGATTTTATCACTTGTGCCCCTCCGAGATCTCACAATTTCAGTTATGCCCCTATCTTTTTGATAATATCAGTTGTACCCCTCACTTCTTGCTATTTTATCACTTGTGCCCCTCGGGTTAGTGACCGTCCATCTACAGTGCAAACGGACGTTAACTTTGAGGACATAAGCGGTATTAAATTTAAAAAAAAAAGTTATATGGTCATTTTATATTTTTCTTCCCGCTGGGAGCGACATGGGCGTGAGGTACCCCTGCTCTCTCGTCTCCCAGGGCCCCATCGAGATGATCACCAGCTCCTTTCGCCACAAGCAGTAGCTGCTGCTTCCATCACCATGCTCCTTCACTGAAAACTTCAAAGGGGTCCAATCTCTCTACCCCCTTGCTTCCGTTTTCTGAATAGCTCTCATGTCCAAGATGGGTTCTAGAAGGGTGATCAGAGGAGGGCAGGACGTCGCAGCCCTCCTTCAGGTGGAGGGCATCTCTCACGGTGCCATTGAAGCACTGCTCTCTTCCGCCTCTGCCTCTGCCGGATTCCACGGTAAAGATCTTTATCTCGGATCTCGAATCTTGTGGTTGGAGCTTTGGATCCAATTGCCAAAAATTAGTCTTGTTTTTTAGAATCGTGCTAAGCTTTGCTGATCCCATCATCGCCAAATTTTCATAGGTTGCGTCATATGAGTCTTTCTCTTTCTTTCTTCTCGAGTAAATGCCATCTTTATCCTTCTCTCTCGCTCATGCTTTTGGGATATTTACCGAGTTAGGATTTTCGCCAAATTTAGCAAGATATACATTTGATAGATTATATGTTTACCTTTTTGTTTTTATCCTCGTTGCACTACCGCGTGAACATGGCGTCTAGTACCCGTCCTTTCAGGCTCGAGATCTATGATGTGCTTCGAGGATTTCAGCCCCGGTGCCTCTGCGGTTCGACAGCTTGCTCATCGGTTGGAGATGGAGGACATGGGCGAGGACGAAGCAGACAAGTACGGGCTCCATCAGCCGGAGAAGAAGAGGCGGCTGAACGCGGAGAAAGTCGAATTTCTGGAGACGGAGAACAAGTTAGAGCCGGAGAGGAAGTTGCAGCTCGCCAGGGAGTTAGGGCTCCAGTCGAGGCAGGTGGCCATATGGTTCCAGAATCGTCGAGACATGCAGGAGGGCATTGTGTGGTCGTGCAGGCGCAAGCGAACTCCGGCGAACTTCGGGAGGAGAGGGAGGAGGAGGTTGGAGGAGGAAGAAGATGAGTCTGGACAATAATACCCCTCTTAACTGCACCAAGGTTTGAAAAAACCATGGTTAAGTCAGTTCATTGACGGTCAATCTGACGGAAGGGCACAACTGATGACGGAGAAAGAAGTGAGGGGTACAACTGATATTACCAAAAAGATAGGGGCATAACTGAAATTGCGAGATCTCGGAGGGGCACAAGTGATAAAATCCCAAAAAATAATATATCTTTTGTGATTTTAAAATTTGCAAATTTTATTTCTTTTTTTTCAAAATAGGAAAATTGTAAAAATAAATTCAAATGAAATAGATCATAAAATACACAATATAAAAAAAATTCAAGGAACTTAAGAAATATCTTTCGGTTTCAAAATTAGATCTAAAAATTTCAAAGGTGTTTTCCCCTGAAAATAGACGTCCTAAGGTTCTAAAAAAATCTGTTTTTCTGTATTTTTATGTTTGTATGACTTTTTACCATTTTCTAAGGTTTTTGGTTTTTTTAGTTAGTAATTTGACATCCTAGAGAGATTTTTAGATGAAAAAAATGCATCTACTATGATTTTTTAAATATTTTAATGAAATATAAAATAATTAGAAATGTACAAAGATAAAAAGATTGATATGATATTTTTTATTTCTTGTCAAGCATACAACAGCAGAAAACCTAATAGATGCTCAAACCTACTTGAGCATATTTTTCATTTTTAGAGATGATGCAAAATGCACCCCAAACAAATCAAATGGCTTAAAACTTGCACGAATTCTATATCTTACAAACTACAATAATTAGTAACAAAATTTGTAAAAGAATTACCCATCATCAGATCTTCAATTGTATTTTAAATGAGAAAAAATACCAATTCATATGAATTTATATGATTTAATTGAGCCAAAATGGTCAAGTGCCTTCACAAAATTGACATTAACTTGGGGTTTGTTTACAGTTATTCCCTCTTAGATTCTCCTCCTAGATTCTGTAATATCAGTTATGCCTCTCTCTCTTTTTTGCAATATCTATTGTCCCCTATATTCTTACCAAATTCATAGTTTTGCCCTTTCTTTAAGGTAAAGTAGGGGCATGATAAATCCATAATTTATCATCTTATTTCTTATTTAGTAACCGATAACTTAAACTATTCAATAAAATGTAAACTAATTAATTAACTTTAATAATTAACTCATTTTTATAACCAATCCTTATTATTATACTTAATTATTTCAATTAATGTGCTTTATTTTATGTGTCTCCTAATAATTAAAAATATAATAAAATTAATTAAATATTTTACATATTTGTTTTGAAATTAATTACAAATTAAAAATAAAAAACTCAAAAGGAATCAAAACAATAGTTCTTAATTCATTAAAAATACTTACAACAAATATAAGTATGTATATATGACCTATTTTGACTTTGTGTTAAACTTGAAACTTGTAGATCTCAAAAAGATCTACAACTTTCATGTTTTGCCCTTTTCATCTGAAGCTCGTACATATTTGTTTTCATTTTTCCTTTATTTTTCCTAATTTTCTTTTTTATTGGACCACGTGGCGCATCCTCTGCCGCCCATGTGTCCCGCCTCTTATTTAGCCCCCTCCTACATTCCTGGTCATTCGATCCATCTCATGGATATGATCACGAGCTTCTATTTCTGCATCCAGTCTCCGCCCTTCTAATATAATCTCCATATCATATCAGGGCTCTCCATCATCACCTCAACCTCTCCCGTATAATTGACTCGATTAGATCCATCTAGAGCCTCCATTCGCATGTCCATCGGGATCGTTGGATGTCCAAACCAACGATCCTACTTTGTCTTCCACACCCCATAACCATCCCTCTTCTAGTGATAGCCTCATTGACCCCCACCTTCTCCCCTATCTTGTAACCGCTCCCTAGCTCCTCAGCACATCACACCACCTCCATTACATTGCTCACACATCCCTCCTCCATCTGTATCCTTCCGATTATCAATTCTGAATTTCTGATTATCAATTCTGAATTTCTAGGGCAATTATTTGATGGTTGGAACCCCGTCGATTCCATCTCATGTAACTGTTGAGTCCTCTTTCAAAGCCACCTCCTCCAGCTATATTCCCTTATGTCCACCATTTCATGTTCCTAGGCCTAGCCTTCCTCCTCATGTGACATAGAGGATGGAGTCGTTGCGCGATGATGCCCTTCTCGCAAGTGTCGAGCCATGGTCCTTCTGGCCTTGTCATGATTGCTCGTCGAATATTTGAGTTGCACCCACTAGTTGGGGGAGTCCAGCAAAGATCAGAGCTCTCATAAGCTATGCCAAAGCTGCCCCCCTCTGCCAAGTCTTCAAATGTTCTAGGTAATATTTTATTTGATTTGTGTTGATTTTCTCCTAATATTCTAGAATCGGAAAACCACCTTTAACTTGAGTTGATCGACCCTCGAACTTCCCTGATGTTCCCTGATCCTCATGGCGGGTCTTACCTAGTTACCTCCTCCTTCCTACGCACATGACCACCTTGTTCCCTTTCATCCGCCACCATGGCAGAGGAACCCATCGGACTTCCATGTTCTCCAACTCTCCAGGTATCAATCCTACTCATAGTCATCACACCACTTTGAGGAACACACCGCTTCAACTATTCATTAACCCATCTTGCAGGTTTCTCCTTCAATGGTCGGATATCGGGCGGGGATCTATTCTTGAGCTCTACCTTCGGTAAGCGAATGTCATCATCCATTTCCAGAGGATTTTGCTCTTGCTTCTCTACCATAGCTTCTTCTCCATCCATCAAGGAGTCTTCCTGGACCATTAGTTCCTATAGACAAAAGTGGAGGAGCTCTGGCATCTCGTCGGAGTTCCCTTCACGCTGCCTCAAAGGGAGGAGGAATGCCAAGAGCTACAGGTGACGTTGGATGGCACCCTCGCAGCATCTATCCAACGACGCAAGGCACACCGTGTCTCCCACCTGAAAAATAGAGGCTATGTGGGACCAAGCATCACTCGATTCACCTCGAGCCACCCACGTGACCCAAGGCACCTACATTGGCCCCACACCGCATCCTGAGCCTCCGTTCAAGTGCAAAATGCTTGTCAGCCTGACTATTTTATATCCAGAGCATCGTAGTTCCCAGATTCACATCCATGTCCATGATACACATGCCTCACATGGTATGCTTACGTAAATTGCATGTGTAGTGGGAAAATGATAGGGAAGCCTCTCTGGCTATACATATTTGCAAAAAATCCCCTCCAGGACCTTTTTGTCATATATATATATGTTCTATTTTACAATTATGCCCCTATACCACTACCTTTTTAACTTGAGCAAATGAACTCCTTTTTTCATGATTCCAATTTCATTCTGTTGCTTATTTGATGCTCTACACTATGGCATGATTTAATACTTGTTTTAACACTTTAAAATAGTATGAATTATATAGAGGTTCTTAGTGTCATATACTCTATTATATAAATGCCCTGACTGAAATTAGAGTTATTTTGATGCCAAAAAGCCAATGAAATTGAATCTAATTGTATTGCTCATTATATTGATTATTTAGGAGCATATTTGTGCATGTACATAAGTTTGCATTGCATTGCATTTTATTGCATTTTGATTTTTCTTAAATTCCATAAAAATTTCCCCAAAATACTCTGTATCCTTGCATCTCATTTGTGCGTTATATGCCGTACGTTATTTTGTGTTGACCTAGGCAGATACATTACTCACTTAATCTAGGTATTAATATACAATTAATTGATTAGGTAGCTTCTGTCCCTATGTTTGACCATGGCTTGCCTATGTTTATTAATTTATTTAACTGAGCCTCTCCTCGTAGAGATACATTTGGGTTCGATTTCTTATTCGATGCAAAATCAATCATACTACAATTCGATGATATTAACATCGTTGAAGGGCATAAGAGAAAGTACAAAAGGGAAGAATTATGAATTTTGTAAGAATATAGGGACACACCTAACATTGCAATAAAAAGAGGGCACAACTAACATTGTAAAACTAAAAAAAAACTTATTTATTTACTAGAAAAATAGAAGTTCATGAAACATGGATACTATTTAGAGCATAACTATTGGAATCCTATAATAATTCATTTCATGATATACAGTAGATAAGATTAAAAGAGAATTTTCTAAATAATGTTTTCAATAAAAAATCTCCTTATATATGGTCAGAAATATTTTAATTTTCATGGATACTGTACTTATATCGCATTTTAGAAATGCGATATACATATCTAAGTTCCCACGAGGGCCTTACGTTATAATTATTAGAGTTGGCCTGTCTCCGTTGGCATGCAGTGAAGTATATGCATCCTAACTAAGTTCCCAACATATCCCTTTATTAATCACACTGATATTCTCATCACTCCATTCCTTAAGATCTAGGCCACTTGATTCCAAGAATGCCCAACACCTCTATAGGAGACCATAGGTAGAGCGAACATCGACCATGGAAAACCAATTAAGATCCACTATTCCTCAGTAAGAGTCCATGACAGTAGTGCACAATCTAGAGCACAAGATATGATTCTAGGATCTGATTCCCCACTCCATTGGTCGGAAAGACCTATGACTACCTTCTATTTTTCTTCATTTATGGGGCCAGTCGGTAAAACACATCCTTCGCTAACTACACTTCGAAACTTCCTTCAAAAAATGAGTACAGGAAATTAAGTTGAGTGATCGTCTCTAGTTGGCCTCTTGTATTAATCCCATGAACAAAATCTAAGACAAGACTACCTACTGATGAATCTGTGATTCATTACTCTTAAAGTTGAAAATAGATCTCTGTCCCCAGGTATTTAGCAGCGTATTTCCCTTTGTCTTGCATCAATAGCATTCATACATCAATCCACAATACATGCATTTTAGTATTCATATTTGCATTAAATAAGAAACTAATTCATTTGTAAAATCCACTTGTAAAATATCCACCAATAACTCACCTAACTATTTGCATTTCATATCTCCTATAAAAACAAATAACACCTTCCTCATACTGTGTACATTAATAAAGTAAGGAAGAAGGCCAAAATCCCTATCTTGTAAAATATCCAATAAAGCCCCAAACCCAGTTAGAGGCCCTGGACCTTAAAATGCCAATATCCCTCTCTTACAAACTCTGAACTTGGTCTAATAACTTTCAGATTAATACACATCCAAAGACCTTTAAAATGAGACTAATTTCACTCAATTCGGAGCTCGTATGCAAAACTTGGGTTTCTGGGTCTCCTTGTATACTACATATATGTATATTTGTACTCTTGTATTTTTGTATCATATTTGACCTCATGTTCGCTTTTGGTCAACATGAAACTTGTAGATCTCATCAAGATCTACAACTTTCATGTTTTGAGTTTTTCCAAATTCAGCCTCCTTCTCTCTCTAAATATAATTTTTTCTCAGCCACTCAAAGCTGGCCACGTGGCGCCCTCTGATTGCGCCATGCGTCCCTCTCCCTTGCGCGCCACGCGCTCGGCCTTCCACGCCGTCCGATTGCCTTTTCTCCCTCTCCATCTTGGCCATTCAAACCGCAACGCTCCCTAGCCCTTCGATCAGGCCTAGGGCTTAATCTGGATCGTTAGCCAGCGCCGCATTTTCCTTGCGCCACGTGGCTGCATCCGCACCCTCTGATGCCCGCCTTTCCCTCTTAATCCCCACCATCCATCCCAGCCTTGATCTTGACCGTGTGATCAAACCTAAGGGAATTATCTTAGCTGCACGTTAGCGCTTTCACCCACGCCCTCCACGGGGCTCCATCACAACCCTTCGATCGCTTCCCTCCGATCTAATCCTAACCTTCCTTTTCCTCCCTTCTCCTGACCGTTGGATCGACCGATCCAATGGCCAAGGCGTCATCGTCTACCTCCCGATTGGCCCGCGCCCACGTCGCCCACCTCGTGCGGGCACCACTCCCTTTCTATTTCGGGAGTCACTCCAGTCACCTTCTCCGCCTCCTGTCACCTCCACGACGTACCCCACTCTTCCCTCGACCTCGCCGACTCCCTTGAACACCATGAACTCCTTCCACCTCGCTTGACGACGCCCACTAACTCCACCACCTCACCAGCTACACCGTCACCTTCGACCTATAAATACGCCTCCTCCGTCCACCTTCACTCCCATCCGCCATCACGGAGGGTATCTCCGAGCTCCCACCTTCGAGTTGGTGACAGCAATTTAACGAGAGTAAGAGCGATAACCGAGATCCACCTCCAGCGAGATCCATGGCACTCCATCGTCGTGTCGCAGCTCCTCCACGAGTTGAATGAGCTCAGGAATGCCTACCGTCCTTCGAGCGACGACCAGGATCCCAGATCCGAGCTCCACTTCCCAGGTAGACATCTCCATCTTCTTCCCGATCTTCTTATTCTTTTTCTCGAGTTTTCTTCCATTTTATTCGCCGTCCACGAGCCTCTTCTCACTCCTCCAGCCATCCTCCGAGCTCCGCAAGGGAGCTCTGATCTTCGCGCTACACTCCGTTCCCTCCGACGACGCACTTCACTTCTCACCAACGTCAGCACCGCCACCTTGGCGGAGCTCAATCACCGGACCACCTCTCCTCTTCTCAGGCCTCGCACCGCACGCCAGATCACCCCACGAACACATAGCACGCTTCGGCTATCAATTAACCCCTGCATGTACTTCTCCTTCATTGGCCGGGACTTCATCGGAGCTGCTTCCGAGCTTCTTCGTCACCGCACTCTAGAGCTTCTACGCTACATCTGAGACCAGCGGAGAATTCTCGAAGCTTCTACGAATCTTCCCAGCTACTTGGGAGCCTCCGCCAAGCTTCACCAACGCCTAGAGGAGGAGACAGAGCTCGAGACTTTTCGCCGGAGTCCAGCCTTCTCCGCCGCAGGAGGCGACGGACCGGTCGAGGAAGAAGAATAGTTGTCGTTCGATCTCCTTGATCGAACGATCCCTAACGAGCCACGTCACCACTTCCTTTGCGCTCCAGATGCCGTTGGATCATTCCTGATCCAACGGTTATCGATCGTCCACATGGCCTTCTCCAGCAAGCTTCAAGGATTGTTGGATCGTCACGTGATCCATGATCCAGATCACGCCACGTGGCCTGACCCGAGCCTATTCCCCGACCACTAGGCTCGGATCCCCGAAGCTACTCCGAGCCAGGGCCGAGCCTCCAGAGTCACCCGAGCCTCCGAAGACCATCGAGCCTGGGACCCCACGTGATCTGCACATGTAGCCTGGGTTATTTGCAGCGAGGCCTTTGGAGGTTTCCATATTTGCATTTCAGTCCCTACCAGGAGACTCCACGTGAGGAGCACGTGTTCTGTGGAAAATTTCATCCACCCCCTCAGCATTATAGGTAATTTCATATTGGTCCCTTTCAGCACGTTTTATTTTCATCAATTTTAATTCCTGTAATTACATTTATACCCTTGTCTTTGCACGCATATTTAGGAACTCATTTTACTTCATTTTTCAATTTTGAAAATTGTATTGTGTAGCTTATTTTGTCCTCTTCCATATGGGACACTTGGTACATTTTTGTAATATCAGTGGATTTTTCTATTAATTAATTGGTTGAATTTTGCTATATTTTGCCCATTTATGCCTTTTAATTCATAGTAATTTCTCTTTGACTCCAAAAATCACCAAAAATTCACATTAGATCTAGGAGAATTAAGTTCACTTTGTGTAAAAAAATCATCTCTATTTCACTCATCTCGAGGCCTGAATAAATCATTTAGTGATTTGCTTAATTGATTTTTAATAGGTGCATTTCACATAGAAATTTAGGTTGATTAATTTTCCTGGATTCTTCACACTTAGATTTAAGATAATTTTGATATCTGAAAATATTGTGATTTGATATTTATTAAAATTAATTTAGTCAAAAATCACTTTGCATCCATTTTAAATTCATTGTAAATTCATCTAGTGTCAGAAAATTCTTAAAAAATTAATGTAGCTTAATTTCACCATCTGACAATATTTCATAATTTTTGGAATCAATTTGACCACATTTTTAATTAACTTGTAAACTGGCCTGATTTTGCATGTGTCTTGTATAAAATATACTAAAAATACCAAAAAAATATCATTCCCTGGAAATCAAACTTTGGAACTTTCTTAAGATCTATCTAAGGAGATAGCTGCCTCCCTGAGTTCGACCTTGGGCTTTCCCAAGTAAAATAAATTTGCAACTCATGATTAACTTGATATTAATTAAAAGTGTTTTTTTAATCTGCTCTTATTATCCAACTGCAACGAACAATACAATAAATTTGACCATTAATTTGATCGAATTAACAAGGGTAGTAAACAATATTTCACCTACTACACATTCTTAAATGTTATCAGACAACCACTGGAACTATATCAGTATAGACAAACGACATGTCTCCCAGCCTACACAGAAACTAGGGTTGATGCTGTCTAGTATTCTCCTCGGGGACCCTAGGGTGCATGATCATCCCTTGTAGTCACTATATCCCACTACCCAATGCAACACGGGAACCTATATCCATATGTAAAACCTCAACACAGTAAAGGTACATCCGTGGAGACAACATCATACTCGTGAGAACTGCATCTATAGTCAAGATCAGTATATTAACAATCTCACCATAACCTCAAAGTTATAGATCTAGGAATAAATTTACAAAGTTATCTTGTTCTTATTCAAGTTATAACTTATAGAATTTATCATTCTTTCAATCTCAATCCAAAAATATTAGTCTTGAAAAATCTTAATCCCAATAAGCTACAAATTTACTAACATTATAATATATTCACATTAGACATTAATTGTCTAGTCATTTTTATCAAGGTTACATTTTCAATATGTTCAGCAAACTTGTTGTAAATTGATCGAATGAGATGTGCCTAACGTCTGATCTTAGAGGAGCATGCAATGTCCTACAGGTTAAATTTGGCGATCGTTGTGTCAGCCCTCTCTCGGCTCTCAGCACATCACTCAATCAAATAAGATAAATAAGTAACCCACAATAATATGTATAAGCAAATAAAACAAAGCGTGAGCTAGAATTTATTATAACTCCACAATAAATGTGTATATGGCAAGTAAGGTGGAATGTCGAACCATTAAGATCACGGTGGAGAGGTATAATTATTGCTAATTAATAATGATTATTATTAATTATTTTTGTACCTTTTATTTTTACTTTTATGGATTTTATTTATATTTACCTTTATGGATTTTTAATGATTTTTTATATTTTTATATTTTTAAAATTTTATTTTTCTATTTTCAGTTTTTATTTTTTCAATTTTCAATTTATATTTATTTTTAAATATAATATATATATCTATAGAATAATATTGTAGATTACATCAGCAATATACAGAGTTTAATATATATATATATTTATTTAAATATAAATAAATAAAATCAAAAAATATATAATTAAATGTTTTGTGTTTTTATTATTTTTCTCTATATTTGATATTTTTATAGATTTTTTGCTAAATTTAATGTATTTTTAATGTAATCAGATGTCAAAACTGTGATAAAATTAATTGGTCAAATATTTTAGTATTTTAAAATAGATAATAGTTTTAAATTTCCTAAAACTATTTTTTCTATATATACAATATAAAATAAAGAACAATAAAGAACATATAATAATATTTACATATTTTTAAGAATTTTCTAATTTTTCTAAGCTTTTAGGATCTGGTGATTTTTCTGGTTTTCTTTTTATATTTTAAGATATTTTTAGTCTGAAGGTAGAATTTATAATAATATTGATTTTGTAATTTTTGTAATTTTTAAAAGTGTTATAATATTTTTTGGTATTTTAATGTGAAAAAGGGAATGAAATTCTCCTTTTCGATTTTTAAGAATCAGGAAAATGCAATAAATACCAAATACATATACTAGGGATAAACAAACATGATTTAAGGTATCTAGAGAAATTATCCCATTCAGTTTAGAACACATGAGCAATTGAATAAATATAAAAATGCAAGAAATAAAAATGCAGGTTAGTGGAAATGTAATCGTAAATAATTAAAAAGGACAAAACTTGCATGCAATTTTTCCCAAAATATAACACTGATTATACGACTTTTGTTTTTATACTTAAATACACAAACTCGAAAGGGGATGAGCACAAAATAACCAAGTCCTCACATGCGCAGGCACACAAGTTGACCTGGTAGAGGACCTATGAGCATATATTACAAAGTTTAGGGTCCTGCTTGAAAATACAACATAGTATTTATACATAATATCTAATTTACAAGAGTATTTAACAAATACAAACTGCGAAGCTCTCCGTTATTTAACTAGTTAAGCATCGATGGATGGCTGAGCTCGCTCCACGTGTACTTACTTAACTCGATCAGAAGGTTGGGATGACACTTCCTTTAGCCTCAATTGGATGACCCAGATTAGATCTGGGCCACACTTCTTGATCTGATGGTTCTAGGTACGTCACAAAGAACACCCCAAAAACAGGTCCTGGAGCTAAATCACTCAGTAGTTCCTCGTCACTCTGACAGCCTCCTCTCATGATCGGCTCAAAAGATGCATGGGGCCTCCCTGCACCTACTGGTGGTGCTTAAAAGTTTTAAGTCCCATCAAAAGGTTCATTCAGTTGTGATGAATCTTCATTTCATCACCTTTATTCTTTCATTTTTGTCATTAAATCCCTAGTTAAATGCATGTAAAATATCATTAATTTGCACAAAATAATAATTAATATATTGACTCCTAAATATTATATAAATACATGTATTTAATTCCAAAATAAAAGAATAAAGGAAAGAAAAGAAAAAGGAATGTAGTGTCAAAGACACTGAATGACCCTAGACACCAAAACCAAGTCAATATTGACTTGGTCGATCATGAATAAAGTAGGGGGAGATAGGGCCAATAATTGTACAGAAAACAACACAAAAAACCCTTTTTTATTCATCAATAAACATCTATTTTCACACTATTTTATTGTCTATTTTATACACCTCAAATAATAAAACCCTCATAATGAAACTTGTACACAAAAATATAAAGAAAAATACAAAAATAATTGCACACAAAAATAATGCACAATGCATTTGGGATACTGATGAACCAAAAAATTGGGCGGTTTAAATATGTCTCACACAAGGCGAAAATAAAGTCGTTGTGGCGACCACACAAAATCTGGAATTCAGTCAACAATTAACCCACAACAATGATCAAGTAATGAAAAGAAAGACGTGGAGTTAAAATTTATTATAACTCTACATAAAAGATGTGTATAGAAGCAAGTATGTAGAGGTCGAACAGAGAGAACAAGCCGGACAAATCGGGCAAAATTAATGCACAAGGATGAATGTGATGTATTTATCTATATGAATGCTATTTTTTGTGGGCTTTTAATTTTCTAATTTATTTATTTATTTATTTTATATATTTTTATATTTTGATTTTTAATTTACTGATTTTGTATTTTCTTTTTATATTTTATACATTATATTTTCTTTTTCTTTTAATAAGGATATAAGACTATATAGGATATATATATATATATACAAGAGGGATGAGAGAGAGAAAAAATAGGTAAAAATACTCAAAATACAGGAAATAAGGTGTTTTTGTGCTTTATATTTTTCTAGTATTTTTGTGATGTTTCTATATTTTTGCTAATTTTTTGTTATTTTTAAAGTCAAAAATACTGAAAACAGTGACTAAAACAACAATCTGAAACAAAAAGGATAAATAAAATATCAAATAGAAGACAAAATTCTCCAAATTAATTTTAAAATAAAGATAGTAAAATAAGGAAACTTCAGAAATAAAAATTAGATTTTTAGGATTTTTGTGGAATTTTTAAGATTTTTATGGATATTTTAGGAGTTTTGAATTTTTAGGAGTTTTTCTTATTAGTGATTTTTGGTCTGAAGATAAAATATGCAAAAACACACAAAATATAGTTTTTTTTGGAATTTTTAAAAAACATTTTATAATTTTTATGTATTTTCTAATGCAAATAGTGAAGAAAATGCATGTGTTTGAATTTTTATAAACAATAAAGTGCAACAAAAATGTAAAATAAAAATATAGCGTGATAGCACAATGCAATAGACACACAATGATATTTTTTAGGAATTTTTAGAGTTTTATAGATGCATGAAATAATTAGAGACAACAAAGAGAAACTACACTATTAGCATGGGTATTTCTGTAAATATGCAAAAGTATCAGGGCCAAGGTGCATATTGCAATAAAAACTTTTGTGGCTAAATATAAATTTCAAGACCCATAGGGGTTTCTCTACAAAAACACCAAGGTCACGCGCACAGGGCACGTGACCTGGCAGGGACTTGTATGTAATTTTTAGAAATCTAGGGGTTTAATCACAAAATTTCCACAAAATATAACTGACATAAGCATTTACTAGACTGTTTCGAAATACAAAAAGGCATGGGGTCTCTGGAGCAAAATGTCCAACCTCATGTGCACGGGTCACGTGAAGTGACGTGGTCAGGGACCAATATGCAAATATGAAAACTACAGGGGTGATTTTGCAAAATTTCCAAAATAAAATACACGACAGAGGAATGATTTAGTCTTAATATTTAAATACAAAAATCATGAGGTTTGGAGTGCAAAATACCCTGGCATGACGTGGATCGGATGGCTGAGTCTCCATTACTTGACACGTGGAGGCACAGGGAGGCTCGATGACGCTTCAACTTCGACGGCCCAAATTAGATCCTTCATTGAGGATCGACGACTGCTGGAGGGCCTTATTTAATGGCTGATAGAAGAACTAGGAGGCAGCCTCGATCGGACGACGGAGGAGCGAGGAGGAAGAACAGGGAAGAACCACCAACGTGGTGAACTTCCCCACCTTCGATCTTGACCTTCGGTGCTTCTTCAGGCTCCAAAAATAGCCGTAAAGCTCCCGGGCGTGGTCCTCTCGGTGCTGGTGGCTCCAGAAACCCTGCAACTAAGAAAAACCCTGCAAAAATGATTTGTTAAATCAATTAAAAATAGTAATTGAATTTATTAATTTTTAGTTATTAGATAAAAATGTTTATTATTTTATAAAGTATTTTATTACGATTTTTATTTTTTTTTGAGGTATAAAATGACAAGTTCCTAATTAATGGCTATATATAGGTATATTCATCTATGTATTTTGATATTCTATTTTTATTTTGTATATTTAATTGTATTATTTTTGTTTATAATTTTATAAATTTATAACTTATTTTAACAAACTTAAATATATTTTTATTTTATTTTTCTTAAGTATTTTGTATAATTAAATAAATAGATGTATTAAGTATATAGGTATCTGTACAAGTATTATACCTATGAGTTTCGTACAAGTATTTTATTTTTATGTTTTCTTTAGGTTTTTATTTTTGTTTTAATATACACGTATATTATAAATAATATTTACAAAATTATAAAAATATAAAATTACCAAAATAAATAAAATGAATAGTTTAATCTGTACAAGTATACAATAGGGGTCCAAAACTCAACTTTCAAATTGTAACTCCGAAAAATATGAAACTACGTTCATTAAATACCTTATTGAAAGTTATATACAATTAAAGGTGATTTTGATAAATTTTGAGTTTTATTTGAGAGATACGGGTATGGGAAGTTGGAATTTTGGAATCTTATTCAGATCATAACTTTTTACCTTTGCATTATTTTTGTATCAAATCAATTTTGTATTTTCCTATATTTAATTATCTACAACTTTCATGTTCAAGTTTCTTTATTTGAAGTATAAAAAGTGAAACTAAAAATAGGTCCCAAAAAGAATAAAGAATGAATTAAATAAATGGATTTTTATTGGTATTTTGGCCCTTATCTTCACCTACTTTATTCCTTGTCGACCTATTCATCTATATGCCTAGGTCTCAGGTTTTCGGGTCATAAAATATTTACAATATTTTATTCTTTTTCTTTTTTTCTTTATTCTATATTTTGGCTTTAAAATCCGTATTTTGCACACTATTTATATACACATGTATGAATGCTAAGATGTTGGAATTAAGGGTATTTACATGCATTTACTAGTGTTTTTGAGGCCAAAATGATAGAATAAAAATGATGAAATGGAGGTTCATCCGATACCTAGAGGAAAAAGCCGCAAATAAAACTTCACAGATCAATAACTCCTCCATACAATCTCAAAATTGACCAAACTCACTGTTATTATTCATGAAACTAAATTATATATTTAATGAAGGTGGTTTGATTTAAAATAGAGCTAACATATGGAAATCAACTTTTTGTGTCTCATTGTCATGTATACAGGTATATTTTATTCAATTTATTTAGTCTTGCTATTTTTACCATTCTTATAATTTTAAATACTTGTAAATATGATTTGAAATACATTAAAAATATAAACACAAAATAAAACATGAAAAATGCATCAAAATAAATCAAGTGTTAAAAGATATAGGCATACTTTACCTATAATATATATACCCATATGATTTAAGTACAAAAATAAAATAAGAAAAATTAAATAAAAATAACTTGCTAGTCAACTGTACACCCTCCCCACCTCCTTTGTTAGAAGTCACGAGACCTCTGACTTCTCCAATTTTTTGGCCTTGATTCATGGTCAAAATGCCTTGGTTCCTTTACCAACATTGTTATCCATACTCCCCTCATCTCGCTAGCATCGTAGCATCCACCAAACACGCATCCTTCTCACGCAATCTCCTTCCCCCTTTCTCGAAAAAACCATGTCTATAAATAAAAACTCGATTCCTCTTTTTGCTTTTTGATCCATTTTCCACCCTTCATAACCCTAAGATTCACTTGCTTGAGACTCTTAGTGGCAGAAGGAGACTCATTGAGTCTTCGGCGAGGGGAAGAAGTGTTTGGAGAAGGCAGTCCATGTCTCATTGGAGTACCTCCAGTGAACATTCTCTTCTCCTTGTCTTTCAGTCAGGTTCGAGTTGTTAGATTAGGTTTTATTTATCACATTTCCTTCCAACATTGTAGTTTAAGATGTAGTTTATGCAGTTAAGGCTTAGGTTAGCTTGATTTCGTATTAATCCATTCGCTAGAACTTAGGATCAAACCCAAAATCACTACGTAATCAATTATTCTTCGACTCACCAACACCCTCATTTTCATCCCCATTGCGTTGTCCATCACTATGCCCACTTTGCCCCTTGATCATGCAAGAATCAAGTAGAATCAAAGCTTGACATCCCCTACCTAGAGCTTCATCACCCCGTTAATTCATCCATTGTCTAGCTTCAACCACTAGTCGAGGGTGGTCCCCTCGAGCCATTAAATCTTTTGTGCAGGTCATCCATTCAAGCAACCACCTACAGCATGGATTCGATGCCTCATTTGAAGCTCCAAGTTGCATGGACCTGGAACTATTAAAGGCCTTCCTGCAGAAGCGGAAGAGGCCAGGAAGCTGTTAGGACCGTTGGGAAAGAAGAGGACATCCGAAGCTAGGATATCTTAGAGATTGAAGTTCACCCATACTTTGGTCTTTGGTTGTTCTTTGTGAACCCTTTATGCACTGTCAGATCATGAGCTAGGCCCAAATCTAATCTAGGATTTCAATTTTGATCGAAGTGGTATTCAACCTCTGCCATTGGATCAGGTCAAGTGAGCGCACATGGTACATCATTCGATGCTCCGTGAAATGCCTTTGTGGGGTAATTTGCTAAGACCCACGTTGTTCTTTTGTAATATTTATTTAAGCCTATACATATTTTATGTAGTATAAATTTTATTGTATAAATTGCAAGTGGAGTATAGTAATTTGTATAATTAGTGTTATAGTTTTGGAAAAATTACATGTAGGACCTTTGTTCACTTAATTGCATTTATACCAATGTCAAGCATATTTTAAATTTGAGGTTCATTGGAAAAATTGCTATTGTAACCTTGGACTTTATTCTCATTGTTGTTAAATACATTTGAACTTTATTTAAATTGAAAAAGCTCCCTGTAAATTCCAGAATATATTGCATACATTTATTATTAAAAAACAGTATATCTCTAAAAATTGTAGGAAATTTTTTTACGGCGTATGCTAGCAATATTTATCATATATAAAGGTGTTTAGGTCAATTTCCTATTTATAAAAAAAATAAAAAAACACACATTGTTTTCCCTTTCTATGTATAAAATTCCAAAAAAATAAAAGCACCTTTAAAAATCCAAAGATATACTATATTTATTACTATATATTCTATCTCAGACTAAAAATCACTAAAAATACAAAAATAAAACCATAAAAATCTCAAAACACTAAAAAATCAGAAAAAGTCCATTAAAAATCCAAAAATATTCCTTTTGTTCTACATTTTCTATATTTCATACAGTACATATTAAAAATAGTTTTGGAAAATTTTGAACCTAGTATCTATTTTTAAAACCCCAAAACATTCGTCATATTTATTTTCTCACTGTCTTGTACATTTTAATATATTAAAATACATAAAAATAAACATAATATCCTTAAAATGAATAAAAATAGAGAAAATTAAAAAATCACAAAGGCACTTTGGTTGGTTTTGAGTTTATTTCATATTTAAACCTTTAAAAAAGCGATTGTTACTTTATATATATTTACTATATACTCTGTATAGTATTTATAATATCTATAATATTATTATTGCTATATATAAATACATAATGTTTTTAAAAATGAAAATAAATTAAAAAAATTGCAAATTAAAAATAAAATAAAAATTAAAACGTTTAAAATATAAAAAATACATAACAATTAAAAATACATAAAACTAAAAATAATTTAAAATTCACAAAAAATCAGAAAAATACAAAAATAAAAAAAATAAATATTATTGATTACTATTAATTAAAGATAATTATACACATCCACCGTTTGCTCTCAGTGGTTCGACCCTACACTTGCTCACTATATACACACTTTGTAGGATATAATAAATTTCACATCACACACTTAGTTTTTTATTTCATATATCGTGGGTTGATTGTTGATTCGATTGATTGATTCAGGTTTTGAGAGATGAAAGAGGCAATGATACAACAATTTTCGGATCTAACTTGTCGAACACTCCATGCCCTCCAAGATCGAACATTAGGAACCTCGTCTCAGTCATTCTATCAAATGACACCATTGTCGAGGAGAAATATGTAGGGTAGGATAGTTGTACATATTATTTGAATTTTTATCTATTTTTATTTCTTTTATTTTCAATAATTATTTATTTTTTCTGACCACTTGATGAATCACCAATTCATCATCTTTATTCATCTATTTTGGCTTAAAATATCTAACAAAACACTTGTAGATAGAATTAACTCTCACTTATTAACAATCCATATTCATTTGAAAAAATGTATTATTATCATCACATTAATCCAAAATAAATAAATAAATAAAGAGAAAAGAAAGTAAAAAGAAGACAATATATATGAAATAAATACAAGTTTATCTTAACCCTAAACTAGGTCAAGCCTTGACCTAATCAACAAGAAATAAAGTATGGGGAGATAGGTTCATTAATCTTTAAAAAAATTCGAAAAATTAATCTCATATGAACATATTCATCAATGTACATAATGTATATACTTTATACTAGTTTATTTATCGCTAAAAAAATTCCAATATAAAAATTTTCTTCTTGAAAATTGTATATAAAAATAATCTTTAAATAATAAAAATAATTACAAAAAGAACCGTGTACATAATAAGAGAGACAACACTCTGAAAAAGCCGTAAGCTAAAATTGAAACATAAATATATACTCCACACATACTCAAAATAAACCAAACTCACGTCCATAGTGTTCACAAATAAATAAGCTTTTAAAATGAGGGTGCTTTCATAAAATTTAGAGCTAAGATGTGAAAGTCAGCTTTATTGAGTGTTATTGTACATGGTTGTCTATATTGTACTTATGTTTTCCTTTATTTATTTATTTCTTCTTATTTTTGTACACATATTATATTTTTTTATTTTGTACATATTTTACATTATTTATATAAATTAAAATAAAAACAAAATAGAAATAACTAAAAATAAAATAATTGTTTTTATACTAAAGATATATAGTACTTATATTGTGCATAGCTCTATTTATTCAACTTGTTAAATTAATTCATAAAATTAATTAAATATATATTTTTAAAGTTCTCTATTTTCTATAAATAAAAATATAAATTAACGTATATATATAAATAATTCATTAAAAATATGCATGTTGTATATATAGGTGTGTTATACTTATGAATAAAGATTTTTATTTATTTTAACATATTAAATTAATTTATTTAATTTATGAAAATCATTAAAAATATTTTATTATTTTATAAACATTATTTATGTTTAAAACATTTTATTTAAATTCACTTTCTAATTATTTTTATTTTATTTATTTATTTCTTAAGTTTTTATTTTTTGGATTTGGACCCATTTGGGTATGATTTCTCGTTGACTGGGTATCTTCTAAAACCAATATCTTTACTATTTGATTACCCAAATAAATATCATGTTCGCCCAATTAATTTCACTTCTCCTCACCTTGATTCTTATGCTCGTTTCCATTTTGAAATTCGACAAAACGCATCGCCTATAAATTGAGCTCCCAAGTTTCGATTCTTTTCTTATACATTTTTTCCACTTTACTTACCACATGATCGGTTCTTGGAGCACACCTGAGGTGACAACAAGGGTGTCCCTTGATCAAGAGCGTGTGGATTTGGTTGAGAAGTAGGACCCAGCACAACCATCGAAGCTCTCAGGTGTGCAAAAACTTCCTCGACCTTACACAATCAGATTAAGGCCAGAATCTTCATATCCCCACCGTAGGTAATTGTAGTATAATTTCCCTATAATTTTGTGTCTTAATTCCTCACAATTAGTTCATTTTTGCTTAGATTAGTAGGATTTTATTCAACCTCCGATCTACTTGAATGAAAGCCCACTTCATTTGCATTTGAGCCCAAATCACGTCGATCACCTCACATTATCTTTTCCGCTTATTCATCGCCCTCTTACAATATCTGATCAAATTCTGATCATCAGATCGGAGGAAATTCTAAGTCAAATATACAATTCCGTAAACCCGAGCCAATCACCCCACCATTCCTTGTATTTTGATTCAATAACCCTTTCCTATGGCGCCCCTTTGAGTCTCAAATAAATTGCACATGATAGGCATCGACCTGGTGCTGGATCTGAGACTTGGAGGTCGAGTCGCACTTGCTCAGGAGTGTGAGCCCTAGATCCCTGACCATCGGGATATGGATCTTATCTACACCTCCAATCATGGCAGAGTATCGTCAGGAGCCTAATGAGAAGTCAGAAGCTATAACAGATTCAAATTGAGGGAGAATCAATCCATTAAAGGAAATCATGCACAAAATTCTTTGTTGTTCATCCAAGTATCTCGATCGTCATTCGATCGAAGTTAGCTGCTCCTGTTTGCATCTCGATTGCTCATTCACGCCCAATTTCCATCTGCACGATCAGATTAGCCGCATCCAATCCAACCGCCTATCACTTACGTGCATTGCATGCTTCACTGGTGTAATAGCATTCTTCCCTACAACTCTTCTTATTTGTAAATAAATACATTTTAAACGCATGTCCTTCGTTGTTTGAATAATAACATTTGTACCCTTAATAATTTTATGTTTTGCAGTTTAGTCCTTCTGATTGGAACTCACGTGTCTTTTCACGTGCTTATTGGAAAAATTGCATTAAATAACCTCACTGATTATGGTATTATTTTCCTCATTTGGTTTAAATAACGGCTAATAAGTTCCTCAATCCTAGATTCACGAGTTGAAACACGTGTAGTTCTAGTTAAATTGCAGTTTAAATCCCGAAGTTCTTTTCCTCGTAATTATTCCGCCTATAAACTTTAAATAATTGCCATTAGGTCCTATATCTATAGTGTTTTATATTCTTCCTTAATTTCTTTTAATAATTAGTTCTATAACTCTATAAATTCCTTAAAAATTAGTATAAGTACTAGATTGTTTGCTTAAACTCTAATCATTTTTTGTTTTCAAAATTTTTTTTACTATTTTCAAAATTCAAAATCTCTCTTTATTTTCTTTGTTTGACTTTGAAAATTCATTAAAAAATTAAAACATTTGAAAAATTCCAAAAAAATAAAGCATAAGTTTCATTTTAAAATTCCATCAAAAAAATCATAAAATTTGATGAATATAAATAACCTTAACAAATAATATGAATTCATAGAAAATTCATAAAATTTTATAAATCAACTTGTTTTAAAGTTTGAAAAAATCTCTTCTATTTGAAATTGATTTCCCATAGATTTCCTTTTTATCTTGTATTAAAAAAATCCAAAAATGGTAGCTTATTTTTGTGTTGCTTACTATTTTTAGTTTTGATTCTTTAAAAATTCTTAAAAAATCTAAAAATTATGCAAAAATCACAAAAAAAGTAGAAAATTGTATGAAACACTAAATACCTTTATTTAGCAATAATTAAATAACCCTATGATATCATAGCCTCCCAGAGTTCGATCTTAATCTGCTACACATGTTAAATAAATAACATTTACTCTTCTCTTGTGAATAAAAAATATTTTTGATTTGTGAATTTGTGGGTTGCAGCAACACTTCACTTGTTTAATAATTTTCTTAATTAAAACCCACAAGTTCTTCCAGTCATTAACGAGAAGGCACGTCGAGGGTAGATAGGATTTCTTTTCTTTCCTTCTACTTTTTTTTCTTATTTTATTTCCCATTTCTTTTGTCTATTTATTTCCCATTTCATTTTAGTCATTTCCTGTCTTTTATTTTCTTCTATATTTTTCTCATAATTGTTCTTACACACTTTTGAAGGACATTGAAATTATCCTTAAGCGCAGCACGGAAGCGTGATCGTCGTATCGGATACGACGAAGAACAACTAGTCGTACTAGTTGTTCGGTGCAGCGGAATTTAAAAAATTTTATTTGATGAAACCACATGATCCGAGAACCATTCTCAGATTGTTTCATCTATAACCACAACAAGTATAATGCAATACCTCTTGAAGCGTGGTTGATCGAGTCTCTAAGAGAAGAGACCTCCTGTCTCAAGTCCGATCGTCGGCGAGACTGCTTGCGAGCGCGGGGATGAACCGCGTTGTCCTCGTAATCCAAGAAGATGATCCAAGCGTGGTTGCTCCTGATCTCGTCGCACGAGATCGAACATCTCCTTCGTGGGCGTAGCACACCAAGAAGATGGAAAATCGAAGAACGTCGAAGCGGCGGCGCGGTGGCGATGGCGTCGACGATTCCCTCCTCTAGGGTATGGTGGACGACCACCAATATTAGAGGGAGAGAAGGCTGTCGTGTATGAAGAGAGAAGAAGAGAGAGCTTCAAGATCACATGTAAAGAGAGAGCATGGTATGCCTCTCTATTTATAGGGTTTTGGGATCCATGGATCTCAATCCATGTGACATATAAAATCAATGGTTGAAATTGATTTATATCTAATCCAATGGTCAAGATTGTTGCTGGTAAAACCAACAAATTTAGGTCAAAATATATTTGACAAAATCAAATATAAATTATTCCTAAATCAAGCCAATAAATAAGGAGAGAATGTACATGGAGATTTCATCTCCATGCACATTCCATGTGGACGGCCACACATTCCTATTAGGAATGATGTGCCGCCCATACCTTCCATGGAGAGAGAAATCTCATGGAAATCCATGAGATTGCATATCTCCTTGAAAATCTCCTTTATTTATTTCCAACAACTTTTGTTGGCTTTTATTCTTCAAAATAATTCACAATTATATTTGAGAATATTGCAATCTTGCCATAGAAAAATTGTGAATCATATTCACAACCCAAAACAACATATAATTTACATTGTCAATTAATTACACAATGTGTATCCAATACACATAATAATTAATCAATACATATAAATTATAATTAGCTCTTTCTAGTACATTATAAATCACATTTATAATATATTATGAATAATTGGATATTTCTATCCACCTTATTCTTATCCACATTAATTAAATCACATTTAATTATACTGGATAATTTCTTCAAACATCAAGATGATTAAATCACATTTAATCATGATTTCTTCAATGCTTAGATCTTATGGAATTATTCTTGAACCCTTCAAGAATAATGCAATCTCTCTGCAGATACTTGCAGATAAGGACATGGCGATTGTATTATTCCATGTATAGTGACATGGATGTTGAGATCATATCTCAAATATATCTCAAATCCAGATCCCATGGACCTCCCACTGATGCTTAATCAAATCAAGATGGTAAACCTAATCTTCTCATTGCATCTGAATCTCATTCAGATCAATGTCCAGTTCATGGACTAAGATTAGGTCACTTCTCTAATGAGAGGAGTCACTAAAATCCAAACCTGTTTCATCACTCCCTCGGAATGAAAGTGTCATGGTTATACAATCGCATATGATCAAATCACCCTCCGGTATTCCCAATACCTGTACATCCTACATACTGGAAGACTTATGATCATTATGAAGATAAAGATCACTTTTGCACTGTCATCTTCAGGGTTAGATCATTTAAGTTTCTCAATCTTGGTCATTGGGATTTTGGTATAGATCACATGCTTTCACAAAGCATATATCTTACCTTCAAATTCATGTCATGCTTCCAAAGCATGACGACCATGCATGGAATTTGTTCAGTCCCAATACCTCATGAGTGAGCTCATGTCTCCTAGTTCACAAGTGAACCTGTATGATCCCTTTGAGAGATCGTATTACTCATATGTCCTTATATGCACACCAGCTCGCCGGTGTATAGACCTTGGTTAGGTCATCAACCTATTGGTCTGCCAAATGTACACACTCATACATATAGTAATACATCTGTCTCCGGTCAGAGGATGCATGCCTATGTTGTGACAGTATTCAACGTAGGTCTTTGGTTATCTCGATCTCGTCAAGTCAACCCTTTGACTCAACTAATCTGACACCTCCGAATCACTATTCCTATGCAGAGGACCTGCATCAAGAGGTCAGTCAGATTTCAACCATATGAGATAGGATTGTCATCTCCTACTCAGGCTGGAGATCACTACTTAATAATCATTTGATGATGCTTGATGAGTCCTCTATCTAACCCTTTAGATATTCATCCAAGTATCAACCTCTATGAGTCATCCAATGAATCAACAGCTGTATGATCGTCAAGTTGGCCATGGTACATAACCCTTATTGTACAGAGGGACCCTATAGTGCATTCATTCATTAATGTCAGAAAGGGAGTGAAAAATAATCAATAACTTTCATTGATAATTTATTCATTACAATAACATTTATTGTAGAAATGGTTCGCCCGAGGCTCACATTGCTAACATTCTCCCACTAGCCCTCAGGACCATTCAGGTACAATCTTTAAACCCATACTCATTACATGCTGGTCGAAAACCTTCTGTGTCAGAGGTTTGGTAAGAGGATCAGCAACGTTGTCGGCAGAGGCCACCTTGGTGATGATGATGTCACCACGCTTTTGTATCTCTTGAATGATGTGGTATTTCCTTTCCACGTGCTTGCTCTTTTGATACCATCTGGGTTCCTTTGCCTGGGCAATGGCTCCCGTGTTATCGCAGAGTAACGGGATGGGAGTATCAGAGGAAACTACGCCAAGCTCTAGGACGAACTTGCGCAACCACACCGCCTCCTTTGCAGCATCCGATGCGGAAATGTATTCGGCTTCTGTTGTCAAATCTGCAGTAGTGTCCTGCTTCTTGCTTCTCCAGCTCACAGCACCACCATTCAACAAGAACACGAACATTGATGTCAACTTTTGATCATCAACATCCGATTAGAAGTCAGAAACTGTATATCCCAAGACTTGGAGATCACCATCTCCATAGACCAAGATGTAATCTTGCGTCCGTCTTAGATATTTGAATATGTTCTTTACTGCATTCCAGTGTTGCTCTCCATAGCAGGATTGGTAATGACTTACCACTCCCACTGCATGGCAGATATCTGGCTTAGTACACATCATGGCATACATTAAGCTTCCTACGGCTGATGCATAAGGACATCCAGCCATGGCCTTCTTTTCCTCAACAGTTTGAGGAGCCATTCCTTTAGACAGGTGGATACCATGTCTTAAGGGTAGGAATCCTTTCTTAGAACTATCCATATGGAATCTTTCAAGAATATTCTTAATGTATCCATGTTGTGATGATCCCAAAATCCTCTTTTCTCGGTTTCTGAACAACTTCAGGCCTAAGATGTAAGAGGCTTCTCCAAGATCTTTCATCTCAAAGGTATGGGACAGCCAAATCTTCACACTGGTCATCATCTCTGTATCATTCCCAATGATAAGGATGTCATCTACGTAAAGCACGATGAATACAATGGCGCTCCCACTAGTCTTCTTGTATACACAAGGCTCATCAGGATTCTGCACAAAATCATAACTCTTTATGGTTTCGTCGAATCTGATGTTCCAGCTACGAGAAGCTTGCTTGAGCCCATAGATGGATTTCTTCAGCTTGCATACTTTACCATCCTCTGTCATGAAGCCCTGGGGCTGCTCCATGTAGATATCCTCCTCGAGGTATCCATTGAGGAAAGCCGTCTTGACGTCCATCTGCCAGATGTCATAGTCAAGATATGCCGCTATAGCTAGCAATGTCCTGATGGATTTAAGCATAGCCACAGGAGAGAACGTCTCATCGTAATCGATGCCTTCTCTCTGTGTGTAGCCCTTGGCTACGAGCCGTGCCTTGAAAGTCTCTACTTTCCCATCAGGTCCCCTCTTTCTCTTGAAGATCCATTTACACCCAATGGGTTTTACCCCTTTAGGTGGATCCTCTAGGTTCCATACACCATTCTTATGCATGGAGTCAATTTTTGACTTCATAGCTAGCATCCATCTATCCATGTCTTGATCCGCGAGTACTTCATCAAATGAAGTAGGATCAATGTCAGTCTCACCTGACACATGGAATCCATACCTTTCAGGTGGTGCAACCACCCTCGAACTCCTTCGAAGAGGTATGGGTGTTTCATCTTTATTTATCTCTTCAGTTTCTGGTCTAGGAAGCTCAGAATCCTTAGGGGATTCAATGAGTTCCTCTACTTCATTATTGTCTTGACCTTTAAGGAAATCATTCTCCAGAAACTTCACATCTCTAGAAACAAAAACCTTTTGGGTCTCAGGGTTATAAAGCTGGTATCCAATACCATCTTTAACATACCCAATGAAGTAACACTCACGAGAGAGAGATTCTAGCTTACTTGCTCCACGTTCTTCGCATGGATCAAGCAACCCCAAACCCTCAAGTGATTAACACTAGGTTTGGTTCCATACCATAGCTCATGAGGAGTCTTAGGTACAGATTTGCTAGCAATCTTATTCAGGATATATATTGCAGTCTCTACTGCATATCCCCATAAAGTAAGAGGTAAATGTGCTTCACTCATCATTGAACGGACCATGTCCATGATGGTCCTGTTGTGTCTTTCAGCAACAACATTAAGTTGGGGAGTTCCAGGAGAAGTGAGATTGGAAACAATTCCATTCTCCTTAAGGTATTCCTTGAATTCATCTGATAGGTACTCGCCACCTCGATCAGATTGAATCCGTTTAATCTTCCTATTGGTTTGGTTCTCAACCAAAGCCTTGAATTCTTTGAACTTTTCAAAGGTTTCAGACTTATGGCGTAATAGGAAGACAAACCCGTATCACGAATGGTCATCAATAAACGTCAAATAATATCGATATCCATTTCGAGTCGCGGTACTGAAGGGACCACATACATCGGTATGTATTAGGTCAATAATACCTTCGCATCTCATAACCTTGTTACGGAAAGGCGTCCTAATCATTTTATCTTGAATGCAATGTTTGCAAGTGGGCAAAGGTTGAACATGTAGAAAATCTAGAGGTCCATCCTTTATCAATCTATTGATCCTATCAACAGATAAATGACCAAGTTTTTTATGCCAAATCTCATTTGAGATGTTTTTATCCTCTCTGGATCTTTTAGGGTTTTTATTAGTGGTTGTCACATTCATGATACATTTATCAATGCACAACTCATAGAGTCCACCAGAAGTCAAAACACCATCCGCAATATATTTATCATAACGATTTATGACTAATTTATTACAGAAAAGGAAAGAATATCTGCGTTTAACAAGCTTAGATACAGATATCAAGTTCTTTCTAACTTCGGGTACATAAAGACATTCTTTAAGTATAAGGACTCTACCACTAGATAATAATAGTCTACAAGTCCCGACAGCTACTGCTGCAACACTTGCATCAGATCCCATCTGGATGACTATCTCCTCTTCCTCAAGACTTCCAGTTTCCTGAAACAAATGCAACAAATTGCATACATGAACAGAAGCACCAGAATCTACAACCCAACTTCCTTCTCGTCCGACAAGAAAGCTAGTTTCAATGATGAAAGTAGATTTCATACCTGTTGGGGCTTTACCTTTGTCTGAGGACTTCAGGTATTCTGGGCAGTTACGCCTCCAGTGCCCCGGCTTTTTGCAGTGGTGACAGACGTCGGTTTTCTTCGACGCCATAAGAGTGGATGCATTGGAAGAAGAGCCAACACTTTGTCCCTTCTTCTTTCTCTTCTGGGCCGGGCCCTTCCGAGAACCATGCTTCCGACCGCACTTCCCTCTGACCTGTGCAACCATTGCACTGCCAGCGGGACCATCCTTCTTCATTACGTCTTCTGCAGACTTTAATGCAGCAAGGAGAGCAGCACTTGTCAATTCCAGCTTGTTCATGTGGAATGACACTACAAAGTTATTGAAAGACTTGGGCAATGACAACAGAATGAAGTCAGCTTGCATGTATGCATCCATCGTTGCCCCAAGAGTCTCCAGCTCCGACAAGTACCCAAACATTTTGAGTACATGTTCACGGACCGAAGTCCCTTCCTGCATCCTGCAGCGAATGAGGTCTTTCATAACATTGTACCGCTGGGTGCGGTTAATGTCACCAAACATGTCCATAAGATTCTGCATTATTTCCTAGCAGGTACTCATCTCCACATGTTGTTTCTGCAGAACATTGGAGAGAGAACCTAGGATATAGCATCTAGCCAAGACATGAACTTCATCATACTTGTCATTAAATGCTTTTTCTTCCTTGGACTTAGGGTTCTCGTGCTTGTCCTCGGAGAGCACATAACTTATGCGCTCAGCAGAGAGAACAAGCTCCAAATTACATATCCAATCCGAGTAATTTGGGCCGATCAATTGGTTGACCTCAAGAAGCCTACTAAGTGGGTTCAAAGACTTCATTTTCTGAAATTAAGAATGCACTATATTAGAATATGAAAATATATTCAAATTTATAACATTTGATTAAGGTATTTTAAATCAAATTATTCTTGCATTGTCGACTTTGAAAGTTCATTCCCTTAACCACTTTCAAAGTAAGAGATATACTTACCGTTATATCTCTAGCAAGAATTGGGATCTCCTCTTTATCATTGTCACATCCCAATAATATGAGAATCTGCGACTCCAATAAAGAGAAGCGGGAACACATTCTGCATTGCAAGTCCAACTTGCATTTCCCAATTCGGTCTTTAACACCCGGGCCCATCACCCCTAAGGCGATGTTGACCCGTCGTTAATTGAACCAACCGTCAACAGGAATAGTACTCGCTATGCGCAATCCAATATCGCCCCAATAATATGAGGATCTGATATTGGGGTCACTACGCATACGGCCTTACTCTTTCGAGAAGCAAAGATCCCGATCCAGATGCGCTTGTTTACATGAGCTATCACTTCGGACAGGCGTCTCCCACATGCAATCTCTGGCGACGAAACCCCTCGCCTTGACGGGAGACCATGGATGTCACTTATGTGATCTTCCACCTCATATTCATATTTTAATTAATTATCATGAATCATATTCATATAATTAATTCTTCTAAGGGAATTAATAACTCTATTCATAATAGAGTATCTTAATTGGACATAATCAATTTAATCACATTAAATTAATTATCAATCCAACTCAATCAATCAAACTTGATTATTTTACTTGAATATGTATATGGTAATATCTCAAAATACGTGTTAATTCGAATTTTAATAATTAGAAAAAATACAACTTAATCCCTCGGACATTATCCCGACCCTACCCGCTGTCATGGCCAGTACCGACGGGAGTGGGACGGACCGCATACGTTGCAACCTGCTACCCCAGCGATCCCCGACTAAACACCATATCTGCCTCGGGAAAGGATAATGCCAAATTGATTAATTTGTACTTGAGATGATCATTGGTTCTTCAACCGAAATTGTACCATATAGTAATAATCAAAACATTTTTGATTATAAGGAAATTTGCTACACAAATTCCCAAATCCTATTCAAGCATCAAGTTTGAAGATTGTGGTTTCCAATTATGATTTAGATCACATCTAATCAATTAATTTGTTGAGGCCAAGTCAATTAGGTAAATAATCATGTTCCAATATTTCACAAATATTTTTCAAGATTATTTCACGAAATTAACAATTAATTTCACTAATTGACAATCACTTGGTTCTAGATTAGGACTGCAATTTTTGTAATGATCTCTACTCACTAAAATTAACATATCTCAATCAATTTAAATCCAAATTAGACAAATTCAATTTTCAGGATTGCTAACTTGATTTAGGATAGAAACCAAGTGATATTTCACGCATTTCGAGGCAGATGATAACAGTAATTAACTCTTTAATCATGTTAAAATCTACTGTACCCGTAACAGTGCATACATGTTCATTAAAACAACCATATCTAGAGCATACAAAATCTGATTTACGCAAACTAGATCCTATGGTTTCCTTGTTTAATGGGGAACAAAATTCTAGTAAATAATTCGTGCTTAAACAATTTAAATATGGCAGAAATTATTTACTAAACAGATCTGCGAAATCAAATGCGACAAAAAACTTTCGCGACCTTAACGAACCCAAGTCGTCCTCGGTTTTCGAATCATATTCGAAATCATCGACCAAAGGTTCTAATGCCACTTTAAGGATATTGAAAATTATCCTTAAGTACATCACGAAAGCGTGATCGTCATATCGGATACGACGAAGAACGACTAGTCGTACTAGTTGTTCGGTGCAGCGGAATTTAAAAAATTCTATTCGATGAAACCACATGATCCGAGAACCATTCTCAGATCGTTTCATCTATAACCACAATAAGTATAATGCAATACCTCTTGAAGCATGGTTGATCGAGTCTCTAAGAGAAGAGAACTCCTGTCTCAAGTCCGATTGTCGGCGAGACTGCTTGCGAGCGAGGGGATGAACCGCGTTGTTCTCGCAATCCAAGAAGATGATCCAAGCGTGGTTTCTCCTGATCTCGTCGCACGAGATCGAACGTCTCCTTCGTGGACGTAACACACCAAGAAGATGGAGAACCGAAGAACGTGGAAGTGGTGGCACGGTTGCGATTGCGTCGATGATTCCCTCCTCTAGGGTATGGTGGACGGCCACCAATATTAGAGGGAGAGAAGGTTGTCGTGTATGAAGAGAGAAGAAGAGAGAGAGAGCTTCAAGATCACATGTAAATAGATAGCATGGTATGCCTCTCTATTTATAGGGTTTTGGGATCCATGGATCTCAATCCATGTGACATATAAAATCAATGGTTGAGATTGATTTATGTTTAATCTAATGGTCAAGATTGTTGTTGGTAAAACCAACAAATTTAGGTCAAAATATATTTGACAAAATCAAATATAAATTATTTCTAAATCAAGCCAATAAATAAGGAGAGAATGTACATGGAGATTTCATCTCCATGCACATTCCATGTGGACGGACACACATTCCTATTAGGAATGGTGTGCCGTCCATACATTCCATGGAGAGAGCAATCTCATGGAAATCCATGAGATTGCATATCTCCTTGAAAATCTCCTTTATTTATTTCCAACAACTTTTGATGACTTTTATTCTTCAAAATAATTCACAATTATATTTGAGAATATTGCAATCTTGCCATGGAAAAATTGTGAATCATATTCACAACCCAAAACAACATATAATTTACATTGTCAATTAATTACACAATGTGTATCCAATACACATAATAATTAATCAACACATATAAATTATAATTAGCTCTCTCCAATACATTATAAATCACATTTATAATATATTATGAATAATTGGATATTTCTATCCACATTATTCTTATCCGCATTAATTAAATCACATTTAATTATATTGGATAATTTCTTCATACGTCAAGATGATTAAATCACATTTAATCACGATTTCTTCAATGCTTAGATCTTATGGAATTATTCTTGAACCCTTCAAGAATAATGCAATCTCTCCGCAGATACTTGGAGATAAGGACAGGGCGATTGCATTGTTCCACGTATAGTGACTTGGATGTTGAGATCATATCTCAAATCCAGATCCCATGGACCTCCCACTGATGCTTGATCAAATCAAGACCGTAAACCTAATCTTCTCATTGCATCTGAATCTCATTCAGATCAATGTACAGTTCATGGACTAAGATTAGGTCACTTCTCTAATGAGAGGAGTTACTAAAATCCAAACATGTTTCATCACTCCCTCGGAATGGAAGCATCATGGTTATACAATCGTATATGATCAAATCACCCCCAGGTATTCCCAATACCTGTACATCCTGCATACTGGAAGACTTATGATCATTCTGAAGATAAAGATCACTTTTGCACTGTCATCTTCAGGGTTAGATCATTTAAGTTTCTCAATCTTGGTCATTGGGATTTTGGTATAGATCACATGCTTTCACAAAGCATATATCTTACCTTCAAATTCATGTCATGCTTCCAAAGCATGATGACCATGCATGGAATTTGTTCAGTCCCACTACCTCATGAGTGAGCTCATGTCTCCCGGTTCACAAGTGAACCTGTATGATCCCTTTGAGAGATCGTATTACTCATATGTCCTTATATGCACACTAGCTCGTCGGTGTATAGACCTTGGTTAGGTCATCAACCTATTGTGTCTGCCAAATGTACACACTCAGACATATAGTAATACATCTGTCTCCGGTCAGAGGATGCATGCCTATGTTGTGACAGTATTTAACGTAGGTCTTTGGTTATCTCGATCTCGTCAAGTCAACCCCTTGACTCAACTAATCTGACACCTCCGAATCACTATTCCTATGTAGAGGACCTGCATCAAGAGGTCAGTCAGATTTCAGCCATATGAGATAGGATTGCCATCTCCTACTCAGGCTGGAGATCACTACTTAATAATCATTTGATGATGCTTGATGAGTCCTCTATCTAACCCTTTAGATATTCATCCAAGCATCAGCCTCTATGATTCATCCAATGAATCAACAGCTGTATGATCATCAAGTTGGCCATGGTACATAACCCTTATTGTACAGAGGGACCCTATAGTGCATTCATTCATTAATCTCAGAAAGGGAGTGAAAAATAATCAATAACTTTCATTGATAATTTATTCATTACAATAACATTTATTGTAGAAATGGTTCGCCCGGGGCTCACATTGCTAACAACTTTTTGATTCCCCTTTGTTACAAGGGCCTAATGAGCGTGGGCGGCAATCCTAAGAGAGTCGATGCACCCAAGTGAGGTGGAAGCCAAGAGTTTCTTCACTGTCTGGCAGGAGAGTGCGATTGAAAAGGAGCATAAGGATCTGAAGACTTGTTGTATTTCAATTTTTCTAGTTATTATTTCATTCTTTTCAGTTGCATCATTCTTGTAATTATTTTGTAAATATATTGGCATTTGCATTTTTTATTTTGTACAGAGTCGGCCCGTGTGATTGTTAGGGATATGTTTTACAAAGTACCTGTGTACTTTGGGGATCCCATTGCGGTTTTGCTTTCATCACCTTTTTCGTTTTGTTCCATCTTATTCTCCCTATTTTTTTTCTCTTTTTTTACATGATTTGAGTTTTCTAACTTTATTTTTCATTATTTTTTATGCTTAAGACCGTAGTTTAGAATTCATGTTTTTGCATTTCATATATGTTAGGTTTAATTTCATGTGTGCATCATTTTGCATGTAGATTTTTGGTGAAAGGTATGCAATCTATCTATTGCATGCATCATTGATTTTCACGCGCATTAGCTTTTCCAACTTTCTTCCCTGTTTTTCTGGACAAAGGGTAAAAAGGAATTGGAAAAATTGTTAGTCGATTTTATTTGAAAAATATAAAAAATGACAATCTAATAAAATTTGGGATGGCTAATTTCACGCGACCCTAAAATTAAATGTAGAGACTCATTTTGTATTGGGAAGAGTAAACCCCTCAATGCTCACAGGTACTTACCTCCAGACAGAGTGGGTGAGGATGTAGCCCTAAGATAGAGCCAAAAATCTATGGACTTGTGCCCTAGGCATCTATGTATCACTCTTCGAAACACGATCGCAGTTGCAAGAACTTGCCTCTGACCTTAGAAAATCAATTTGGGGTGCTTCGCCTTGTATTTCCCCTTGGGCATGATATAACCTGGCAGAACGAGTAGATGGTTCCACTGTTTGGGGAGGTGTGAGGACATACATTGAGCGATAGGGCGACTTCACTTGCGTGTTTGTGATTAAATAACCGTGTGACTCACTAAACCCTAAAATTGAAAAGATAAAAGATCAAACTCGTACGGTCTTCATTTGTGTTGAGTTGGTTGAGGGTTTGGTTAACATTTGCCAGTTAGAATAAGATCCTTCCGCGCACTTCGCCCCCTTTTCACTTTCTTCTTCTTGTTTGACCTTTGTGTTCTCTCATCTTCTGCATCCATCGAAGATGTCAGTAAGGAGCACATTTTGTTTGAACTTTGTGAACATATCTCTATACACTCCATTTTGATCGTTTTCATATATTCGGGATGACTCTCTTCCCGAATTTTCTTCTTTTTCTATTTCACCATTTCCTTGGCCAATAAATTCCGTGTTCGAGATGGATTCCCAACTCGAACTTTCATTTGAGACTCCTAAATTTCTGACCGATTGAGTGCCTTGCATATTTTTAAAGACCGAAGAGTCGATAGCACTAAAAGGGAAGGCACCCTTAGTAGAGCAGTCTGAGATCAATAACACTATGTTGGCATCCATTCAGACCATCTAGGCTTAGTTGATAGACAGTCTGAGATATGATCTTAGAGATGAGGAACAACAGAGAGAGGATGTGGAAATGGGGGAGAGAATGAGCAGAGAGCGGGACCAGTTGTTGAGCAGAATCGAGTTGAGGCCACGCTCGATCTTAAAGATTCTTATAATCCAAGAGTAGGACAGATAGTCACTTGGATTTAGATTCATGTGATCATGGGTATTTCGAGATGAAAAGCCCTAACTACTTCTACTTCTCCCCATATTCCATGGACATATAAATGAGGAACCTTACATTCACCTCTACCAGTTTGACCGCATATATAGTATGATGCACTACCCTAACATACCGTTAGATGTAGTGAAGATGACAACTTTCCCCTTCAGCCTTATATATAAGGAATTATATTTCATTAATTATTTATGAAGGGTGGTGATGTCCTGGGAAGAGATGAGATCATCTTTCTTGAACAAATATTATCCCCTAAGACAATTGAATCAGATGCGGTCATTGATAGCCAACTTCTCCCAAATGTTGAGCATATTCACGAGGCGTGGGAATGCTTCAAAGATATAATGGAGAAGTGTCTCCGTCACAACATTCCTAGGCGAGCCTAGTGCAGAACTATTTTGGGGGTTTGAGCTTAGAGAACCGGAGATTGGTAAATGCCACTTGTGGGGTTCATGTTTCAATAAGGATGAGGACATACTTTGACAAATTCTGAGTAAATAGAGGAGATCTCTACAGATCTATCTTCTTCCCATGCTTTCCAGACGCATCCTTTACCGTTTATTCCCCATAAGACCATAAACATGACAACATCTCATGATGTGGACAGTTCAGACTTGAGCATCATTGAAACCATCAAAAGTAGATATAATTGAGAAACAATCACAAGAGCTTTATAAATTACATGTGATCAAATAGAGAATGAAGCAATTGGATAAGCAGTGTGAGATAACCAAGTACTTGGAGTTACTTGTGAATACCATCCATTCATTGCAGTGTTCTAGTGCCACAACCGAGACTTCTACACCTGACTCTTCTTCTTCCACTCATGTTCAGCAGAATTCCGGAGCACCTCCTGTAGTTCATCACGTTTACTACGTGCAGATTCCATATTAGGTTCAGCAGCAGTAGACTCCAGCATACATGATGACATATTATCATGAGACTCCTGACTTTTCAGATCCACAATTCCCACCTCCACCCAAGATACATGAGGTGAATGGCATTTGGAGCGATCCAGAACACAACTAGACCCGTCCATCTGGACAATCCACGTTGAGTTCATAGGCCAACCAGAGGTTGGTTCACTAGTTTTAGGGAGATAGGCCATATTAGCACCAGCACCAGCCACAACCTCACTTTCATTCTCCACCTCATTTCCATACTTGGAGGTACGGATTTCAATAGATGCAACCTGCATACTCATGTCAACCATATCACCAACATCCTGTACAATATACATATCTTCCTCCTCCTTATAAGTATTCATAACATCTGCCTGTAGAGGGTACCAGCAACCTCCTTCACACTTCCAATCTCAGTGACCCTCAGTTGTTGAGCAGCCAGATGCATCTTTTGTGGACCCAATAATTGATCAGTTCGCTTAGTTGATGAAGAACATGACCATAGTGAATCAGAGGCTAGATGATTTGATGTTGACTAATCCTGATATTCTTCATGGCAATCTAGAGCAGGTAGCAGATTATGATTCATTCACTCCGAGATAGATATGACCTATGATTTTTCATGTTAATCTAATGTCGTTACTCTTAGGAGAGATAGGAGATTGTAGCAGTCAACACTGGTGGGATTGGGTAATAAAGTCGCTAATCGAACTTCATCTTCACCTTCTTCATCTAGTGAATAGAGATCGAGCATTGCAGTAGATGGAGGAGTATCTACATCTTCAAAATAAACAAAAATTTGAAGAAAATCTAAAATCTTAAAAATACAATAATGGGAGATGCAGAGCCGAGTCAGTCATTAAAGAGAGCATACTTGTCACGAATTCTTCTTCTTCAACAGCAGACAGAGCAACCCAAGACACTATTTCTTTTCCTTTACATGTTATGGATGACATGGTATGATGTGATTCTAGTTGTCCGTATATACATGATTATTCTGATGTGAATAAAAATGTTGATTCTAATTTTGTTCTATTTTCTGATGCATTAAATAAAGAAACAACATTTAAAAAATTAGAAACAATACTATATGATTTTGAAGTGATGGAAATTTTATAGAACATCTTACTTGAGATGCCACTCCTAAAGCCATGGAGTAATGCTCATCGTGAAAAAGGGAATGAAAGAAGCTTGTACCCCCAAATGTCCATCAATGAAGAGATATTGTAATAGGACACAATCCCACATCTTAAACATGACTACTACAAATCACATAAACTATAAACTCTCAAACCAAAAGAGAGAAAAGAGAGCACCTATTGTCAGATGTCAGATTTCTTATTTACATTTTGATCGTACTCTTTTGGACAATGGGTCATCAATTAGCCTAATGTTTTTCTCAAGTTTGGACCTCTTAAGGAGAGTAGAATGATCCTTCAATTTGCAAACTGATCTATCAAGAAACTGAAGGGCATACTTGAAAACGTTGTCATGATGGTACATGGCATGAATTTTCTTGTAGACTTTGTTATTGTAGATATGGAATCTGCAATACCATTACATCACATCCCAATTATTCTTGGATGATCCTTTCTGAGTATAGAGAAAGCTATCGTTGATTGTGGGGCATATAAGATAACTTGTCACTCTCACAGTGAAAGTGTTATTGTAGAGATGATCTCCGAGTTGAAAGTAAAAGCTACGTCAAATAAGAGTGTTCCTGATTCATCTGACATAGAAGAATGCAATTTTATAGCCGAGTTCAGTTAGGAGACATCATCTTTGAATGATATTAAGACCCAAGAATTCCTCTCTGAAGAGGAAGACATGGAAAGTACAGTGTTCTATAGTCCACTTACTGAAGATGGGTGTATTATTGATGACATGCACAAAGTGTTTGAAGAAGATTCAACAATTCATGAGTACATCAAAGAGATAATGATGGTTTATGGATGCAATATTTCTGAGGCTAGCCTTGATTCGCTCTTACCATTTACGTTTGTGCTCAATCGTTACAAGTTCGATGATTACTTTCACCACATCAACTCAGATTAAGGGTTTGATGAGTCAGACATGGATACATGTGAGGATGACCCTGTTGGACATGTGAGCCCACGGTGAGCCATTATGCAATAAATGTTATTGCACATATCATTCCCTGATCTGAAATGAAGAATAAATAATTTGCATAAAAGGTCCCTTAGTACAATTAGGGTTATGTACCATGGCTATCCTAATGATCATACAGCTGTTGATTCAATAAATTGAATCATAGAGGCTGGTGCTTGGATGAATATCTAAAGGGTTAGATTGAGGACTCATCAAGCACCATCAAATGATTGTTAAGATGTGATCTCCAGCCTGAGTAGGAGATGGCAATCCTTTCTCACATAGGCCGATATCTGACCGACCTCTTGATGCAGGTCCTCTGCATAGGAATAGAGATTCGGAGGTGTCAGATTAGTTAGGTCAATGGGTTGACTTAACGAGATCGAGATAACCTAAGTCCTATGTTGAATGTTGTCACAGCATAGGCACGCATCCTCTGACCGGAGACAGATGTGTTACTATATGTCTGAGTGTGTACATTTGGCAGACCAATAGGTTGATGACCTAACCAAGGTCTATACACCGGCGCGCTAGTGTGCATATAAGGGCATATGAGTGATTCGATCTCTCAAAGGGATCATACAGGTTCACTACTGAAGCGGAAGACATTAGCTCACTCATGAGATATTGGGAAGAATCAAATTCCGTGCACGACCATCTCGCTTTGGAAGCTTGACTGAATTTGTAGGTTTGATATATACTTTTGGAAAGTATATGATCAAGACCTAGGCATGATATATGCTTTTGGAAAGTATATGATCGATACCAAATCCCAATGATCAAATGAGAAACTTAGTGATCAAACCCTGAAGAAGACAGTGTAAAATTGATCTTGATCTTCGGGTTGACCATGGGTCTTCCAGTATGCAGGATGTACATGTATTGGGAATACCTGAGGGTGATGTGATCATAAACGATTGTATATCCATGACGCTTCCATTCCGAGGGAGTGATGAAACAGGTCTGTATTTTAGTGACTCCTTTCAGTAGAGAAGCAATCTGATCTTAGTCCAAGTGTTGGACATTGGTCTGAATGAGATTCAGATTCAATGAGAAGATTAGATTTGCGGTCTTGATTTAATCAAGCATCTATGGGAGGTTCGTAAGATCTGGATTTGAGATAAGATCTCAATATCCAAGTCACTATACGTAGAATAATACAATCGCCTTGTCCTTATCTCCAAGTATCTGTGTAGAAAGCACATTATTCTTGAAAGGGTTCGAGAATAATTCATATGATGAAATTCATATCCAAGCAAGAAGAACTTGATGATTAGATGAGATTTAATTATCAAGCTTAATATGAATATGATCCATATTGTGAGAATGATTATCTAAGATAATTAAATGGGATTTAATTATCAAGGATTAAGAGAATATGGATAACACTATCAATGATATATTATAAATATGATTTATAATATATATATATATAAGAGAGAGAGAGAGAATTTATGTAAATAGCATTTGTTGATTAATAATGTGGATTGGATTCACATTTGTTAATTAATTGGAAATGTAATTTACAAATTAGTTTGGGTTGTGAATATGATTCACATAATGTTCAATGGCATGATTGAAATATTCACAAATTAATTTGGAATTAATTTGGTGAATAATTTTGTGATGATTGTTATTACAAAATTAATTAAGGAATAATAAGATAAAATAAAAAGGAGGCAAAATAACCACCTAATTCATAGGTGGCGTCACCTATGAATTATTCATAGGGGACGCCCCCTATAATCAAGGGTGGTTGGTTGACTCCCTTTTTTGTTATCACATTATCTCTTAATTAGTTAAATTAAATTATGTTGATAATGTTGTAACATATTTTAATTTAAATTAATGTTGTTGGTTTTTAACCAACAACAATCATAGCCATTGATCTTACATAGACCAAGCCTAGCCGTTGGATCTATGAGTCCATGGATTGAGATCCAATGGATCCTAAGCTAATATAAAAGGAGGGCTAGGGTAGCCTTTCATGGTACATGATTAAGAGTTGTACAAGGTTGCAAATCTCTCTCTCTCTCTCTCTCTCTCATATTCTCTCCCTCTCTCTTTCTCTTCTCCAAAAGATGGTCGTCCATCTTATGTTGAGAAAGGAGAGACTCTCGGCTTTCGCCTTCGACGACTCGTGGATCTCCATCTTCTTTGGAGTTGCTAACTCTAAAGGAAGACGACGGATTTCGTTTGACGAAATCGGGGGAGCCATCGCTTGGATCTTCATCGAGGATTGCGGGAAGGAACGTGACTCGTCATCGTGCCCGCAAGTACGTTCTTCGTGGATCGGACTTAAGACAGGAGGATCTCTACTTTGGGATCTCGTGATCACAACCACGCTCCAAGAGGTATTCCTTATACTTTGTGGTTTGATGAAACGATCCGAGAAGTGTTCTCGTGATCATGTGGTTTCATCTTCAGTTTTTTTAAAAAATTTTAATTTCCGCTGCATCTAGCATCTAGTGCGACTAGTTGCTCCGATTGCATACGATGCGATCAACACGCTTCCGTGATGCGCTTTAAGGATTCTCAATATCCTTCAGACCCCTTTGTTGATATACATCTCACTCATTCTATAACTCAACGGATGCAAAAGAAGGTCAAGAATCTACATTCTTGAGCATTGTATATTCTTTTCACCTTGTATATTCCTTTCATTTTATTTTTTCTTTCTTTTTCTATTATTCACCTATTTTCCATGTGTGTGCGTGTGCGCGCACACTACACATAGAATGTACTTTATCCTAAGTATTGGGGAGGTGAATGACTTGAGTTTTTCTATTTTCGTTCTGTTTCATCACTCATGTTATTGATTATACTTAGGCATCCGTTACCCTAGGGGGAGTGATCATTCATTTTCATTTTCTTTATTTTTATTTTATTTTCTTCTTTTCTCTCGCTTATCCCTCAACTTGTTGATATTCTTTTCTATACTTAGAGTATAGTGGGGACAAGTCAAGTCGTCGAGTTTGTATATTCTTTTCCTCGGTCTTCCCTATTTGTATAGTCTTCTATACTTAGGATTATTTGATCCTATGTATAAGAGAATCATTGACTTCTATTTACTTTATTTTTATTCTTTGGGTCGGTGTAGCATAGGATCTTTTCATTTTTTTGTACTTTGATGAGTTATGTCTTCCTTTGTCGCTTCTTGGCCATTATGAGGACACAATTCAAGCTAAGTATAGGGGGTGTCTTATATATTGTATATATAATTTAGTCATAACTCGCACTTTTGTGTTTAATAATATGGCTAATAAAATTATGATAAAAATATTTTTAAAAAAGTTTGTAAAAATTCTTTCTAGAATATTTTATAAATTCTTTTGTATAAATATTTATAAATTGTTTATAAAAGTGTTTGTAAATGTATTTATGTATAATTTTTTTATAAAATGTTTGTAAAATCATTTTTTATAAATTGTTTCATAAAGTTATTTGTTGTAAAATCTTCTAGTTTTTAAAATATTTGTAAATTATTTGAAAATAAAATGTTTGAAAAATAGGTTTGCAGATTTTTGTAAAAATTCTTTGTAAAATATTTTGTAAATATTTGTAAGGTTTTTTGTAAAATTATTTGTAAAAATATTTTGTAAATTAGTTTTGTAAAATATGTGTATAACATGTTGTAAAATTATTGTAAATAAAACTTATAATAATTTGTAAATTTTGTGTGCAAAATTTTTTTATAAATAAAATTCTTGTAAAAAAGTTGTATATAAAACTTGTATGTAAATTCTTTAATAAATTTTGTATATAAATTTTTCTTATAAATTAAATATGTAATTAAAATACTTTTTATAAATAAAAATTTGTAAAAAAAACTTTTATAATTCTTGTATATATCTTTGTGAAAAACCCTTTGTAAATGCATATAAAATCCTTATTAACTCGTGTAAATATATCCAATTCTCTAACTCTATCAAAAATACATAAAAATTTGGAAAAGAAAGATACAATTCATAAAAAATGCAAAAGTCCTCTAAAAACCACATAAAAATTATAAACCAAAAAAATATTTTTAGTAAAAAAGTATTGCATTTGGATCCGTATTTTTCAGAATGATATTAATTGTTAAACTAGTTTGAAACAAAGCCTGAAGAATGGAACTTGGTTAAGGCCTTAATTCACTTAATTTCAAAGGAACCATATAGATTTGAGATTTTTCAGATCATAGCGGCTTAATTCTTTGGGTTTATAAGACTATGTTCACATGTCATCTTGATTGATCTAATTAGAAAATCCCTATACACATGTATGATTCTCTTAGACAGTGACCTAACTTGGACAAGCACATTGTAGTAGCTCAACACAAAGGACGTGGTGAACGGTAGAATCCGCTAGCTTGAAATGCACGTACATGGAAACATACATAGTTACTTTGAGTGGCCAGTGCACACCAACCTAGTCTAGTGGTATGGACATCTAAAGATATGATGTTGTGGGTTAAAATAAAGCTTTGGATGAGGGATGGTCTATTGGCAAAACTTTTTTAAGACCCTAAAACATGGGAGGGAAAAAAGATTCTATATCCATCGAGCCACAAAAGATCAATGTCATGCAACAATATTTTCCACCAAAAAGAAGCCATTACACCTAATATACATATATGACCACAATGGTCCAAGCTTCAAAAAACCTTCATATCTTAGTGAGACTTGGCTACACTGGTCACACCACTTTTTTTCTTATTCTTATATCTACCCCCCCCCCCCACCCCACCCCTTCGATTGCAGACACAATACATATCGAAATATAAAAGGACATACCATGTTCCTCGAGGAAAGAGTAGCTAGATTAGGAAATTAGGGTCACCTTGCTAGAGAAGGTTGTCCCTTTTCATTTCATATGTGGGGATATATATATATATATATATATCACATTCATAATACAAGTAAGATTCATGGATGTTAGAATTAGTGTATGATGAATTGTTATGACCTGACTGTCGAGGCAAACTAAATAGAGACTTGTAGAACTTAAAGGTTTTTAAGTCTCAAATGTTATTCCCAATAAGGTTCCTCCAAACTAATAATCAAAGGTCTGACCTAGCTCCATACTTCGATTTTATGGAGAATAGTTTAAAAATCAAAATTATTAGAAGTTCTTTCTTTTTCCATTTTTTTAGTTACTTATTCTTCAAATAAGTATTTGCTAAAGGACTGGCAAGGAAAGTGTATGGGATGATGAATCATCGATTCATCATCTTTATTCATCTATTTTGGCTTAAAATCCCTTACAAAACACCTACAAATAACATTAATTCTCACTTACTAGAAATCCATATTCATTTGTAATTAATGTATTATTATCATTATTTTAATCCAAAATAAAATACAGGTTGATCCTAACCTCGAGAGTAAGTAAAGAATTGACCTAATCGACCAGGAATAAAGTATGTGGAGATAGGGTCATTAATCTATAAAAAATTCTAAAACTTAATCTCATATGTACATATTCATCATTATCCATAATGTTTATACCTTCTACTATTTTATTTATCACTAAAACAAATTCAAATAAAAATATTTTATTCTTGGAACTTGTATATAAAAATAAACTCTAAATACTAAAAATAATTGAAAAAAAGAAACCTTGTACAAAATAAGAGAGACAACACTTTAAAAAACCAAAAGATAAAATTGAAAGATATATCTACTCCATACAGACTCGAAATAAACCAAAGTGAGTTTCATTGTGTTTGAAATTAAATAAGCATTAAATTTAAGATGTTTTCATAAAATTTGGAGTTAAGATGTGAAAGTTGATTTTTTAGAATGCTATTGTACATAGTTGTTTATATTATACTTATGTTTTTATTTATTTATTTCTTATTATTCTTTGCACATATTTTTTTATTATTTTATACATATTTTATGTTATTTTTATAAAATAAAAATAATAAAATAACAAAAGTGAAAATAATCAAATTTAAAATAATTGTATTTATATTATAGGTACATTGTACCTATATTGAACATAGCTCTATTTATTTAACCTATTAAATTAATTCATACAAATAAAATAAAAATGTACTTAAAGTTCTCTATTTTCCTATAAATAAATAAAATATAAACTAATATATATATATATATATTTGCAAAAATAATTCATTAAACGTATTTATGTTGTATATATATGCATTTCATACCTATGACTAAAGGTTTTTATTTATTTTAACCTAATTATTAATTTATTTAAAATAACAAAAACTTTATTTATTATTTTATAAACATTATTTATGTTGAAAAATATTTTAATTAAATTATTTTTCTAAATATTCTTTTATTTATTTCTTGAGTTTTTTATCTTTTAGCATTTGAACCCATTCGGGTGTGATTTCTCATTGGTTGGACCCACATCTGTTGACCCAGGTAAGCTTAGCCAATTTACAGTACCTTAAAAAGCCCAAAATCATTTATTGTCTTTAATAGCCAATTTTGAATGTTTATTCTTCGTTGTTCTCTGAGTTCGACCCCTATTGTGCTTGTCCGCTATACATCTTATTGTATGGTATAATAACTTTTGACCTCTTGATTTATTTCTTGTGTGCGTTAATTGTTGATTGACCACATGATTTTGTGAGTGGTCACCTCATTGAGGATATTATTTAGACCCTCGTGAAATCTGTGTCATCAAGGACTGGTTTCGACAGTCCCCAAGAATGATTCCTGATCTACCCTTGACGAAGTGGCCCAGTATCGTCCCGATTAGACTCCAAGATATTTCAACAATCCATCTTGTTTGAGCTACATGTTAAGTATAAGGTCTCAAGTCAAGTCATTGTCTCAAGAGTAGTATGCCTGACATGAAATGATCTAGTTAGACACATTGAATCAACTCATGAACACAGTCTCATAGAATCTAAAGAATTAAGTTGAGATGACCTGAAGTGTCTCAATCCCAATCCTTAGTGGGTTCTTCTGAAATTAAGTGGATTAAGGTCTATACCAAGCCCCAATCTTCAAACTTTATTTGGACTTGTTGGCATTATCATTTCGAAAAATACACATGCAATGCAATAAAATGTTTTTGTGAAACAATTTTCTGGTTTTTAACTTTTTATGGATTTTTGAAAAAGTTTCGCAAATTTTATGGAATTTTTGGAAAACATATACAATTTTTTACAGGTTTTGAAATTCTGAATTTTTTATATTTACAAAGAATTTTGAAAAATTTTATACATATTTAGGGTGTATTCTTTACAGTTGTTTTATTGCATGTACTTACCCAATAAAATATATTAGCTGTATTATTAAATACGAAAGTACGAGTTATGTCCTCATAGTGATCACAGAGAAGAAGGAGTACATAACTCGTGCTGAGTATATAAAGTTTATACTAGAATGACTGAAATAAAAGAAAAAGAAGACAATCTCCCCTCATATACTTAGGATAAGCTAATCCTAAGTGTTACAAAGTGTACACAAAACTGGGATGATCGAGTATCAGAATTTACGAAATCAATCGACTCCGCATGCCCCCCTATACTTAGTGTGAAATATCCCTAATTATAGACAGAGTATTAACAATTTGAGAGACAAGCAAGATGATAAATAAAGAATAACCCAAATACAGTCACCCCCTATACTTAGGATGAAGCATATTTTAAGCATAGCACTGATGAATGGGATGAGTGAAATACATAAAAAAGAAAGAATTGAAAATTGAAATGCAAAGAATAAAAAAAGTAAAATTAATCAAAATATTTTTGGATGAAGTGTCTGGATCCGCTACAGCTATTGAGAGTTCTTTAACAAATATAACTTGTATAGAATCGACAACAGTCAGGTATATGCCATGCTCTAAATACGGCTTTAGCAACCGACCGTTGACAACGAATGGTTGTGCATCAGATGACTTCAGATTAAAATACTTTCATTATCATAGTTTTCATGATGAAAGTCCATGTCCTTTTACTCTTTAATTTGCTCGAAAATATCTTTAACTTCGCATCAAACAACCACACTTTTTGTCCAGGCTCGAAGGTCTTTCCTCTAATGTGTTGGTCACGCCAACATTTGACCTTCTCCTTGTACATTAAGCTAGTATCGTACGTGTAGTTTTGGAATTTCAGGAGCTTGTCCAGATTGATCTTCCTATTGTAAGCACCTCTATGTGATTCAAGGTTGAAAATGTTCACTTTCCAAAGAGATTTATGATTCAATTCCACTGGCAGGTGGCATGGCTTTTCATATACAGGATGATAGGGCAACATGTCCAAGGGAGACTTGTAGGTGGTCTGATAAGCCCAAAGAACAGAATCCATAACTTGTGAATAATTCTTCCTATCCTGTCTCTCAAATTTCTACAGTATTGTCTTGATCTCTCTATTTGATAATTCGGCCAAGCCATTAAACTGAGGATGACAAGAAGATATGACTCGGTGATTGATGTCGTACTCCTCGATAAGTTTCTTCACCTCTTTATTTATGAGATGGTTACCCCCATTTGAAAAGAGAATTTTCAGAATCTCAAACCACGAATGATGCTTTCTTTCAGAAACTGGCAGACTGTTCGGCTATCAACGTCTCGAGAGAGAATAGATTCTACCCAATGACTCACATAGTCCACGACAAGAAGAATGTATTCATATCCTTGACTGTTAGGAAATGGGTCCATGAAATCAATGCCCCAAGCATCAAACGCATCCGAAATCTTAATGAATTTGAGGCATGGAGTCTTTAGCACTAAGGGTTCCCCCCATTTTCTGTCAATCTGTGATGTATGTTGTGGCATCCTTGAATAGTGTGGGCCACTAAAGGTCACACTACAATATCTTTGGTGTTGTTCTACTTCTGAAATGGTGTCCTCCAGAGTCGAGATAATGACAATGCTTGAGGACACTAGTGTACTCCTGAGGAATACACCGACGCCATATGTATTCTGCTCCTCTAAATAGGGTATGGATCTTCCCACTAGTAGAAATAAATGTCGGACAGAACTAGTAGGACCACCCTAGATATGAGGTAGTTTACAATATTGGCATACCAGGGGAGAGATGCCACACTGAGATTGATTCATTAGGAAAGGTCTCTATGGTCGGTGTACTACCCAGCTGAGTATATGTACATTCTATTCTGGATAAATGATCTGCTACCATATTCTAAACTCCAAGTTTGTCTCTAATATCCCATTCAAATTCCTGGAGGACAAGAATCCATCGAGTATGGGTGATTTGGCATCCTTCTTCTACTACGAAATATCAGATATCAGAGTGGTCCGAATAAGCAATAACATTTGATCCAAGCAAATAGGATATGAACTACTCCAGGGCAAACACCACTGCCAGCAATTCTTTATCTGTAATTGAATAGTTCTTTTGTGAATCGTCTAGTGTCTTGCTGGTAGAGTGAATGGCATAGGAAAACGTTTCTCTTCTTTGTCCTAATATAGCCCCAACTATGAAATTCGATGCATCCGTCATGATCTTGAAAGGGAGAGACCAATCGGGTGGCTATAGGAAAGGAGCTTGAGTGAGAAGCTCTTTCAACTGATAAAATGATTGGACAACCTTCTGATCAACACTGAATTTAGTCTCCTTGAATAGCAACTCTGTAAGAGGTCGGACAATCTTGATGAAGTCAATGATAAAACTTCGATAGAAACTAACATGTCCAAAGAATGACCTCACATTCTTCATAGATCGAGGTGGTTTTTGTTTACTAATGATGTCAACCTTTGTCGGGTCAACTTCTATGCCACGCTTGGAAACGACATAGAACATCACAATTCCTTCAATGACTATAAAGTGATTCTTTTCCCATGATAACACCAAATTTACTTCACGGTATTTCTGAAGCACTCAGTCTAGGTGCATAACAAGAGCTGAAGCTATCACCATATACTAAGAAATCATCCATGAACATCTTGAGAAAACTACCGACCATATCGACAAAGACGGCTAACATACTTCATTGGAATGTAGCAGAGGAGTTGCATAATCCAAAGGGCATTATCCTAAAAGCATAGGTGTCATATGGACAAGTGGATGTATTCTTCTCTTGGTCCTCAGGGCGATCTAAAAGCAGGAGAACTCTTTCTCATCCAATCATTCAAGCACTTGATCAATGAACGATAGAAGAAAACAATCCTTCTTTGTCATTAAATTTAGGCACTGGTAATCAACACAAACGAGCCAAGACGTTGCTATTTGAGTAACCATATGGGCCACTTAATGGATTGATCAGAAAACTGAAGGATCATGCATGTGGGTTTAATCGGATCCAGCTCGAATTCCTGAGGTAGTCATAAGGGCATATGATTTATAGATGAACCACTATCAAGCAAGGTTCGCTCGAAAAGGGATCGAAAATCTCACATCTGGTCAAAGGTGCTCCCTTATCTGGCTTTTTCTATGAGAGGTCACTAATAACATTCACTATGGTCATGGTTAATATGTGCTTCTCTCCTCTATTCTGTCTGTTCTAGCAAGGCTGGAACTTCGAGGTACATGTTTCTTTCAGACCTTTCTTTACAGATGTCATGTATTCCATGGCCTTCAACAACATTTACAAAACATGATTTTGAATAATTTCAACAATGCCAGGATCCGACGAAGCATTTTTAACTTTTTATTTATTTAGAATTTTTAGTTGCATCAAGAAAAGGAGTATTTACAAAATTAAAACAATTATTATTAATTACACCATTATTTACAAATGGCTAGCAAGAAGGTGGGATGTAAGGAAAAAACAAGCAAAAATGAATCACGGGAGCTTTTGCTTCGTTAATCTGCTCTAGATCGGTTGTTGTCGCAGCTTTCTCTTGGGTTGGTTCGGCTAGGCTTGGGCCCTAATTTTGTTTTTTTTATTTTTTCTTATTTTTTTATGTTTTTGATGGTGATGGTGGCCAGGTGCTGCTCCTCCATCTTCTTCTTCCTCACTTGGCTCTAATGTTGGACCGATTGATGTAGAAGATGACAATTCGTGATATTTAACAGGTAAGTATCTCTGGGTCAAACACAAGGAGGCATGAAGTATACTCGAGAATCGAAATCAGTTTTGTGATTCAAATTCTCTTTGAAAGCTCTTTTTGTTGTTTTTGTTCTTTTTATTGGTTTTTAATTTTGCAAATTTTCATTTTATTTTTATTTAGTTTTAAAGAATAATAAATTTAGAAAAGAATGTTAATATATAACAGGTAGAATATAGTGTAATATACTATTCTATATAGTGGTTAAAGTGAAGAAAAAATGTTGATTTTTTTAATTTTCAAAAGGGAGAATATAGTTGCAAAATGATTTACTATATAATAGATAGGTGATATAGTATATAGGTGGTACTATATAGGTAAGTGACGAGAAGAAAACTGAGCAAAGATCTCGAAGAAACATACATAAAACTCAAAAAGTAGATGAAGTTGGAAAATCAAATCAAATCGAAGAAGCAATGAAAATCCTCAAAAAATAGGCCAAAATCGCTCTAGGATAGTTACGTAACTACCCTAGAAAAGCAAAGAAAAATAAAGTTCACATAGTGTCCAAATATCAATCACAATGCATGGGTATATCTGAAATAAAAAAATTCCGAAAAGAATTTAAAGTTTTTGCATTTAGGTCCTTATGAAGGGACCTAAATGCAAATTCTAAAAGTACCTGAAGCACACATCAATTCTAGAAACCTTACGGGTTTAAGATGCAAAATGTCCACCAGTTCATTGGATGGTCGATTAAATGGTTGGGCATGCTCGTGGCTATCAATCGATGACACACATTGAAGACCTGTGCATTTTGGTGTTCTTCCGGTTCTTCCCCAAATCGGGAAGAACAATAGGGGCATGTTGGAGTCCAACAGCACCGGCGATGATTGTGGCATCTTGCGAGACCGATAGTTGTACGGTAGGGCTAAAAGTGGGACTCCTTCCCCCTTCGAGCTCCATTGCAGCGAGAAATGCATCGAAGACGAAGATTCAAGTCTTTTAGGGCTTCAAGCACTAATATGGCTTCCAGGTCTTGTGCAACTCAAGACTAGAGATTGCTCGTCCAAATTAATCGATGAAGATGCTCCTTGGAAATCATCCCAACAGATTGGAATGTCAGTAGTGTTTATGGATCGATTTAGATTGAATCGACCAAGGATTGCGCACAACATAACTTTTCAGAATGACTATTTTAAACTCAAAATTCTCAATATTCCTACACATGTCAGCACCACAATATTCCCAGACTTAAAATACATTAAGAATTATATTATAATCATTAAAGAAGGATATTTTAAAAATATGTAAAAATGAAAATGTAACTAATTAAATTATCTAAATTATGTTAGATTATACATATATAAATAATATATTTTTATGATGCATAAATAAAATATCAGTAAATATATAATATACTTTATAAGAAAAACATTTGTGTTTTTAAATATATATATTTTAATAAATAATATATAATTTTATATTTTATTAATTTATATAATAATAAATCAGACATATGAATTTCAATGGATTTAAAAATTTATTTTACATAGATTAATAAATGCTTGTATATATAGTGTAGTTCATTTTACTTATTTTTAGTGGTTTTTATTTATTTAAAATATCAAATAATAATTTTTATTTTGGATTTTAGTTTATAGATAAATTACAAAATCAAGAAAATAACGAAAAATTGCTAAATTAGTTATACTATAAATAGTATGTAAAGAGTAAATTAATTAGCCCAAAAACCTAGTTGTCATTAGGTCCAGAAACAAACTTTTTGCAAACAGACTCCATTTTCGATGAAACCACCTTCATTAATTAGAGATTTTTATGTCTTGAATTTTAAAGATGAATAAAGTAAAATTGGAGTTTGTATGATGAAGTTTTGAGGTTCGAAAGTTGGGAAATTGACAATTTGAAATTCAGATTTCTTAGCATATACACAAGTTGGAATTTTTATTATTTTTGTAATTTTATACATATTTCTATATACACAATGTTGAAGAGTCTGGTGAAAAAAATGTGCATATAAATTAAATAAAATTAGGTGAAGATTGTGTATATACAATAAATACATGGAATTGATATTTTATAAATAGAGTTAGTTTTTTGAGTTTTCTTCCTTATCTCCATCTACTTTATTGTTTGTCGACCAAGTCATGTTGACTGGTCTCAGGATTTAGATTATATAAATATATCTTATAGCATTTATATTTTCTAAGTCATTCTGTAGAATATATACATATTTACGATCTGCCTTGTTTTCCTTTTTATTATTTTTATCTATCTTTTTGATGCATAAGAACGAGTTTTTATTCATGAATGTGCTTTTGATAAAAATGAATATTAATTCATATTTATATGTGTTGTTAATGATTTTAAGACAAAATGTGGTAGAAATGTTAATGAATCATGGATTCATCAACATCTCACCTTGGGGTTGGTAGTACGGCCTAATGTCATAGGACTAGCCATTTTGGTGTCCGTCTGGATGGACCAGTTGTGGATCATTATTCCAGATGTCGTTCACTTCCTGAATTTAGGGCGGAGGTGGGAAATACGGATCCACATAAGACTAGGGCCCGGACTGGTATACAACTAACTGTTGTTGCAACTATTGTGTAGGTGCCTAATCGGGGGTTTGCACGTAATATACATGATGGATCGGTTGTACTAGACTCGGCAGAGGCTGCTATGGTGATGAAGGCTCCTCCATCTCAGCTAGAGTCTCGGTGGATTAGATTGCAGACTGGCAAGAGTTGATGATGCTGACCAATAGCTCTAGCTGCTTGGTGATCTGATCCAACTTGTCCAGATGTTGGGTTCTGTATTCGATCACAGACATATTTTCAAGGTCTTGTGATCTCTTCTCAATGATGTCCACTTTGGACAGGCGGCTCCTAATAATTCTCAAGTTGGATCTCTCATCCGTGTCCACTTCATGAGATGTCGTCATGTTGACGGACTTGTGGTGGATATGTGGCTAACATTGATAGACATAAAATGAAGACAAGGCATGCTCTCCTTAGGCCATTTTCTTAAAAATCTACTAGACGACGTCTCCATCCTTATTAAAGTAAGATTCGCTACATGCGACATCTATAAGCCTCTGACTCTCCTGAGTCAATCCCCCGAAGAAATGTTAGACTAGGATGGTCTGAGGAATATAATGATGGTGCCCCTTCTCATAAAGGTCTTTAAACCTCTTCTAGGCTTCAAGAATGGACTCATGCGGTCCCTTGGAGAAGTTGTTGATACATGTGTGTATCTGATTGAGATGACCTAATGGATAGAACTTGTGAAGGAATGCAAACTTCAATTCCTCCCAGGTCGTCATGACCTTCTCCAAATAATTGATCCAGTATAAAGTCTTGTCTTGAAGGCTGAATGGGAAGGTGATCATTTTAACTACATCTAACGGGATGTTAGTGTAGTGCATTATTCGGAAGATGTGGGAAAACTGTTAGAGATGGATATAAGGTTCCTCATTCGTGTTCCCATTGAACGAGGGTAGAAGAGCCAAGAACTACTGCCTGAGCTCAAAATGTCTGTGGACTAGAGAAATCTGAATGCACTTTGTCATCTAGACAAAGCCAGGATTATATGTTTCTTTAAGTGTAGGCTTGTTAGACTCTCTTCTTTCCTCCTTTTTCCCACCACAGGACACATCTCTCAGTTCATCATTTTCTCCTCCTCCTCAATTCTCTTTATCTCTCCTCAGTTCATTGAGCATGTTAGTCAAGGCGACCTAGGCGAGAGCCTGATTTGTAAGATGTTGTTGCGTAGATTGTATGGATGCAAGCAATTGTGCATTCATGGCATTCTAATATGGTTGAGGGTCCTAACCCTTCCCTTTTCCTTGAGGAGCCATCTCCGAATCAGACTCAGAGGAATTGATCTGAATGGGGGCCCAGGTTCGAATCTTGTTCTGCACATTGAAATTCATCCCGATCGAACTAGCAATCTTGGGAACCAGATGGAAAAATGAGTTTGGAAATAGGCTCAATCCCAAATAGATGTGAATGGAGTAATTGATATGATGAGAAATCGATATCCATCTACAAAGTGGAGAATATTGGGACAAGAGTGATCCCGATTTATTAAAGAATGAGAAGACGAGAAATCTAGAGAGTGATTCGCAAAATCCAAACCAGACTATTGGGAATCGCCTTGAATTATTGGAGATGTCGGATTCATGGAACTAATGTGGGTGTCAGAAGGATTCCTACTAAAGCATCCATGAGTCGACATCTTGGAAAACAAGAGGAATAGATGAGGAAGATGGAAACATTGATGAACAAGAGGATAACATGAAGAGAATGAGAAAAAGGCTCAAAGTGAGCAAAATACAAAGAAATGAAAATCGAAGCAATGAAAAATGGTGCAAGTGCGCATGACTGGTCTTTAACCCAAAACTAATCCAAACAAACACAAAGCAATGGATTCACCAACTCACGCCAATGAAGCCGTAAGAGTTAGTCTATTTTTATCTTTTTAGTTTTAATTTTTATTTAGGAAAATCTTGTAGTAAGCCCTTAGAGGCATGACCTATAAGAGAGTGAGTACTATCAAAAAAGTATCTCATACTTCCCACTTCCTTTGTAACCTATAGTCTGCACTTTTTAGTGTCCTTGATATCGATCCTAGGTTGGCAACTCAGCCAACGAATAAGAGTAAGGAAGCTTAGTGGCGAATCAAATACTCCCCCCTTCCAACGCACTTGGACATGGGACGATGAGACAAACACCCCTGTGAAGAGTTGGCCTAATCTTAATACTTCAAATTATGTCTGCAAGCAGACAAAACCCTACTCGCCCACATACAATAGAATCATCGATACTTCACCGAGCCCAAGTGATAATCAAGGGATGCAAAGATAGGATTTTTGGCTATATTCCTCGAGGGTTGTGCCTCTCTCAGTCTAAAGTGTACTAGAAAATAATGTGGGCTTTATGAACCCAATATAATGAAGTCCATTACAAATTTATGGTTAAAGCTTTATTAACAGTCTCCTTATTTTTATTTTGAATTTTCACTTTTTAAGTATTTTTCAAGACAATGTTCGCCTATCGATTTTTTTTAATTTTCTTTAAGTCCAAAGTCAATCAAAATTAGGGGAGATAGTAGAAAAGCAATGAAAGGTGGCACTAGGACGGAAAACTCGCTCTTGAGTCGGAATGATGGATGCTCAATTAGAAGACTTATAGCGCTTCCCAACTCTTTCCATGTATGATGCAAGATAAAAAATTTAAACTACATTACATAAAATGCAAGCCAATGAAATCGCTCGAAGTAGTAATTGTTATTAGCGTGAAGCACATATTTAATTTGATCTAAGTCCAAAAGTATCAAAGACTATAGGAACATGCAGATGATTAAGGATTTGGACCTAAATTACTCGATCACGCAATCCTAAAAGCTAAAGGCTCATTCACATAAAATAAATGAAAAGAAAGTGGAAAACTCAAATCGTAAGAAACAAAAGAAAAGAAGTGGAAAATTGAGAGAAATAAAAAATATTAGGCGAGAAAACAAAAAGAAAATCGGGCAAGCCCCCAGGTGAACAAACAGATAGTAAAATAGACACACTAATGTCCAAGTGTTCAAGTTCTTATATTATAACAATACTAAATAGAGTCTCTCTCTCACAAAAATAAAAATAAATTCTACACTAAGCTAATTTGCATTGCTCTTCTCCTTGGTCTTCTTTCCTACTCTCTCCTATCATCTCAGCAAAGAAGGTCGACCTCTGCTCTGCTTGGTTACCTCAATCTCCTAGAAGACTGTTCTCACGTAGCAAGCCCTCACAGAAAAGTCAAGAAAAGTGGTGATTAGCACATATAAGAAATTATTTAAATAAAAGAAATAAAAAATAAAATAATGCAGATGATATATACACTATCTTATCATATCTGTTGCTCCACTGCAACGGTGCCATTTTGTTGATCGGAAAATTCGAGGTACCTAACATCCAGCCTTGGAGGAGCCTGTGGTGTCCAACTCTACTACTTTCTTGGCATATAAGTGATATGTGTTATAGAGGGACTTCATTATAAGTATTGATGGGGCATCCTAGCTAAGGTTGGAATTCTTAGATGCAAATCATCTGGTACCTGCAGACCCGAAGAAGCACTCTACTTCAGTTGATCCTACATTTGAAGACACTACACGATAACAAAACCTAGTTGGAAAACTACTTTATATTACTATCACTTGACCAGATATATCTTATGCAGTGAGCAGAGCCAGTCAACACATGTAGGGACCACTTTATAGTCATTGGCAAGATGGTATTTTGATCATTCACTACTTAAAAAGAATCCAAGATGAGTCCTCTTCTACGGGGTCAATCACCATATTAATGTCTCTGCTTGTGCCAATGTAGACTATACTAGTTCACCCGAGGATTGTCAACTCACAATAGGATATGTTATGATGGTAGAGGGAAATCTTATCACTTGGCAGAGCAAGAAGCAAATCGTTGTTTCCAAATGGCAAAATATAGGGCGATGGCTTAGACCACTTGTGAGATTACTTGGCTAGTCTCTATTATACAAGAACTTGGAATTATTGTTACTACTCTTGATCCTTTGTATTGTGACAACAAGTCTGCTACATACATTGCAACTAATTCTGTTTTCCATGAGCAGACCAAGCACATTGAGATTGACTGTTACTTTATTCGTGATGTTGTATGAGGAGGGAAGCTCATTACTCGACACATCTTGTAACATTCAAACACGATAAAATATTTTTATATACTAAACGCAAAGGTCAATGAAGTCGATGGATGGATACAAATATATTGTTACCATATTTACTCTAGAATATGCATATACATATGAAATAACATAGATATAGATTTGTATGGATAAAACTTTAGAGGCCAAAGCATACTTGATGGATCAGAGAATGAATTGGTGGGAGGTCAAATTTATTGGCCGTGCAACATTTGCCAAAAGAACCCCCTAATTACTTTGCATATTTAATATTAGGACACATTTATCTAATAATGTATAAAGCATACGTGTACTATCATTGGTGGCAACAAATTGTATCTATACCCAAATCCCATAGATATCTTATTTCTTAATTATCTTAAGACTATATTAAAATTATTTTGGATCCCCTTAAGATTTTGCATGCCCATTGGAGACTTATCATGACTATTGTTATAACAGCTAGAAGATAGAAATTTTTTGTTTTTATTTCTGCAAGATTTTAGACAGCCAGATAGTATAGTAATTTCAGTTTAATATTTCAATTTCTGTACAACATCATTTTTTTTTCGCAAAGCTTCATTTTTCTTATGAAATTGGCCTATTATAGCATTAAATTTTATTTCAACTAGCCAGCAAAGTTATTTTCTAACTAGCCAATATTTTTCTTACTAAGTGCTTGAGACCCACTCACTGGGTTTAAGCTCATTTTGAGTTTAGACTCAACCCTCTATTATTAAATATTATTTACAGACACAGCTGAGAAGGAACCATAGGAGATGCGAGGGAACGGATTAAGCTTTTTGCAGATAGTGGGACTTTCACTCCATCCTTGTGACATTACAACAAATTTTTGGTTCTTCAGGTAAAATGGTTAGTAACTTGAAAGACTAGTTATTTTTGGCAAGGTGGAAGGAATTGTACATGAACTTTGACCGTAGATGATGCTTGTACATAAGAAACAATGTAAATGTGTTTGGTGATGTGAATGTGGATTATGACTTGGTTTAATGTGATGGTGAATTAAGGAGGATTTTATAGAAAAGTTTTATATGAATTGTTTCAGGTATAGGGTAGCGTTTGGGAGTCCATAAAATAGAGGAATTGCTGTCGAATTTTTTTGACACGCTAATCATGAGTAAGACGATCAGATAATAATTTTTATGTCGCGCTCGTCTCGGCTAGCGGGGCGGGTCGTGACACATCTTCACTGCTTTTCATCTTACAGACTTATTCACGAAGGCACTACCAAAGAAACGCCTCTCGTAGATAATCTCTAAGTTAAGCATGATCGATACATATGCTCCAACTTGAGGAGGAGTGTTAGAGTTAACTTTATTTTATTCTATTGAGTTGTAATCCTTCAAGGTCCTTTTATCTAATTTCCCTTTTATCAGTGATCTAGGGTTTCGGTCTATATAAGAATCTCTAGACCTCCTGAATAAAGTACCTCATTGTGTTCTGTCATTTTCCTCCACAATAATAAAAGGTAAGTATACTCACAAGTTACCTTAAGAAAAGAATACTCAAGAGTAAGTGCAGACTAGAAGGCCCTTTACATATTCTAAATGAGTTGAAGGAAATGTATCTTCGACATTAAAACATTTTTTACAACAAATTCAATTTTTATTATAGGAGATACAAATGTATGATCATCGTCATATAGACGATGTCGATCTTTTCAAAAAAGATGACAAGGATGCGATAAATACATGTGAAAGATAATAATTAGGCCGATTGAAACATCTGTCCAGTATCGTATCTAAGGGGCATGTCTTGAGGTAGTTTTCCAAGAAAACTAACTCGAGACTATAGCCTCGGTGAAACCAAGGCATGCGCCTCAAAGCTAGGCTCAAGGCTCTCCAAGAGGCAACGCCTCAATTTTGTTGGCTTCAATTTTTTCTGTTTGTTCTTCTCAGTTCTACCAAGATTATTTAGCTGTTGTTTCTTAAAAATTAGTTTTTGTGTTTTGTTGTAAGCTTTAACTAGTACTAAATCTAAATTTTCTCGTTATAGATCAGTTTTCAGATGTGTAGTATATAGTTCTAAGAATTGCAATATATCATTTATTTTTCCTCCTAGTACATTCATCTCTTAGTTATATATTAGCTTGTGATAGCTTTATCTGCTTATTATTATATTTCTCAATTTGATTTACAAATATGATAATTATAAGTTGTACGTGTTCTTATAATGGTTTTGTAACATATACTATGTGTTATAAGTTGTACGTATTCTTATAATGGTTTTGTAGCGTATACTATGTTATAATATAGATCCAGTTGCTATATCATTTGTTATGTTATTACAAGCTCTATTTATTCTAATTGATTTGCAAGTTCATATTATTTAAGAATACATGTTGTACTTGTATTTTTTATCATGGTTTTTATATGTTAGTATTTTTATGCTCTCTTTATTTTTTACCAACGATTTCATTCCCAGATTAGTTATGCTTTTGGTAAATCCACCTAATATTTCATCTATATACTCTTGCCTATATGACAATTTTCATACTTTTTTATTTGAGTTTTGAGAACTATTATACATGTTGTATTTATTTTCCTGGTATGCAATGTGCATACCACTCGAAAAACTATGGATCAAATCCCTCCTTGTGGGGAGTCGCTAGGTAGCCGACATCCTGAGATCTTTCAACATGTGTTTGAAGAAGAATCCATGTAACCAACCTTACTTAAAGTAGTGGAAAGCTTTGCCATATTTATACTATATTACAATATATAGAGAGTTTTTAATTGTTATATCTTTTTCTAGTGGTGTTTTTAATTCTATAATATTTTTGAGGAAAAATTCTATAATGTTATCATATAATATAATGTTATATTAATATATTATGAACATATATTAAATTTATCGAATTTGTGAGTTTTTCCGCTATAAATTAAGGCTTATGCCTCGACCACCTCGAGACTTATGCTTGCCTCATCAACGAAAAATCGTATTGATCCGCCTCGTGATTTTTGAAACCTTGACCCTACCTACCATGTCTAAATATTCTACCACCGACCTACTTGCTCATACAGCAAAATGTAGAAAAACTTTAGTTAAAATAATAAAGAGAAATAATTTTCATCCTCGTGGGCATGAAGTTAGCCCTTATTTTTAATATTAATTGATAAAATAATATAAATTGTGTTCACTTCTTCTTTATTCTTCGAGTGGATCGGTACCTGATGTCCAGGATGGCGGCCAACTTGCTCGACCATTGGCCCATTCAAATCATCCATCAACCTTCAAAAGCAGCATTCCACGAGCACACTAGAAAAGTATGATGAAACTTAAATTCAAGCAAAAATCAGAGAACCATGGCATGAACATTTCGTTCTCAGTCAGAATTAAGATTGATTGCGTGCTTGACGAGCGGGTTGGTTGGGAAGTACCATTTCAGAATAGGCAAATCACAGCATCTTTTAGTAGTTACCTTTTACGATTTATAATTGACCTCAAATAGTCATTCTAAGATAAACATTGGGATATGATCGTTTACCTCCACAGACGAAGAATACCGTTTCTTTTACGAATCCCATTTACTTGCGATGGTGAGCAGCAATAAATTTTCTAGAAGGGGTTGGCAATTTTGAGTAGGATGTCTCTCCTCTAGAGAAGAGGTCAAAAGTTCTCCAACATCAACCATCATATAAAGACGCGTAGATGTTTTGATTTAACAGAAGAGGAGAGGATAATTGTTACTAAAGACAAGAAATGTTCGCCCAAAGTCTCGTTCTTTTCTTTCATTTTTATCATATTTAACTATAAAAAAAATCTTCAAGACAAAAGATACCTCGCCTCCAGTCGGCATTAGAAAAAATAGGAAAAAGAACTCCAAAACCCTAAAAATTGCTTACCGGGATCATGAAATGGCGCGAGATTCAACGGGGACGTCTTCGGCGGCATTTGCGGCGTTAGAGTCGGCGTCGGGATCGAAGGATGGGTCGGAACGGCGGATAGCGTCGCGGGCGCGGCTGAGAAAGGGCTTGAAGGCCATCTCGACGGACAGCCACGCCGCCGCAAGAGCCGCTGCCACCACCGCCGCTGTCTTCACGCCGTTCCTATCCCCACCTCGTTCCACTCCCATCTCTGCCGTCCGATTGATGTTGGCACCCGGTGCTCCTTTGATACACCCCACCTTTTCTATTTAGGGCAGATTAAAGTATACTCATCTCTAATAATTTTTTTCAAGAAAACGTCAAATCAATCACCCATTTTATAAAACATCAACGGGTAGAAGACTGAATCTTTGGAATATAACAACCCTTAAGGCTCGGTAACGGGATTATCTCCGAATTATCTTGGGTAACCTGGTTTATCCTTTTTTTGGGACGAAATTCTATCACAAAATCATAGTGACATTACATCACATTCTTTATTCCAAACCTCCCCAACTTTCATAACCATCCCAAACAGTTACTATTCCCATCACGTTACCCCAACCCGCCTCAACACAGTAACCAAACGAGCCTTAAGTGGACATTCGGTTTGGCCATAAGTGCGAATGACGATGGGGATTACCAAGAATATAGATCTATTCTCCATTCCGACAAAAAGATAAGGATAAAGAGAATAAGATTAAATAAAGGAAGGTAAAATAGAATGAAGATAAGAATAAATGAAATAATAATATATGAATGGAAATAATCGTACTTTTTAACCGTATCGGACGAAGAATTGACTCATTAATGCTTATTCTTCAAACGAACAAGACCTAAGTTATATAACATCCATATAATCATTCTAAATTATATTGCATCATTTCTAACTTTTGCATTAGGCTTCAACATCATAAGACGCGAGGAGCTTAACTTCAAAAAATAAGTTAAAACGAAAACATCCCTACTGCATGTTTTTGGGCACGGCAACTCCATGTAGGAATCGAGGAGAATGGACTAGGGCATTGATTCCTTCTTATTTACCTATCTTTGCAATACCATTTGAAATATGTAAAAATATAATAAATAAACTTGGTAACCAATTGCATCACGGTGGATTTTAATGAAGGAGTTTTTTTATATAAAGAGCTACGGTTAGCAAAGGTCCTTTTGGAGGCTAATTTATATCTAGATCTCCATATAAATCACTAATTTGAGGCTATTGACAATTTATTTTTCACTCATTGTTTTGGCAGACTTGGTTCAAAAGCAAGGATGAGCATCACGTCAGGTCAAGATAGACCCCACCCAGCACAACTCAAGTCTGGTTCCACTTTGCGGACCCTAACATCGATCGTAAGCTTGTCAAATTTCTGAAATATATCCACATGCATGCATGTATATATGCATGTATATATGTATGTACGTACGTACGTACGTAGGTATGTAGGTACGCTGGTATGTATGTGTGTATGTGTGTGTAAGTATGTGTGTGTGTGTATGTTTGTGTGTGTGTCTATGTTTGTATGTCTGTATGTGTATGTGTGTGTATGTATGTGTGTGTGTTTATATCTATGTATGTGTGTGTATGTGTGTGTATGTGTGTGTATGTATGTGTGCATGTGTGTATCTTTGCATGTATGTGTGTGTGTGTGTCTGTGTGTATGTATGTGTGTGTATGTGTATATGTATGTATGTGTGTATGTGTATGTGTGTATATGTGTGTGTGTATGTGCGTGTGTGTGTGTGTGTGTATGTGTGTGTAGGTGTATTAATTTGTGTATGTGTGTGTGTGTGTGTGTATGTGTGTGTGTATGTATGTGTGTATGTATGTATGTATGTATGTATGTATGTATGTATGTATGTATGTATGTATGTATGTATGTATGTATGTAGGTATGTATGTATGTTTGTAGGTACGTATGTATGTACGTACGTACGTAGGTCTGTTTGTTTGTGTATGTATGTATGTATACAAAACTATTAACTCGATTTTATTATTTTAAAATATCTTGCATCAAAATGACAAAATTATTTCTTTATACCTTTTTATACACCCTAAAATGAGACATTTAGGTAAATTAATGTAGTTTTTCCTCTTTTCATTTTAAAAGTTTTATCGACTAATTATATGAGCTTTTGAATTTTTAAAATCAAATAGTATTCAATTTTAACTTCCATTGTAGCACTCGAAAGTTTTTTTATGTGTGAGATACTTGATCCCAATGGTGATTTTCATTCACACAAGTGAAAAAGAAGAGAAAGAAGAATGTCCAATTCCATGAGGTGAGTGAAATTGCCGCTCGGACAGAGACGGATTCGATTTCGGTTCCTGAATCACGTTCATCACTGGGACCAGATTCGATTTTGAAATTTAAATGATCATTTTCCATCTCCATCATGGTCTAGCGAGAGAAGAGTACTAGAGCTTTCGGTTCCGCATCATGCAAATGAAATTGGCGTCGGGTACGAGACCAAATACAGATCTACCATGAAGTGCGGGATCATACAATCGTATACATTTAAAATTGAGAAAAAATATCTTGCCGCGACATGAAAATGTATTTTTAAACCAACAACATTCGGAGTTATCAAGTAGGTTTAAATATAATACCATGATCACGTAGTGATTAAGGATGAAATATTTATATAATTCAAAATAATGGTGTAATGCCTTAGCTTATGAGTGTATGTTGACGTACATATCTATACTTGTTTTTATCTTTCAATCTGAATAAGGAATACATATAAACTATCAATAACTTGTTTGTGCGTAAGATAATTACATGTCTGGCCTATAAAAAGTATAAAGGAAAAGAAAAAGACTACAATAATTATAGCAATGTAAACCTTATGGCATACGTACAATGGCATATTGTTGAACTCTTATATGTTGGTTAAACTTCTGAATGAGTTGTTCGGTACAACATCTATTGGTTTATGATACACTCCTTATAATACTTTGTGTTATACGATTTACAACCTTGGTTAAGTTGAGGCTATTATGCACCAGGCCTACTAATCGATAGCTCAAGCGAGATGCTACAACTTTCTTCTAATTTCCTTGTTCGACACAAACGTTTACAGATCTATGAAGAAACAATTTCATTGCAGATCAAGTTTACCCGAGTTTTTTAAAGAATATCAACTATCCTGAGGAGTTGTAATAGTTGAAGCCCCAAAATCTCATATTGAATCTCAAATTCTCTCTCAAATATAAACATATTTGTGTAGATAGGAAGAAAACGAAACTCTCTCCATTGTCTTCCAACAACACCAAACTTCTAAAAGTCGAATCTTGTGAAGCTTGTATGGGTGTTTGTAAATAAAAACTTTATAGGGGGCTTTGTATGACACATTGACACTATAAGTTTACATGTGTATTTTTTTTACTCTCATGCGCCGATGAAGCAGGAGGAATTAGCAAGTTTTTTCTTCAAAATCGTGCAGATTAGTGTTCCCATATCTTGACTCACATCTCCCTCAAACACTACAAATTGATTTCCTTCTATTTACTTTAGTTGTTATTAGAGGATTTTTATGGTTATTACATGAGTCATGAACATGAATCCTGCTATTGATCGATATATGCCACCCATATTAAACTCTCAATGGGACAAACGATTTGAGCTACAGCTAATCAAATGCCAGATGCAACAAAAAATTAGCATGAACATCATCATCTGATGTTTAACTAAGTTTTCATCTAATATGTGAGCTAAACATGAATAGAGAGCCAGCATGATCACAGTTCATCCGGATGTCCAAGCTTCTATGTCACTGAAAAATCGCAGGAACAGAAAGACAAATATGGTGAAGGTCCGAGATGATCGGAAGCATGCTCTAACTGATTTGTCAGTCGAATTAACCGCTGGGGCTGCTCTTGGGGGAGATGCAAAGACGAGGCGAAGCCCCAGTTCGCAAAGCTTCTTTCCATTTGACGAACTCAGCCATGAACCGCAGCACAGCCTGAATGAAAAACGGAACGTTTAGGCTACTAAACAGTTCAGGAAAAAAAAGCTATCAAACTACTGAAATTCATCAGCGATGACTCACCCGTGCGCCCTCTCTGACGATGCTCAGGGGAGGGAGCTTCAATGGGTTCCCCTCCGCACGAAAGACGCGAAGTCGATACAAAAAACGGAAACTATCTGGCAGTATCGTTATCTCATTGCCACTGATGTCCAGTTCCTCTAGCATCGCGAGATTTCCGATAAAATTCGGCAAACTTGTCATGGTAAAGTTTGACGAGATGTTCATCACAACAAGTTTCTTAGTTAGGCACAAACTATGGGAGACAGATTCAAGATCATTTACTCTGACATCGATCTCCCTCAAGCTTGAAAGCCACCCCATCGTACACGGCAGTTCCTTGATCTTATTGTTCCGAAGGGATAGAATCTCCAAGCATTTGAGTCTCCCTATACCTCCCGGAAGACATGTGATTTGATTGTGGGTGGCTCGAAGCTCGACCAAGGAAGCGAAGTACTTGATGTCGTACGGGAGTTCCGTGATTTTGTTAGAGCTCAGATCAAGTTTTACCAGGCGTTTTAATTTCGTAAATGTAGACGGCAGTAATGTTAGTCTGTTATTGCTCAAGTCCAAGTGTTCTAAGCTCGATAGATCGCCAATGACGTCAGGAAGCTCGGTTATGTGATTGCCCCGAAGGATAAGTGTAGTAAGAGACGAGAGACCACCGATGGTCGTCGGTAATGCATCAAGTCGGTTCTGTGATAGGTCTAGCGAGATCAAAACGGATAACTTCTCCATCAACTCAGGAGGCCATTCTACCTCGCCAACCAGCTTGCTTTGAAGGTTCAGCTCCAGCTCTTTGATACCGTCCTCAGAAGACACTCCTGCAGAACTCGAAGGTTCCACTGTGCTCGACGTTGATGCATCTTCTTCAAAGTAAAGATAATAAACAAACAGTTGATATTTTGTTTAGCGTACATACCAGATTTAACAACTAAAAAACCGGTTGGTACATGACTCAAAAATCAAAAGGGCGCGGGCATGAACTCACCAGGTGATGGCGAACTTTTTGGTGGTATTGAACCCAGAAGTGCCACCTCTGGAGGCGTCTCAGCAACCGTGGACGGGATTGAAGAGGGAGAGCGTGAAGTCTTTTCGTTCATCTTGTCGAATATCGTGTGTATGTTATGTAGATCCAACACCTTCGTGGCCTTGCTCTTCTTCTCTTTGATTTGAAACAACGCAAGATTCCTCCGCATCTCCACAAGCAGGCCCAAGAACTCATCAGGCACCTTCTTTTTCTTACTATTCTTTGTGGCACCGACGAGATACTTCTCCTCCTCCTCTGCATTGCGAACCACCCAGGTTGCAGTCTCGACATCCTCCGCGGACGGCCTCGGAGGGAGGGACTTCTGAATCCTCGAAGCCTCCGCCATCAGCTTCTCCATTGCATCCATCACAGAACAGAAGCAACAAACCCAATCTCTCGGTTCTTTAGGGAAATGGATTCTCTTTTTCAGATGGAGGAGGAACGGAGGCGTAACGAGCTGTGTTTGCGTGAGCGCGTTCGCCCCTTTTTAAATAACTGTTACGAATCCGGAGGTAGTTACAGATATTTTCAAAAGTAATCCTGCATTTTTCACGGACTTCATAAAGATAAACCATTTATATTTCATACTAAATGGATCCCTTGTATTTTATTCACATAATTACAGGTGTATCACCGCAGATATTGATTTGTTTGCATGTGTGTGATGAAATTGGAATGACATATGAGAGGGATATATAGATGAATATACATGGTGGAATTTTACAAAAAAATAAAATTCTCTATGTGTGTAGTGGGTGGAGGGGGGGTTGCCCCCACCCTCATTTTTCCCAAATTTTTTATTTTTTAAAAATATCACCATATATATATCCGTCTCTATATCCCTCCTATATGTCATTCGAATTTCATTAGAAACAGAGACTCATATGCCCTCTATCTAGAACAGGTAATTTTAACGGTATTAGAACTATTGTAATCGTACATGTTCTAGATGGAGGGCATAGGAGTCACAGGTTCTGACGAAATTCAATAACATGTAGGAGGGATATAGGGATGAATATACATGACGATATTTTGAAAAAAATAAAAAAAATTGACAAAAAATAGGGCTGGGGCAGCCCCATACACCCCATGTATGTATGTATGTATGTATGTATGTATGTATGTATGTATGTATGTATGTATGTATGTATGTATGTATGTATGTATGTATGTATGTATGTATGTATGTATGTATGTATGTATGTATGAGAGCAAAAAATGTGAGACGAATGCATGCTCTCACTCTATAAGATCCAACCAGGAGAGAGAAGACATGATCATGTAGTCCATAATGCATGCTCTCACATTTTTTTGCTCTCATAGGATCACTCATCTCTCTCTCTCTCTTTATATATATAGGGATTTAATGATTCTGAAACCGTTAAAATTTGACAGTCTTGATGGAGTGGACAAAACTCTCGAATTAAGTCAAATTTTGATCATACCATGATGACATATTTTGATCTAAATTACAATAGGTTTCATTTCAGAAAATAGAAAAATACATGGGAAAAGGGGTGGGAGCATATAAGTTGGCTACACCCAAGGAGCATACTCATTTTCCCACATATATATAGGGGGCACTTCAAATGAGGTGGGGTCTCACCGATATTGTGGTGAGTCATCGAGCATATTCGTCAGATTTCAATCTGACGGTTGCATCAAAAACCTCATCCAAAAGGGCATTTTCGTCAAATTGATTTCATTAGTTTTGAGTTTCATTTATTGGTTTCAAATTGCCATTCTAAACTTTTCTTGATTTGGTATTTTCACAAATGCCTTTATTGATTAATTTCTGATTTTGTTCCAAACGATATGAAATCAACCACAGCTTTGTAAAGTACAACGAGTTTTGTAAAATATATTTACTCTTTGTAAATTTCATTAATGATTTCATTTTATTACTGTAATTTCATTTTGTAAATGGGTGTATCAGTTTTGTAAATGTATACATTCATTTTGTAATTCCAGTGAGTTTTTGTAAGAGTATTTTTCCTCTTTGTAAGCATCAACTTTTTTGTAATTGTGTATGTTTGTTTTGTAAAAAATCCGTGAATCTTTGTAACTGAATCTCCCTCCTTTGTCAAATTCACGCATGTTTTCCATTACGTTAAAGTTCAATTGCCATACATGTTTTCGAGTCCTGCAAAATAGAGAAAAAACATTGAGATTTGTAAAAAAGGTAAATAAATATGTAAATCTGAATATTAGTTAAGTAAAAATATTATACGATATTGTAACAGAATCTCCCTCCTTTGTAACATTGTCTGATCACTTTCTAAATTTTAAACGCTCGTTTGTAAAATGATCTGATCACTTTGTAATATTTCTGTAGAGTTCTGCGATAAATAAGTACACTGCTAGATATTGGAAACATGTAAAAAAATTGACATGATATTCTAAAAAAATTCAACATTTGCACAAAACATTCCCATTTTGGTAAAAAACTACGATTTGTAAAAACTAAGGAGACCCTCCTCCGCGCACATCTCAACACTTTGGCGTCGATGGCGAGGTGTCGCATTGGAGGACGCGTAGGCGGAGCGCGGCCTGACGGAGAGCGGGTCCGAGGGCGGGCGGTAGGGGCATGAGCGGAAGGCTACCGCCTCGCCGAAGAGGACGGCGCACGGGGCTGTGGCTCCTCCTGAAGGTCGGTGCACAGAGGAAGGCGGACGGTGCCACCTCGCGTGAGGCAGAGGTCGCCGAAGAGGACGACGCGTGGGGATGTGGCTACGACTAAAGATCGGTGCGTGGAGGAAGGCGGGCGGTGCCGCCTTGCGTAAGGCAGAGGAGGCGGTTTGGCAGTGGCGCAGTCACACACATGCGGCGGGGAGACGAGGCAGGTGGACGGAGGATGTTGCTGGAGGAGGGTGTTGTTGTCGCCGACAGATGTTGCTGGAGAGATGGAGGACGTGCGGCGGGGAGACGAGCCAGAGGAGGCGGCTGGGCGCTGATTAATCGAGAGAGAGAGAGAGAGAGGGAGAGAGATATTAGGAAATTTAGTTGTCACATTCTATATTTAGAATTTGACAAATGATAAAATGGGTTTTCTACCATTAAAATAATGTAATTAATGCGAAATTTATCACAGCCGTGGGATTTAAATTAAATGGATGAGTGGAGGGGCTCATCACAAAAGTGGTGAGACCCCGCCTCATTTTAAGTTTCTCCTATATATATATATATAGAGAGAGAGAGGGGATGGGGAGTACGCATCCTGGTGCATGTAATTTTACATGCATCGGGCTTATATCTCCCATCTTTTTTACTTTTTTGGAAAATATCACCGTGTATATTCATCTATATATCCCTCCAATATACCATTCGAATTTTATCAGTTGCAGAAACCCATATGTCCATCTAGAACTGGTCGATTACAACAATTCTAAAACCGTTAAAATTACATGTTCTAGATGGAGGGTATAGGACTCTCTGTTTCTGATGAAATTTGAATGGTATATTGGAGAGATATATAGATGAATATACACGGTGATATTTTGCAAAAAAGTAAAAAAATGTGGAAGATATAGGCCCCGGTGCTTGTAAAATTACATACACCAGGGTGTGTACTCCCCATCCTCTCTCTCTCTCTCACTCTCTCTCTCTCTCTCTCTCTCTCTATATATATATATATATATATGGGAAAAGGAGTATGCTCCTTGGGTGTAGCCAACTTATATGCTCCCATCCCTTTTTCCCCTGTATTTTTCTTTTTTCTAAAATAAAACCTCTTGTAATTTAGATCAAAATATATCATCGTGGTATCATCAAAATTCGACCTAATTCGAGAGTTTTGTCCACTCCATCAAGACTGTCAAATTTTAACGGATTCAGAATCGCTGAAATTGCCCCTCTTCAAATAGAGTGCATAGGAGTCGTTGTTTTTAACAAAATTTGAATGACATCTTAGAGGGATATAGTGATGAATATACATATTTTTATTTTCGAAAAAATAAAAAAATGGAAAGAAAACGGGGGTGGGAGGAGCTCCTTGGCTACACCCAGGGTGCAACCCCATTTAACCCGCGCGCGTGTGTGTGTGTGTGTGTGCATGTGTGCGTGTGTGTGTGAGAGAAGAAAGGGAGCTTACTTTATGAAGTAGGTAATCTCACCTACTTCATGTTTATTTTTTTTTATTTTTTTATTTTTTTGAAAAATACTCTCGTGTCAAATTTCGTCAGAAACAGAGACTCTAATGCCTTCCATCTAGAACAGGTAATTTTAACTATCTTAGATTTGTTATAATCAACATGTTCTGTCTTTACATTTTTTATCTTTACACTTGTAGATTCATTCAAGAATTTGATTTACAATTTTTGTCTTTACATATGTAAGTCTACATCTGTGTGTTTTATCTACATAATCCCCGTCAAAGAGTGGAAATACATAAAAAAAGACACTCATCCTTCAACAACTCCATGATGATGGGCATGTCACAAAACCATGTGAAGGCGTGTTGAGAGAATCAAGTTAGTTCTTCATAGTGGTGAGATCATACTTCTCTTTCCTTCTCACTTCTCAATGATGTATAGCCACTAGTCTAGTTCAAGCAAAAGATTGAAAAAGTCCCGTCACGTCCCTAAATTCTTCAATGAATCTATAATTCATTATTCTATTTGACATCCTGAGGTGTGTTTAATAGAAAGAGAATGAGCCCCAAACTTCTCCTTGATTCTAAGAATCTCTTAAGCAATGCCCAACGAGACTTAGGTGATTTCGCTACTATATATCTATATATTTAAAAAAGTTGAGGTAAATATATTTGAAAGTCTAGTTGAGTCAAGAGAGCGACGGAAAGAGAAGAATGAATTCACGATCAATGGAAAGGTCAGAGGGAGTGAGCGAAGGATCCTTATTAAATCCTAGAGAAGAAGGAGAAAGACTATGTTACATCATTGAGGTATCTGCCTTTTCCAAATATATAGTGAGTTCTTTCCCCGATTTCCTCGTTTCCAAATCTTCACATTGACTTTCACCTTTATCTTGGAATCTCCCGAGTGCAAGTGCTCTGAAGTTGGCTTTCTTCTCTCTACCACAATTTTCCTCTCAGTAGAAGGAACTTGGCATCCACTTGCAACATTGAATTTATTGATGTCATAATACTCCTTTCGTGTTTACAAGGAGTACATTGGCATAGATAAGAGGCATGTAAACAATTTCAATGGGGATCTTATCCACGATACCCGTAGATTTGCTAGATTTTATCTACAATATCCAATATTTTTATAGGTGACACTATCAGTATTAATCTTATTCAAAATAATTAAATCCAGTTTAATTATATCCGAATCCTCTATGTACATATCCAAAAATAATGTGAATCATATCCATATTATTATTGGATTAATATGGATAACATTATTGGCTAACATTTAGATTTGTCTATATTATAACAATCTTTGAATTCTTTCAAGGATAGCATTATGTATTTTCCATAGATACTTGGAGATATGAATAGGGTGATTATATATGCCATGTGTAGTGACTTGGATAATGATATCTAATCTCATATCCATATATAGAAGACCTCTCAAAGTTGTCTGGTCATATCAGACAATGTACCCAATCTTCCCATTATGTTTGAATTTAATTCAGATCAATTTCTAACCTTTGGATTAAGATTGGATAACTAGTCTACTAAGCAGAATCATTAAATCCAAAATTATTTCATCACTCCCTTTGAATGGAATCGTCATAGTATACAATCAATTAAGATCATATTACCCTCAGGTATTCCTAATACATGTACATCTCACATACTAGAAGATTGTGATTAAACCCAAAGTTCGGATCTCTTTTGGATTGTCTTCCTCAAGGTTTTATTGGTAAGTTTCGCATTAGATTATTGAGAGATGGTGTTGATCTACTTTCCAAAAGCATATATCATACCTTCAAATCATGTCATGTTTACTAGATGATCATCGATGGAATTTGATTTGGAAAATTTTTCATGAGTGAGTTCTTGTCTTCTGATTCAGTAGTGAATAAGTATGATCCCTTTGAGAGACTGTAATACTTATATGTCCTTATATGTACACCAACGCACTAGTGTATAGATCTTAACTAGGTCATTAACTTAATGGTTTTCTGATGACACGAGTAATGCGAGGGTGCAAAATAATATCCTCACGAGTTGCGAAGATAAAATGTCATTGAGGCGACCACTCACTAGACCACATGTTCAATCAACAATTAACTCACACAATGTATAGAATAATCAATGCAAGTAGTGTGAATTAAAATTTATTATACCTTACAATAGAGTGTATAGTGGAAAAAAATAGTTGGCATCGAACACAAGAAACAACGAGTGGCAGACAATGAAAATTATCTCAAAAAAGACAATAAATGACTTCGGGTATTTTAGGGAATTTTGAATTTTGTAGATTTATAATTATGTAATTTTGGGGTTTTTATTTTTAAATTTTTTTAGAATATTTATTTTATATTTTTATTTTATTTTTAAATTTTCTAGTTTTTATTTTTCTTCTTATAATCTAAAATATATAGAACTATATAGAGATAACTGTAATATGGAATAATATAATTATAAATACAATTAAATAAAATAAAAATTATAAAAAATGTTTTTGAACTTTTTATCTTTTCCTCTAGTTTTTATGAACTTTAGGGAATTTTTATTAATGTTTAGGCATCTTTAAAACCATAAAAAGTCAAAAATAATGATTTTTTTAAATTGGTCGAATTGATTTGAGGATTAAAGTCAAAATTTCTCCAAATTATTTTATAAATAATATATAACATAAAGAAAATTCAGAGACAGAAACGAATATTTTTTATTTTTTGAAAGTTTGTTATAATTTTATAAGGATTTTGGACCTGGGTTGTTCTTGGCGAAATTGGCCCCTCATATTGGGTTGTTAGCTCCGAGGACCTGTAGGGTTAGCTCAATGAAAAAAAGTACGAAAGGTCTCAGGGGCTAATAAGGCACCATGGCGGAAAATGGTAGCAGGGGGTGTCCTCCGACGAACGACGGAGAGGGAGGAATAGATATCTAGATCTGTGCAAGATCTAAGTGGATGAGAGTGAGTGGGACGTAGGACTGAGGACAGGGGAGATGATCGGAGTGGCGGAGAATGGTTGTGATTTTACAAAAAAAACTAAATCAAACGAAATAAAATCTTACCCTATACTATTGTTATGTTAAGGGATAGAAAGAACGAAGAAAGAAGAAGCTTACCATAGTTGGACCACCTGGAGTAGAACTTTGGGTGGACGAGGCAGAAAATCTTTGGATCATCCTTGATTCGATGCTAACCAGGCCCCAGAAGTTCTTGAGAGAAGTATGCTATCATCGGGGTTCTTGATCAGGGATTAGGTTAGGATTTTGTTGGAGGAAGATGGATCCAAGGGCAATGGGAGGTAGAAGAGATGCTTTATATTGGGGACCCATTGACTGGTGAGAACTCATCCATCGAGGTTCCCCAGATCGACAAGAGATGCATGCGTAAAAGAATAGTGATCGAGTAATAGATTTGCAGAAGGAATCGAGCAAAAAGATTGAAAGAATCGGGCACGATAATGCAAAGAAGTAGGGGACAAATGTAGTTTGCCACGGCTAGGGTTGAAAGAAGAACAGTTGACCTAGGGTCAATTGTCGCTAGGTTGTGATTGGTCCATCTAGGTCGCAAGAAGATGAACCAGATTTGAAATTCAAAAATAATTAAAAATAAATCCGTAATTGATTTATTTTATTTTTGGCTAAAACGTAAAGAATGTTTATTATTTTATGTAGCATTTTAATACGATTTGTGTTTATTTTTATAGATTAAGTTACTGTACTTTTCTTTTTACAAGTAAAATTATAGATATTTTTACATATGTTATGCATATTTTATTTTTATTTTGTATTTTAATTTTATTTTTAATTTACCTATTATATACATTTATAACTTATTTCAAATACACAACTATATTTTTTGTTATATTTTTTGATGTTATTTGTACACTAAAATAAATAGATGTTATATTATATAGGTATAAGTATATATAATTCATCTAGGTATATTTTATATTATATTACATTTTATTATATTTTTATGGTTTTACTATATTCTAAATAAGTAAATAGTTATAAATAATTTTTACAGAATTATAAAATATAGCGTAATAAAAAATATAAAGAATAAATAAAATGAATATTTTATTCAAGTATATTGTACAATAGGGTTCCAAAACCTAACTTTTGCATCGTAACTCCAAATTAAGTTAAACTAACTTAATTAAATAGCTAATAAAAAGTTATATACAATTAAAGATGATTTTGGTGTATTTTTAGTTCATATGGAGAAGATATGGGTTTGGGAAGTTTAAGTTTTGGAATTTTATTCTAAGTATAAAATGTACATTGTGTGTATTATTTTTTTGTGAAATTAATTCTATATTTTTCTATGTATTTTTATCTGCAACTTTCATGGTACAAAATTTCTTTATTTGAGATATAAATAATAGAAAATGTAATGGATCCCAAAAATGTCTTATTGAAAAATAACTAGTTAGGGTTTTATAGCGTTTTTGACCTTTATCTCCCCTTACTTTATTTCTTGTCAATCGAGTCATCAAGATGCCTAGGACTCGGGGTTTAGGGTCATAAAATACTTCTTATATTTTATCTATTTTCCTTTCTTTTATTTATTCTTTCATTTTGACTTTAAACATTGTATTTTATACAATATTTATACAATAAATAATGAATATGAATTTATGCAAAATAATAATATACACATGCATTTAGCTAGGGTGTAAAAGCCAAAATGAAAGAATAAAGGTGATGAAATGGAGATTCATCACCCCCTATACTTTACTTTGCTAGTCTCTAGCAAACACTTATGTCTATAAGTGTAGAAAAGGAAATAAATAAAAGAAAAAGAGAGAACATGGATTGATTTTAACTTTCAAACTTGCCTTAATAAAATCAAAGTTTGGATCTTAAGTCGGGTCTTTGGATTTTACGTATGGTCGGAATCTTATTAGGAATCAGATTTGAAACACAACAGTCACTGAGATCCATAAAATTATGTTCAAGTCTCCTCAATATCCATGTTTGAATATGTCAATATGACTATGATTCTATCTTGGACAGTGTGTATGTGTATGTGTGTGTGATATGTAGCTCTCCAGGACTGAAGCGGTAAAAGTCAGTCTTCTCCAACATTGTGACCCTAATTCCCCAATTCAGCAACTTTCCTTGAGAAGCTGGGTATTCCCTTCTAAGTTCAAGTACAACCGGCTCATGAAGAGGAGGTGGAGAGAAGAATGGACGGTAACTAGTGTAGCTACCTATCCTAGGATGCTTGACCAGTGTAGCCAAGTCATCCGGCTGCAGGCTCACATATATTTGACTTTGAATTTCAAGCATGCTTATTTACTACAAATATATACATACTCCGGCTGGCAATTTATTTTCATTCAGGCCTGTCCATTTTTTGGAGTTTTTGAATATGTATTTTTTTAATATTATATACAACAGTATTTACATATGGACTTTTTCCCCTTGAGACAGTAGGCTATCCATCTTTTGAAGCATTATTGCAACCCACAACTTCTATCTTTAGAACACTTTGCTACCAGATCGGTTTGGGGTATAATTGTCATAAATGTGTGACTTCCGATATTTCCATTGGCTTGTGTCTCATGCCAACAAATCCATCCCTCTACCACTTAAACTAAGATGAGCAAAGTGTAAGGTATAGGTGTGCAAGCTAGATCATTATCAAAAAGAGACACGCATGTGTTCCTAAATATTCTACTTAGGCTGTCAAGACGACATTGAACCAAGTCTTGTGGTCTCAAATAATTAAGTCTAGAAGACATGAAGTGCCTCAATTCCAGTTCCTATAAGGTTCATGTGATTAAGTAGATTTAACGTCCAACCAAGCTCCAATCTTCAGATTTTATTTTCAATTACAAATTTCAATCTAGAAAATGGAAATGTTATGTACAATGCAACGAAAATGTTTTTGTGATGTAATTTTCTAATTTTAAACTTTTTGCGGATTTTTTAAATACATTTTGCAATTTTTTATGCAATTTTTGAATAGATTTTGCAAATATTTTTGGAATTTCAAATTTTGTAAATTTTTAGGTACTTTTCAAAACATTTTTTTGAGAAAATAAATAGGTACAGATATTTACACAAGGTTGTGTCTTATTATTTATAAGAGTTGGGTTTTAAGAATTTACAAGCTTGTTTATACAAGGTTTATAAAGAATCTTTATTTGCTTGAATCAAGGGTATAGTTCTCAAAATAATTTGAAAAGATTTTCAAAAATATTTTGAAAACTTTATTTTACAAACTAATTTTGATAAATAATTTTTACAAATATTTACAAAATTTGAAAATCATTTGCAAAGATTTTTCAAATAGTATGTATAAATTTTTTAACTAGTTTTGCAACCATTTTAAAAACCATTTGAAAATAAAATTTTAAAACATTTTATTTTAAACAAAGAAAATAATTTTTTACAAACAAAATATTTTTGACAATGGTTGAAAACATTTTACAAAACATTTTCCAAACAATTTTCAAAAGTTTTTTTAAAATATTTTCAAATCATTTTTTAAAACATTTTGCAAATCATTTTTACCTGAATAATTAATCGATATATATATATATATATATATATATATATAATTTTAATGAATTTTATACAAGTATGTTCTTTACACTTAATTAAGTGTGTTTCAGTCATATTTATTGAAATACAAAAGTACGAGTTATGGCTAAAGTATATACAATGTATATACGACCCCTTAAACTTAGCCTGAGCTATGTCCTCATAGATCAGAGAGAAAATGAAAAGACATAACTTGTACTAAGTATCGAACAATCAATACAACAACGACTAAAAAATGAACGAATGAGAAGTTGATTGCCACCCATATACTCGGGATGGAATAATCTTAAGTATAACAGATTGTACATTATGAAGGGAGGGTCAAGGATGGGAATGTATGAAATCATTGGGTCAACCTATCCACCCTATTCTTATGGTAAAATCTCCTTAAGTACTGGCAGAGTGTCAAAAGTTGAGGAGACAGGTGAGGGATCAAAGAATGAACAACTCAGGACGATCACCCCCCTCACTTAGGACAAAGTACATCCTAAGTGTAGCAATGATGAAAGGGATGACACCTTTTCGGAAGAAAAAGAATATAAAAACAAAAAAAATAAGAAAATAAAGATCATTCAAAAATGTTTTTGTCTGCTTTGTCTGATTCAACGGATGTGGTGGCTTTCAGCTCATCTTCATACACAACTTGAATAGAATCTACAATGGACAAGACGATGTCATGCTCTAAGTATGGTTTCAATAGTTGTATGTTGATCACGAAAGGTTGTGCATCATATGATAATTCTGATATCATTATGTTGTCGTCGTCATGCACATGCTTCACTATAAATGGCCCAGTCCTATTTTCTCTTCAATTTTCTTGGAAAAAAGTTTCAACATCGCATCAAAAAAACAGATCTTCTAACCCAATTCAAAGTCTTTCAACGAATGTGCTTGTCATGCCACTCCTTGACTTTTTCCTTGTACATCAGGCTGTTGTCATATGCGTAGTCACAGAATCAAGTAGCCTATTCAAATTCAACGTTCTATTTTTTCTAGCCTTCTTTGAATCCAGATTACAAACATTGATCGCCCATAATGACTTATGAATAAGTTCCACGGGCAGATGGCATGGCTTGTCGTATACGAGGTGATAGGGAGACATTCCAAAAGATAGCTTATACGTTGTTCTGTAAGCCCAAAGAACTGAGTCGAGCAACTGAGATCAACTCTTGTGATCCGGATGCACAAGCTTCTTAAAATTGTCTTAATCTCCTTATTTGAGCATTCAACCTGGTCATTGGACTGTGGGTGGCTGGGAGAAGTGACGCGATGTTCAATACATAATTCTTTAGTCAGCTTCTTAACCTCTTTATTTATTAAATGGATACCCCCATCGGATATAAGAATTTTAAGAATCCCAAACGTTGAAATGATATGATCCTTTAAAAATGATAGATGGTGCGACTATCTGTGGCTTGGGTTGGGATAGCCTCCACTCAACAACTTACATAATCGACAGCGAGCAGAATGCGTTTGAATCCCTTATTGTTCAGAAATGGACCCATGAAGTCAATGCCCCATGCATCGAACACATCTGAAATCTGAATAAACTTCAGGGACATTGTATCTCTCATTCCGATTGTTCTTCCCATTTTCAAGCAGTCAGTACAGTGCTTCACATAGTCTTCTACATCTTTGAACAAGGTCAGTAACCAAAGGACACATTGGAGTACTTTCATTGTTGTTCTCCTGTCTGAATGATGTCCTCCAGATTCTCGATCATGGTAATGCACGAGTACACTTACTAATTCCTCTTGAGGAATACACCTTCTCCAGATAGAATATGCCCCCTCATGAAAGATATATGGGTCCTCCACTAATAGAAATGGAAATTGGACAAGAATTTGTCTACTTTTAGTTTCGGCCGATCTTTTGGAGTTATTTTGGACACAATACAATTCACAAAATTGTCATACCAGGGGAGCGAAGTGACTGACAATATAGCTTCGTCTGGAAAGGTCTCGGTAGTCGACCTCAAATTATGCGTAAGAGACTCAGGCCCGAGTAATCTTGAGAGATGATCTGCCGACACATTTTTGACTCCGGGCTTATCTCATATCTCAAGGTCAAACTCCTGGAGTAGAAGGATCCATTTTATCAGACGTGGTTTGGCATCCTTATTCTATTGCAATGGATGGCATAATGGTCAGTGTACACTATGAATTTGGATCTAAAGAGACGAGATCTGAACTTCTCCCGGGCAAAACTACTACTAGCAGTTCTTTCTCGGTGACAGTGTAATTCTTTTGAGCTTCATCTAGTGTTTTGCTAGCATAATGAATAGCAAATGGCATATTTTCTTTCCTTTGTCCCAACACGACACCAATAGCATAATCCGATGTGTCCTTCATGATCTCAAATGGTAGTGTCCAATTTGGTGGTTGCAAGATAGGGGCCTGAGTGATCGAGTCTTTCAACTGCGTAAAGGCTTGGATCATGCGATTATCATGAATAAATTTATCTCCTTGCCTAGCAGTTCAATCAATGATCAGGACAGCTTGCTAAAATATTTGATATATCAACGGTAGAAACCAACGTGCCTTAGGAATGACCTAACTTGCTTGAGATTAGGAGGTGGCTCAAGTTTGAAAATACCTTTACCTTAGATGGTTCAACTTCTATGCCACGTTTCGATACAACATGGCAGCATGATCCCTTATGTTACCATCAAGTTGCTCGTCTCTTCATGAGAGCATGAGTTTCACTTTGTAGCACCTTCGTAGGACTCAGTCTAAATAGTCAAGACATTGATCAAATAAATCCCCATAGATCAAGAAATCATCTATAAACATATCAAGGAAACTGCCCACCATGTCACCAAATATTGCTAGCATACATCGCTGGAATGTAGCGGGGGTGTTGCACAGTCCGAATGGCATCCGTCGGAAAGTGTACATTCCAAATTCGCAGGTGAACGTCATCTTCTCTTGGTCTTCATGAGTGATTGCGACTTGGTTATGTCTAGAATAGCTGTCCAAGAAGCAGAAGTATTCCTTCCTGGTCAGTCTCTCAAGAATATGGTCGATGAATGGGAGTGGAAAATGATCTTTCTTTGTGGCAAGTTTTAGACATTTGTAATCCACACTGACTCACCATGAGGTCGTCATTCTGGTCAGAATCACCTCTCCTTTGTCATTGGTAACAATGGTGATCCTGGACTTCTTGGGTACTACATGCAGGGGACTCACCCAGTTATTGTCGGAGATGAGATATATGAATCCCGCATCACACCATTTCTGAATTTCATCATAACTACCTCCTAGAGGTTTGGATTCAGTATTCTTTGGAATTCACGAAAGGCTTGCTATCATCTTTGAAGTAGATGTGACGCTGATGAATCCACGATTCATCATCTCAATATCTTGATCTTAGCAAAATCCCCTAGTAAAATCACAGAAAAATATCCATAAAATCAATAAATTAACAAAATGACTCATGTAAATAAAACACACTAATTAATGTATATTAGATTGTACAAAATAAATTACACATAAAAAGCCGCAAAAATAAAGGAGTTTTATACATGTAAATAGACCAGAACTTCATGTATTTTTAATAATTTCATTTTAACTCCTTTTTGGCTAATTCTTTCTCTAACGTGTTCATATCATTGTATATAAGAATACAAAAATATAAAACAAATTTTACCTCAAATAAATGCTCCTAGATCCCAAAGGGAAAAGGCCGTAAAGATCAACTTTCAAGCCAAATTCCCGCTCAGTATGAAATCCAAATTCACTAAACTCACTTTTAAATTCAAGTTAGAGATTTGTCTATCCAAGGGAAGTGATTTCATTAAAATCGGAGCTCATTTGCAAAAGTTGGATTTTGGGACCTAGATGTACATTGTATATATTCATTCTTTCTTCATTTTTTATTTTATATTTAATAATTACTGAAAAATACAAAAAAATCATGCTTGTATTGTATTTTGATTGTAGTATTTTATTATATTTTTCCGTTGTAAATATCTCTTATTAAAAAGACAAAAAAAATACATATTAGAAAAGCAAATAAAAAATGTACATGTTGTATGTATTCACTTCTAAATTCACCACTATTTTTCCTTCTTTATTTTTGTTGTATTTAAAGTAGCCTACTTTATATCATTATTTATTTTATTATTTATTTTACATTCTCTACAATAACCACCTTCAACTCCATTCTACCACCAACCTCCATTCAACCCCACCATTTTTTAAACCTCCCATTCAACTCCATTAATAAAATGACCTCCCATCATTTTAATAACTTCTCGTTTCATCATCTTTATATACACTCCATCCTCCTCAATTTGCACTTGATCCATCTTTATGTGAGGAGAGCCTAGTTCCCAGAGTTGAATTGGTGACAGCGACACAACAGTGGTCGAGCGACGACAGCCCTCTCTCTGGTGAGATCCGTTGGCTTTTCGGCCAACATCGCAGCCACATTTGTGCGTTGCTCGAGCTCATCGAACACCGGCGATTTGAGCGAAGACCGTGCTCTCGTGAGTACACCATAGGTGATCATCTCCATCGTAAGTAATTTTTGTGCTCATTTTATCATCTTGTATTTTTGCAATTTTCTTGTATCACATCATCACCATAGTATTTTTTACCACATTATCTCCACCACCACCATCTTTATCTTTTCTATTATTTCCCTCTACCAATTTTTTTCCTCATTCTTGTAAATATCCACTTTTGTTTCCCTATTTAAGAAATCAAAATTAAAAAAATTAAAAAATTAAAAAATTAAAAAAATGCACATCACAGCACTAAAAAAATTTCAAAAAAATAAAAAAAGGCAGGAGCTCCGCGCCTCCGTGGGTGACCGCCTCCACAGCTGCCGGTAGCAGCCCTCCAGGCCACAGCCGCAGCCAGCGGCTCCGCCCCCCCAGCCATCATCCCGCCGCTCCCCACCGCGTGGGAGGCGCCCCCAGCCACCGTCGTTCTCGCAGAGGTGCCGCCGCACCGCGGCCCATCTCTTCCGCCCTTGCCTCCGCCTGCCACCGCCCCTTCGACACACTCCTCCGCCGCGGGAGCCAGCTGCCGCCTCTCCTCGTCGTTCGCGTACGGCCGCGCTCCCCTGCGCCGCTGACCGCCGCCGGCTCCGCCTCCCTTTTTTGGGTTCTCCCCCATTCGGTTCACCTGCAAAGAACGAAGGAAGAAGAAGGTAAAGCTCTTTAATTTTTTATTGTAAAAATTGTGTAAAGTTTTTGTATAATTTCAGTAATTACAAATAGGTCCCTTTACATAAGTTTCTTTGTATTCTTAGTTTCTGTATTTGCAAAGACACCTCTGTGTTCTTATTTAAATTTGGACCACATTTAGGCATCATTTTATTCAATGAAAAATGTTTTAATGTTGAGCAACTAATTCTCTTCCTCGTAAATATTTATTTATATTTTTCTGATATTTGGGTAATTAATGAAAATTGTGTAACTTAAATTCTTGATATTTTACCTAAATTGGACTCTTAAATTGATATCTAACGCATGGTTGTTTTAAAAATTCCACAAAAATTAAGAATGATGCCTTGATATGTGATTAAGATACTACCCAAATTTCATCCAAAGTGGAGTTGTCATGTGTCTAAAATAAATCATAGAGTGATTTTAGTATATGATTTTTAATTAAATCCGCGTAAATCATTTTTACGAAATTCAAAGTCTCCTGAATTCTATATGAAAATACCTATTTTGGATAATTTGCACTCTAATTAATTTGATATCGTGGATAAATTAGGAATTAATTACTCACTGTCGCTCTATTTTCACTAAAAAATACATAAAAATTCATAATTTGTCACAAAATTCGAAAAGTATTATTGTAGCTTCCTTGCATCATGTTTTCATTCCATTAAAATTTTCATAATTTTTGCTTACTGTTTGTTCGAAAAATTGTGAAAAAAACCCATAAAAAGTGTGCATTTTTCATTGTTGCATGTTAACCCCGAAAAATATAAAAAAATGTGTTCGATGTTCATATCTGGATTAGGATTCTAGAAAAAATATAATTTGGATAAATTGAATTGATTTGACATTAAAATTAATTTGGCAAAGTTGTATGCTTTCTTAGTGTTTTAATTTAGCCGTACTTGCATTTACATTTGTTTGTGCATTAAAAAAATATTAAAAAAATGCATTTGGGAATCTAAAACATAATTTTCGAATTAAACCCGAAGTTGTTCTTTCGCCTCCCTGAGTTCGACCCCGGACTTGCCCGGGATATAAATTAAGCCGAGACACTCTTCACGGGTATTTTCTCTCGGTTCTGACTGGATCGCTAAGTACACGTATTACAACGTGCCAAATTTAATCATCGTATTTAGCATCTCGTCAGATGGTGTTGTTGCCGGGGAGAGAGGGGCGGCGGGCGGTGCCGCTGTCCGTGGAGGAAGGGGGGCGACGGGCCGCTGGCTGCTGCCCCGTTTTTTTATTTTTTTGAAATTTTTTTGTGTTGTGATGTGCTTTTTTAAATTTTTAAATTTTTTCCATTTTTTAATTTTTATTTCTTAAACAGGGAAACAGAAGTGGATATTTACAAGAGTGAGGAAAAAATTTGGTAGAGGGAAATGATAGAAAATATAAAGATGGTGGTGGTGGAGATAATGTGGTAAAACAATACTATGGTGATGATGTGATACAAGAAAATTGCAAAAATACAAGATGATAAAATGAGTAGAACAATTACTTACGATGGAGACGGTCGCCTATGGTGTGCTCACGAGAGCACGGTCTTCGCTCAAATCGTCGGCGTGCGATGAGCTCGAGCAACGCACAGATGTGGCTGCGATTGGCCGAAAAGCCAACGGATCTCATCGGAGAGAGGGTTGACGTTGCTCGACCGCGGTTGTGTCGCTGTCACCGATTCAACTCTGGGAACTAGGCTCTCCTCACATAAAGATGGACCAAGTACAAATTGAAGAGGATGGAATGCATATAAAGATGATGAAATGAGAAGTTATTAAAATGGTGGGAGGTTATTTTATTAATGGAGTTGAATAGGAGGTTTAAAAATGGTGGGGATGAATGGAGGTTGGTGGTAGAATGGAGTAGAATGGTGGTTATTGTAGAGAATGTAAAATAAATAATAAAATAAATAATGATATAAAGTAGGCTACTTTAAATACAACAAAAATAAAGAAGGAAAAATAGTGGTGAATTTACAAGTGAATACATACAACATGTACATTTTTTATTTGCTTTTCTAATATGTATTTTTTTGTCTTTTTAATACGAGATATTTACAACAGAAAAATATAATAAAATACTACAATCAAAATACAATACAAGCCTGATTTGTTTGTATTTTTTAGTAATAAATAAAGATAAAATAAAAAATGAAGAAAGAATGAATATATACAATGTACATCTAGGTCCCAAAACCCAACTTTTGCAAATGAGCTCCGATTTTAATGAAATCACTTCCGTTGGATAGATAATTTTCTAACTTGAACTTAAAAGTGAGTTTGGTGAATTTGGAGTTCGTACGAAGCGGGAATTTGGCTTGAAAGTTGGTCTTTACGGCTTTTTCCCTTCAGGTTCTAGGAGCATTTATTTGAGGTAAATTTTGTTTTGTATTTTTGTATTTTAATATACATTGATATGAACACGTTAGAAAAGAATTAGCCAAAAAGGAGTTGAAATGAAATTATTAAAAATACATGAAGTTTTGGTCTATTTACATGTATAGAACTCCTTTATTTTGCGGCTTTTTATGTGTAATCTATTTTGTACAATCTAATATACATTAATTAGTGTGTTTTATTTACAAGAATTATTTTGTTAATTTATTGATTTTATGGACATTTTTCTGGGATTTTACTCGGAGATTTTGCTAAGATCAAGATATTGATATGATGAATCGTGGATTCATCACCCCCTATACTTAAACTTTGCTAGTCCTCGAGCAAATAAAGAATGAATAAGTTGGATTAACCCCTGACTGTGCATGTGAATACAAGACTTGATCCGTTCAAGACCTCTCGATTTTAGAGATCCTAAAATTCTGAGCTGAACCAAGCTCTAGTCAAAAGGTACCCAATTTCCCTAATCATTAGACTCTCTTTGTATACATATATAGTAGGGATATGACTTTAAGTGTTGACCGCAGTTACAAGAGCAGAGTCACAATGTTACCCAAGGTTCCAGTCCAAGAGACTCTCCTAAGAACCCGATCCTCAACACTAGGGAATAAACCATTTCTTGCATTCAATCCACCGTCTCTTTAGTTGTCCGACTTGAAAGTGTAGATGGAAGGCCAGTTGATGGAGGTCATAGGATTGTGTCATTTCTTCTCTCCCTCTCATTGGAACAAGGATCCTCTCAAGTGCCTTATTTCTCAACGCATATTTTTGGTGTCGATCAGTGCGTCCATCAAGAGAAGTTGGAGCCGTCTGCACTTGTTTTCCTGAGAGTACACCGGGGTGTGTCTTTTTTGAGTATCTATTATACCTTCTACACCCAGAGTTGTAGCATTTACGATGCAGAGCCCTTTTTTGGTGCAAGCCCGACTCCTGGTCCTAATAGCGGTGGTCCAAGTGGACACTTTTGAAATGGTTGGGAGCGCTCGCCTTTGGTGGAAGCTCTTTTGATAATTGACTTTATGGAATGAGAGCTTTTCTTTGACATTTCATTGCTTTGTACTATTTTGGCTAGCTCCACTGCTTTTACCAAGAGTTGGCGCACACTGATCAATAATTTTTTATTTTATCACACCCTGGCACATAGGTAAATATCAAGAGATAGTACAAGAACCATGTTCTCATACTGGCTAAAGATGTTGACACTCAGGTTTCATGAAGCCTTCATTGATTTTATCCCATCCTCGAGCATCATCAAATCAAGTCCAAACTCAAATCCCTCATCCCAAATCCTCAAGTGAAATTTCAACTCATCTCATCATAACTCCAGTCGTGTATGTGAGGTGATGATCATATTCTTAAGGTAGAGACTAAGCATGCAATATAGCACACAAATCTTTCAAACTATGGAAATGTGAATAATTAAGTCCAAGACCCTAATGACTAAGGCTGGTTAACTCAAAATCTCAAGACCTCATAAACCAAATGTTCTTGAACATCACTAGTCTAGTGTGAAAGTGAATTGTGTCAGGGATTAAACCAACTTATTAGTTATTTTTTTATGATGATTTTTTTAAGTTTTTAAAAAAGGTTTTTTTTCAAAAAGTTTTTTTTACAAACAAAAGCAAAGAAGATATTTTTTTTTGAAAAATTTTTACTTTTTTTTCAAGAGTTTTTTTTGTTTTGAAAAACAAAGGAAAAGAAGAAAGTTTTTTTTGAAAAAGTTTTGTTCTCTTTTTTTCAAAAGTTTTTTTTAAAAAAATTACCTACCCCATAATTATTATATAATATATACAAAAATACGTGAAAGTACGAGCTATGGGTAAAGTATATATGTAACATATACACACCCCCTATACTTAGCATGTGCTATGTCCTCATGGCACAAGAAGCGAGAAAAAGACATAGCTCGTGCTAAGCGTAGGATGACTAAAATAATAAAAAGTATAGAAGTCGATCCGCCCCCCTATACTTAGGCTATGATCAGCCTAAGTGTAGAAGAAGAGCAAAAATGGGGCGGACGAGGTCAATAGGAGAAATGGATGAGTATATACACATGGAGAGCATCGGCTCTCCCTATACTTAGGCTCTTGGTAAGCCTAAGTATTGGACAAGAGTAAGTGTAAGAACCGATGTGATCTGGAGAATATACAAAGAAGGGCGAATGTACAAGAGGAATGAATCTTCTAAGATGTTGAATCTTGATGCTGCCTCTTCATGATGAGTAATATGATGTATCTGCTATGTGCTCACTCTGCATGAAGTTGATGACCTCGACTTGGACTAACTGCTCTTTTGAATCTACAAAATGCTTCAACAGTTGTCCATTTACCACATGAGATTGTGCACCATCTGTGAGATTAGCTATCTCTACACTTCCATTCTCGTGCACTTTCTTAACAACAAAGGGACCTGAGCTTCCCATGGAACATCTTCAACCTGGCATTGAACAACCATACCTTTTCTCCAGAGACAAAGTTTTTCACCTAATGTGCTGATCATGCCATCTCTTTACTTTGTCTTTATAAATCAAACTGTTTTCATATGCCCTGTTTCGGATTTCCACGAGCTCGTTCAAGTTCAAGTCTCGACAAAGCTTCCCTAAGTGACAACTCCAATTAATATTCTTAATTGCCCATTCGGATTTATGAATCAATTCTGTGGGCAAATGCGATGGCTTGCCATAGATCATTCTAAATGGTGAAGTACCGAATGGTGTCTTGTAGGCTGTCCTATAGGCCCACAGAACTTGGTCTAAGAGCGGAGACCAGTTCTTCCTACTGGGACGAACCAATTTTTGCAAAATACTCTTCACCTCTCTGTTCGAAACCTTTGTCATGCCGTTAGACTGTGGGTGGTAAGGACTAGTAACTCTATGCTCAAATCCATAGTCCTTAGCTAAAGATCTCATATCTCGGTTCACAAAATGGCTACCCCCATCAGATATCAAAACTTTTGGCACCCCAAACCTAGAAATGATATGATCTCTCACAAACTTACAGGCAGTCTTGCTGTCTGTGATTCGGGTTGGGATAGCCTCCACCCACCTGGATAAATAATCAACCGCCAACAATATGTACTCATGTCCTTGGCTGTTGGGAAAGGGACCCTTAAAATCTATGTCACATGCATCAAAAACATCACAAATAATCATCGATTGCATGGACATATCATCTCTCTGTCCAACTGTCCCTCCCATCCTTTGACAGATCGGGCACGACCGTATAAAATCAATTCCATCTCTAAAGAAGGCCGGCCAATATAATCCACATTGCATTACTTTGTGAGCGGTTCTCTTTCCCGAATGGTGTCCTCCAGCCTCGCGTGAATGACAATATGTGAGGACACTCTGGTATTCCTTCTGAGGAATACACCTTCTCCAAACACAATCCGGTCCTTCGAAGAAAAGGAAAGGATCATCCCAGTGGTATCTCCTCGAATCCGACTTCAGTCGGTCAATGCTTCTCCTAGTCCAACCATGGGGAACCTGCTTGGAGACAAGATAATTCACCATGTTGGCATACCACGGGAGTGAGTCGATAACACAAATTGACTCATCTGGGAAGGTCTCTCTGATCTGATCATAATCCGGAGAATCCTGAAGTTCAATCCGAGAAAGGTGATCAGCCACAACATTCTTCACTCTAGGTTTATCTTTAATCTCCAAATCAAATTCTTGGAGGAGTAAAATCCAGCTAAGAAGGCGTGCCTTTACGTCCTTCTTTTCCATTAAGTACCGAATGGCTGTGTGATCTGTGTAAATTGTCACCTTAGAGCCCAAAATATATGATCTGAACTTCTCGAGGCCCATACTACCGCGAGCATTTCCTTTTCAGTCACTGTATAATTTTTCTGTGTAGGATCTAATACTTTGCTCGCATAATGAATCACAAACGGAATCCTCTCTCGCTGTTGTCCTAACACAACTCCTATAGCGAAATCTGAGGCATCAGTCGTGATCTCAAAGGGGAGAGAGCAGTCAGGAGCTTGTAGGATAGGCGAGTCACAAATCTTCCTCTTCAAGAGCCCAAAGGCCTCCAGACACCTGTGATCTACAACGAACTCTGTGTCTTTCCCTAAGAGCTCAGTCAGTGGGCGGACGATCTTTGAAAAATCCTGAATGAATCTCCTATAGAATCCAACATGCACTAAGAATGACCGCACTGACTTCACATTGGTAGGTGGATCGAGTTTCTTGATCACCTCCACCTTGGCAAGGTCAACCTCCATTCCCCTTTTAGAGATGACATGCCCAACACGATACCCTCCGTCACCATAAAGTGACTCTTCTCCCAAGAGAGTACCAGATTCACCTCTCTACACCCCGTGAGGACTCGGTCCAAGTGCGTTAAACATGTATCAAAAGAATCACCGTGAACCGAGAAGTCATCCATGAACACTTACAGGAAATCTCCCACCATCTCGGCAAATATGGCTATCATGAACCGCTGAAATGTGCCCGGGCCATTGCAGAGCCCGAATGGCATGCGCCTGAAAGCATAAGTACCGAATGGACATGTGAATGTGGTCTTTTCCTGATCCTCAGGGGCTATGGCCATCTGGTTGTAGCCTGAGTACCCATCAAGAAAACATAAGAACTCTTTCCCCGCAAGTCTCTCCAAGATCTGATCAATAAAATGCAAGGGAAAGTGATCTTTCTTGGTCGCAGCATTCAGGTGCATGTAGTCAACACAAACACGCCACGACGTAGGTACTCGTGTCGCGATCTCTACCCCTCCTCGTTGGTGACCATCTGAATTCCCGACTTCTTCGGGACAACATGAAGCGGGGCCACCCACTTGGAGTCAGAAATAGGGTATATAAACCCTGCTTTGCACCATTTCTCAATCTCTTTCTTCACCACTTCCCATAGATTGGGGTTAAGTCTCCTTTAGAACTCACGGGAAGGTCTCACATTATCCTCAGTAAAAATGTGGTGCGAATAGAGAGCGGGGTTGATCCCCATGAGATCCGACACTGTCCAGCCTATTGCTTTGTGGTTCCTCTCTAAGACTTCTAACAATCTAGACTCATGTTCTAAAGTCAAGTCTGAGCTAATGATGACAGGATATCTCTCTTTGGGTCCCGCAAGAAAGGCATACTTGAGTGTAGGAGGTAGTGATTTCAGTTCTGGAAATGTGATATCATCAAGCAAATCTGGATGAACTGAATCTGAATCTGGTTCCATGCTGCATGAATGTGGGCTAAGCTGAGTAGTACTCGCCACCAATTCAGAAATAAGGGGAGTCGGATCGCCAAAGAGACGTGGTAGTTCGGCCAAAGCCGCGTCTGACTCGTCATCTATGTCCCATGATTGTTCTGAAGGGGATGGAACTGACAGATCCAGATGGATCTCTATGTCATCATGGGGATAGGTAGATGCATCCCTCACAAGATCAGACAACACCTGGCAAACTGCATCATCCACTATACCCTTTCCAGATGAAAGGGACTCGCTCTGTCCTGAAGGAATCTGTCCCCAAATCCCAACTGTGCTAACCAAACTGCAGTCTACCTCTGAAGATGAGTACTCTGTGCTACTCTCTGAATCGGGTCGCTGACACTTGGTTTGCTTCATCTCAAGGTTCACTTCTCGGCCTGGAGAACGGAACTTCATCATTCCCGTACCGTAATCGAAAGCTGCACCTGCGGTCCTTAGGAAGGGTCGTCCAAGAATGATCTGAGATTCTTTCCAATGATTGGGGGTCTCCATGTCCAAGATTGTGAAGTCCACCTGATAGTTCTGCCCCCCAATCGAGATAACTACGTTCTTCACTTCTCCCTTAGGTCTCTTCACTGAACGATCTGCAAATTGGAGTAAAGCTCTAGATTTGCGAAGTGGTCCCAACTCCAATTTCTGATATAAGGATAAGGGAAGTAAGTTGATTGAAGAACCGTTATCTAAGAGTGTGCGTGCAAACGCAATGTCGTCAATACGACTCTCCACATAGTGAGCACCAATGTCTCTCTTTTTCCTTTGCAAAGTCTGATTCTTGAGACAATAGGTTGTGGCTACCAATAAGACATGTATCTTTATATTTCGTTAATCTTTCTTCCTGCTAAACCTTGTATGTGTGCATCTCACCTTAAGGTACTTTTGAAATGCAGGATGGTTAGCCACATATTCATCAAATGGCACCTTTACAGTGATGTTCTCTTTACAAAATCGTGTCATATCGGGGTCATCTTTCTGAATCTTTTTGATGCGCTTTCCTGTCGTAAGAGCACGGGGGAAAGGGATTGAAGCTAAGGAAACAGCGGATGAAGAGTCTGAATCATGAACTGAAAGATCATTCTTTGCATTAACGGAAACAGAGTTCTTTATACATGAATCTTTTTGATGCAACATGGGATCGAAATCAAGTCTATCTACTATAGGTTGTGGAATAGAAGCTGGAGTGGTATCCGCCACAACCGGAGATGCAAGGTCCTCCGTAGAATCAGAAGTGTATCCATGCTGCCGATGCTGCATGCGTGCTCTCCTCCTCCTCTCAACTCCCTGAGTAGGTATCTTCGAATGTTGCTGATAGGGATCCGAAATATGATGTCTCTCCTCCTCGTCCTCTGAAGACTCCTCAAGTAGAGCTCCAGAGATGCCCCTCCTCGTATCCCTCGCCCGGTTAGGTACGGTCACGGTCTTTCCGCTCCTGAGTGACATGTGGTTAGCCGTGTCACAAGAAAGAATCTCATGTTCAGATCTAGGAGATGCTGAATAGTATACCTGACCAAAGTGCTGCTGAGAACTAGATTGGTTCAGGCTATTGGGGTTAGCTTGAACTTGGGCTGGGATAGAGGTAGAGGGTGCAGTCTACTCATCTCGCCATCTGGACAGGCAGTTGACATCCACCCGTAAGTCATGAATCTCGTTCCTATAGGAACATAGCTCGTCGAGTATCTGCTGCTGAATATCCACAGGACTAGACGATGAAGGAAGTGGATAACACTGGGAAGAAGAACGGGAAGACTGGCCCTGCTGGCCAGAATACTACCTCTGCTGCTGCTGCTGGGGTTACGGGCCCTGCTGGCCCATCTGGTAATGGCCCTGTCGGCCATACTGCTGGTACTGTTGCCTCTGCTGTTGGGGTGGCTAGAATCCAGGGCTCTGCTGTGAAGGAGGTGGTGCGGAGGTGAATGCAGTGTTGTGAAAGGTTGGGGGACGCTGGTAAGTCTGTCGGTCTCCTGTACTTCCCTTCCTAGCAGGGTCCTGAGTATACCATACTCCATTCACCTCCCAAACCGGTGGAGGCTCCTCCTGAACGGTCTCTGCTAATGGTGGTGTGATGAATCTCAGATTCATCATACTATTTTACTCTTATTGTGCGAATATCGGTTATTCGTACATGCAAATTCACTTGTATTTTGACGTAAATAACATTAGCCACCCATCTACACATATTACAGTTTATGTATATAAATATGATACATACAAATTGAGCACACTAGTTTATATACTTATATATTTATATATTGTTTCTAAAAGTAAACATCATACTTTATCCAACCGATAAATTCTCTATGTAATTTAATGAATCTTGGGATACATCAATATATACACATTCAACTATAATTACAAAATAAGAGTAATAATATAAATATAGATTAATCTACATAAGCAATCCACAAACAGGAGAATACAAAACAGATAATATGAGGCATGATATCTTTCTAAAACTAATTCAACCCTTTTTATATGTATTACGGATAACTCACACCAATCAATCACCATTTTACATCAAACTCATCTCCAAGATAATACTAATATATGATATTTATAAATCAAAATGCAGTAAGTTAACGTATATAGTCATAATGGATAGATTGTATATGTACACATTAAGTCATAATAGCCAACTAATATTTAGCCTGTTTACATATGCTCTCCACGCTTGTTAAGACTCATATATATTAATATATATATATACATATATATCTTGTTGTAATAATATCATTCTTACTGGAATACATATAACAAGCACGCACATGCCATTCCATTAAATACAAATCAGTTCAAACCATGTCAGCACTCTGTGTGAGAATAAAAATCAAATAGATTTGGTATTAAATATTTTCGTTCTCTTGCAGGTTTTGTAAACGACCATACGTCTTCTTCTTCAAAACTCATCGGGACACCACGCGTAGCTGCTGCAAATCCATCGTTGCGTCGAGCACGCTTCCTTCGGTCCCGAGGAGGATCGACTCTTCGTCCATACCTCTCCGCCACTCCGACTTTAGCAAGAAAACTCATGACGTTGCAGCTATAAAAGAGGGTGTACAACATCTTCACGGGGGTACTTCGGCCCAGAGAACAGAACCCATTACCCTCGGCCTCGCAAGCACTCACTTCTGGGCGGGCTGCTGCACGCACGCCCAACCATCCGCCACCTCGCGCTTAGCCGCCATCGTAGACCCATCCTCTGCCCCTGTTCAACCCGAAGCCGACGTCACCCTGTCGTCGGACCTGCAAGCACCTGCGCCCGGCCACCCTCTGGCCGACTTCGCACACATATCCTCAGTTCCAATCATCCACGCGCACCTCCCCTACGCCAGAGCCAGTGCTCCACCTCCGTGAGCCCCGCGCGCCTTCTACGCTCATGTGTGTGGCCTCCAGCTGCCTTCGTGCGCGGCCGTCCAGTGTGCCCTGCTCATCACCGACGCTGTGTTCCTCTTTTTTTGGGGGGTTTTCCAGATACACCGAAGAGGATAACCTTATTTAGTTTATTATTTGTGTTCTTGCATCTAGACCATTTTGTTATTTGCAAAAAGTTTTGTTGCTTTTAGCGTAATTTACCTCTTCTTAATCTGTTTATTGCAAAAATATCATTCACATCCTTATTACTCTGCAATTTTATTCCCACTAGTTTCGTAATTAGTTAACTTCATTCAACTACATTTTAAGTCCTAGTTTGTTTTAATCTCTAAGTTACATCCTTGTGTTCTTGCTTTGCTTTTAAAAGAAAAGAAAACGATAAAAAAATATTGCTGACCACATTGTGAATTTGCCAAGTCCCTATGGATTCGAACCTCAACTTGCCCTGTACACTTCTTTATGTTCATTTTGTGCAAGTAGTTGTAATGTATTTGTTTAATCTTGATTATTCGTGGTAACACAACGACTCGATAAAATCACATTCTTAAAATCGTGAAAAATCTTGTCAACATGGTGGCTGCTGGAAAGAGTGGGTGTAGGATTGGTACTGCTCCCACGGCTGGGGTTGCCCTGACACCAACTACTCCTGAACATGGTGAACTCGGTAAACGGGAGTAGAGGGTGCAGTCATGGCAGGTATCTTTATCTTAGATACCTTATCAGTCAACTCCTCCATTTGTTTTGGAATCTTGGAGACACTCCGGTCCAATTCATCAATTCTCCTGTCAATCCTCTCGACTACATTAAGCTTGTCAGCAAGGAGTCCCATGCTAGGGATCACGTCCTGAGAGAGATCGACTACAGCTGATTTTCCCCCTCCAAATAAGAGTGAACTGGGGGATGGTGTATAGGCCCTGCTGGCCATCTGTGAGCGGCTAGTTTCAGCCATCTGCTCGAATACCCTCCAGACGGTATCCGCTACTCGTGATGTATAGCTGCCTCCACAGGCAGCGCTCACTAAACCCTGCATCTCAGGGTTGAGACCAGTGAAAAATGACTGGACCAAGATGTTATCATCTAGTCCATGACAGGGACACTTCTGTAGGATATCCTTGAATCTTTCCCAAGCATCACAAAAAGCTTCATGGGGTAATTGGGAAAAACTCGTAATATGCGTCTTCATCATGTTAGTTCTACTCAACGGGTAGAACTTCTTTAGAAACAGGTCCTTGAACTGGGCATAAGTAGTGACTGTAACTCCCAAGTTCTTTACCCAGTAGTCGGCTTTTCCACCCAAGGCAAATGGAAGGGCTTTGAGCCTAATATAATCCTGGCTAACATTATTGTGCATGAGGTTAGCACAGATGAGCTCAAAGTCCCTTAGGAATGCATATGGCTCCTCAGAAGCATTCCCATCAAAGTGTGGCAGCAGGTTCAGAAAATGTTGCTTCAACTCAAAATCAACAGGTGGTTCGGCCACACTCAAGTAATTCCGAATTTGATATTGTCTGGGGTTATATGTTGCATCCATTGGTGGTTCGACCCCAACATTTAGTTGTCCTAACTGAGCTCTCAGTAATGCGTGTTGTCGCTCAGATGCAGCTAATCTGGCAAGTATCATTCTCGTTGGGTCTTCATGGTTCTCTTCTTCATCTTCTTTCTTCTTTGAAGGCATTTTACTTGAGTCTTCTTTTTGTCCGGAATCAGCAAGGTGTTTTAGATTAGAAGAGGATGTATGAATCAAGATATTCTCACTGAGGCGAAGGTTTTTCTCGTTGAGGTGGGAAGAGAGAAAGGGAATGGTTTGAGAGTAACCATCCCGAGAGTGGGTGATCCTGAGCTCAAGTGGGTCATGAGTCCAGGTTGGTTCAAGTTGCGCATGGACCTGTGAAGACATACTTCTTGGAGGGCTCAACGGGAGATTCACAAAGTCCAAATAAATATCCCCCCAATAAGTCATCTTCGATGTCAAAAAGAACCGATTAGAACACGATATTTCAATGAGGCACTAGTTCTACGGTGCACGTAAATGTGCGGAGTAAACTCACACAATACAAACGCATCTCAAACCCTTAATTTCACCAACTCAGCACGTGATGGTCCTAAGAGTTCGGCCGAATTATCTTGTCAATTTTAGTTGGTGATAAATGCAATCTTGGAAAGATCAACGAGCTGTTAGGTGCCCGTATTTTCCTACAGACTGACCCGGTTCTTACGACTAGTTTGGCCTACTTTCAACCAGTATAGGAGTAAGTACAAGCCGAAGCCCGTTCCTTGAGGACTAAAACGCCATCTAAACCTCCCACCCTGCTAAGGAAGTCCGGATCGTATAAATACGGCTACCCGTATTCCTCACTGAAAAGTAGCTAATCGCCTGAAAATAAAGAACCAGGAGTAAGTAAGAAATCCAGACTTGGCTCTATCCTAGGGTCGTCTCTCTCTCTCTCTCTCTCTCTCTCTCTCTCTCTCTCACTTGCAAGTAAAACAAATAATGAGGGCTTTATGCACTCGAGAATAGGGGTTCTTTTTATTCCAATTATTTAAATCGATTTGCTCAATTCAGTCCCAATTTTAGAGTTAGGTTATCACTTGAAACTTATGTGAACACACAAGCATGTCTACCATTCAGTCCCAATTTCCTTTTGACCTTAAGTTGTAAAACAAGAGAAGAATCGGAAATCAGAATACAACCGAGAAACTATGATGCACGCTCAGAAGAAATTATACTTACAATGAATCCCAGCACTCTCCATGCATTATGCAAAATAAAATTTGTAAATATTACACTAAATGCATGCAGATCGAGAAAACCGCACCTAAACAGTATACTATTAGCAGGGAAGAATTGATTTAATTTTGAGCTAAGTAGTACGTGTCTATGTGCGTCACATTATGAATCTTATAAGATATGCGAATCTTCTAAGATACGTGTGGCCTAAATTACGATGGGCACAAACAAATTTGATGCTAAACTACCGTGTGCCTAATCCTTAAGTTCGTCACTCAAGTCGAGCCCCACCCTAACCGGAGAGTAAAACAGGTCTCGACACACCACAAATAATGTCCAAGTCTTTTTACACGCACGAGCTCTCAAATAAGAGACGCTATAAAGAAGCAAACTACCTAAATAATTACAACAATAATTACAAAAATTTCTCTCGAAAATAAATGAATTCTCCTAGCACTTCAGCAGTCGGCGCGCGTCGCGTCCGTCGACCTCCGATGCACTCCAAGTCCACCAGGCCCTCGCAAGGAAAATAAGATTATATTAGAGAGATAAAAAACAAAATAAATACAAAAATATGCAGAGAAAATAATTGAGAGAAAAATAGACTAAATATAAGGTAGCTCGGGGGTCAGACTACTATATACTCTTGCATTTCTCCTCTTGACCTCGTCCGCCCCATTTTTGCTCTTCTTCTACACTTAGGCGAACCAGAGCCTAAGTATAGGGGGGCAGATCGACTTCTATACTTTTTATTATTTTAGTCATCCTACGCTCGTGCTATGTATTTGTCTCGCTTCTTGTGCCATGAGGACATAGCACATGCTAAGTATAGGGGGCGTGTATATATTACATATATATTTTACCCATAGCTCGTACTTTCACATATTTTTGTATATATTATATAATAATTATGGGGTAGGTAAAAAACTTTAAAAAAACTTTTGAAAAAAAGAGAACAAAACTTTTTCAAAAAAACTTTCTTCTTTTCCTTTGTTTTTCAAAACAAAAAAAAAACTCTTGGAAAAAAAGGCAAAACTTTTTCAAAAACTAACTAATAAGTTGGTTTAATCCCTGACACAATTCACTTTCACACAAGACTAGTGATGTTCAAGAACATTTGGTTTATGAGGTCTTGAGATTTTTAGTTAACCAGCCTTAGTCATTAGGGTCCTGGACTTAATTATTCACATTTCCCTAGTTTGAAAGATTTATGTGTTATATTGCATGCTTAGTCTCTACCTTAAGAATATGATCAGCACCTCACATACACGACTGCAGTTATGATGAGATGAGTTGAAATTTCACTTGAGGATCTGGGATGAGGGATTTGAGTTTGGACTTGATTTGATGATGCTCGAGAGTTGAATCGGTGACAGCGACACAACCGCGGTCAAGCGACGACAGCCCTCTATCCAGTGAGATCCATTGGTTTTTTGGCCAACATCGCAACCACATCCGTGTGTTGCTCGAGCTCATCGCTCGTTGACGATTCGAGCGAAGACCGTGCTCTCGTGAGTACATCATAGGCGACCGTCCATCTTAGGTAATTTTATTTCCATCTTGTTGTCGTTATTTTTATCTTTGCAATTTTTAGTCCATCAAATTGTCATCCATATACCCACATTTGTTCCAAATCATCTTCTACATCATCACATCAATTTTTTTTCCATCATGTGCATCCCCTAATTAACAAAACATAAAAAAATATAAAAAAATAAAAAAGGTTTTTTTGTTTATCACAACAACACAAAAAAGTCAAAAAAATCAAAAAAATAAAATAAACAGGGCAGCAGCCAGCGGAGAGCACAAGGATGGATTGATCTCATGAAGATTCATTCAGACAAGATTCTTGCGGTTTCATTCAAGAGCCTCCCTCAGACAAGATTCTTGGTCTTCAGTCAGATGAGCATTAATTATGACTAGATACATGTTTGATTCTCTCTTAAGGAAGGTGTACTTCATGTTGGAGGGGAGAGGTTTGGTGGAGTGGGAGCTACATCAGTGGTGACTTCGCGATCACTGCAAGTATTGGTTCATTCAACAATTCAATGTCCACATGTGGTAGTACAGTTTATTCATTCAAGGATTCACAGAATTTTTCAATGATGTCCTCATGATTGTAGAAATCCTTGATATTCTGCTCTCTATATTTGAGGCTCAAGGGGCTCACACAAAATTCGTCAAGTGCATCAACAAAGATCTCATCGTCATTGATAGTGAGGAATTCGAGTGTTTTCTCCACTACTTCCTCGGAGAAAATTAATTCATGGATCTCAATGACATCCAGGAATAGATTTGTATATTGGATCTCTGCAAGAAAACCACACTCTTCTTAGCAGTTAAGCGCAAGCACACTCAACTTAAATGCAGCCTTTGCTGGTTTTGGCTCAAGTATGGTTTCTATCTTTACTTTATTGCTGTTAGAGCTAAACATAATCTCTCAAGTGTTGTAGTTCACTATTGCTTTGGCTGTTTGGAGGAACGACCAGCCAAGGATGATGGAGTTGTGGAGCATAGGTGTGGAGATGTCCATGTCTAGCACAACAAAGTCTACATGGAACTGGATCCCTTGGACCGTGACAATCACATCCTCCAACTTTCTCATGGGTTGCTTGATTGATTTATCTGCAAACTGCATAATCACCTTGGTGGGTTTAAGTGCTCTTTGATGAATCCCCATTCATCACTCTTTATTCTTTTATTTTAGCTAGATATCTTAGCAAAATACCATGTATATGATTGTAAATACAATAAGTTACCAAAATGCTTGCTTTGTGTAGATATAAATAATTAGCATGTATTTGTGCATAAATAAAAGAATAAATAATTAAAGAAAAAGAAGCAAATATTAGAATAAATATTGAGTGACCTAAACCCAAGAGAGGGCCCAACATGGGTCTTATCGCCAAATAAAATAAGTAGAGAGAGATAGGGCCACTCATCCTTGTACATATCCCCTATATATATACATACATAATTTATTTTCTCAAAAATAAAAATAAAAATGTGTTTCACTTATTTTGTACATATTTATAAAAATAAAAAAAATGAGAAAAATAAAAAAACAAAAATAAAATAAGTTTTCTCTTTCCATAGTATGCATACCATGTATATATGTAACATGTACTTATTTATTTCACCTTTGTAAATAATAAATAAAAATAAAATAAAATTATTTTATATCCAAATTTTATGTTGTAAATAAATAAAACATAAAATTGAGGTTTTTATACAAAAATAAACAAAATAAAAATTAAAACAAAAATAAATAAGTCTTTTATACATGTATATAATATAATATGATGCATATAACATAATTTATTTTTCAAATAAATAAATAAATATCACTAAAAAATAGTTTGAAAATAAATAAACATTTTTCATGTTGAAAATATTTTTAAATAAAATCATTTACTATTTTATTTTTAATTTACAAATAATTTTGACTCGGGATTTTTGTGATTGGTCCACGGGGGATCGTTGACGCCTGGTCAACTCCCCCTCCCGCGTCCCCTCTTCACAGATCTGTTCCATTTGTCCGACATCTCCCATTTTTATGGAATGGATCTGATACCTGTACGCCCCGATTCTTGCGCCCATCTCTTCCTCATTGATCATGCACCCTCACGGATCCCTAGGAGGGATCGGATCTGCATCGGATTATGCATCCATGCCGGATCTTCATCGTCCCCTGGGATGCATATAAAATCTCCATTTTCACCCCCAGCTCCTCAGCTCACGCCGCAAGCCTTTCTTTTGCCCTAGACATCTTCACTTAGGTGACAGCTACCGGAAGATTGCTTTGGTAGCCGGAGAGAGCGCCTGCAGCTGCAGCTCAAGGCACGTGGCCGGAGCGATGCCACGTTTGAGCCTCCCAGCTCGTCGTAGCTTGGTCGAGGTGACGACCCCCTTTGTCGCACCCTCCTGGAGCTCAGGACTGATTTGAGATCCTCAGGTAGACCCTTCATCAATCCTAGTTTGATTTATTTCCAAATCATTCATCCTTCCTCTGCCGGCTCAGATCGACTCGCCGATCCATCGTCACCCTTCTCCCATAGTCTGATCATCTCAATCTTGGCTATCCGAGCCAAGATTGAGCTAGGTTCCTTCCGCCGTGACGTCGGAACCCTCCTTTGCCTTTCTCCATCGCTTCTCTTTGTTGTTCGTCCAATAACCCCCACCGGAGCGAGCCTCCAAGTGTGAGCTTTCATCTGCAGGTTATAAGGTGCCAGATTACCCCCTAGCTCGGCTTTCACCCCCCTCGTCGGAGTCATCCCAGGTCGTACCACCCGTCCCGAAGATCTGGCCGTTGGGATCTTCATCGACCATCACCATCCGATGCGGAGGAGCTCGACGATCGTGTTTCCGCAGTCCGATCATTCATCGGAGCCACCGATCTTCCTCGATGCTATGGTGAACCTCGCCCCACAGGAGTTCATCCAGACCCTTCCGGAGCTGTTGGATCATCACCTTCTGTCAGATCACATATGAGTCGTCCGTCCTCTGACCCTTGTCAATCTGTGAGATACCCGATCTGACGGCCCCGAACGCCCACTTTCGCGCCCGCAGGACAGCCGTCTGATCCTCCAGGTGTCAGCGCCAGAGCCGTAGATCTGCCTCCACTCGGCGAGCGCCACCTGGACACCACGTGACCCGCACGCCCTTGGCTGGGTAATTTGCTCCACATCCCCTGCATTTTCTTTATGTTGTTGTTTAGTCTGTAGAATAAATTAGCACTTTGTGGACTTTTTGCACTTTGGCCCTTACTGTTTTCATGATTTGCGTTCTAGTCCTTCCTAAATGGTGGCACATGCTTCGTCACATGTATTTTTTGGTGCATTTGCATGTATGACCTGGAACTTTATGGATGTTCTAATCTGATATTATAGTTTTCATATTTGCACTTATGCCCCTGTGAATGCTGAATTGCGACATGTGCTGAATATCTTGTGGAATTTATAGTAGGCCCCTCAGACTTTTAAAGCTTGTTAATATTTAGTCCTGGAAATTAGTTTTTCTTGCAGAATGGTCCTTGTGTGCTGTGCATGTTTGATTGATTGAATAAAATAGCAATTTAGCTCCAAATCTCCTGCAATTTGGATACGCGACCCCTACTACTGTGTAAAAATTTCAGTGAAATTTTGGAACATTTTTTTGTTTTCATTTTATATTTTTTAAAACTCAAATACCACTTATTTTGCTACTTTCTAATTTGAAAAATCAACTAAAAAAATTAAAAACCCTCTAAAAAATCCAAAAAAAAATACTAGCTTGTTTTCGTGTGTTTTTGCTTCTGTCCGAATTTCAATGCATTTGGACTTACAAAAAGCTTAAAAATTGAAAAACACTAAAAAACTCAAAAAAATCATTAAAATTTCAGAAAAAATCAAAAAAATGCAACTTCTTTTCCTGTAATTAAATTTTTATTTAGGGATTTTATCACTTGTACCCCTCCGAGATATCACAATATCAATTATGCCCCTATCTTTTTGGTAATATCAGTTGTGCCTCTCACTTCTTTCTCCATCATCACTTGTTCCCTTCCGTCAGATTGACCGTCAATGAGTTGATTTAACCATGTTTTTTTCAAACCTTGGTGCAGTTAAGAGGGGTATTATTGTCCAGACTTCTTCTTCATCTTCTTTCTCCTCCATTTGCTCTTCTTCATTTTTCTTCATGATTTCTCTCTCTTAGTTATCTACACAGCTATCCAGTCCGACGGTCGAACAGGTGGGTTCAATTCACCAGATTCCTGATGACGGAGAGAGCATGCTCATCTCGGATGTTGTTGACGGCAATCCCTGCAGAATCCATTACTCTCCTCTCTCTCCCCTGATAGAGAATCTCCTTCCAAGCACTGGAACAAAGATTTTGGCTTCACAACCAGAATAATCCATACAAAAACACCACAGATCACTTCAAGCCTTCGAATCCCATTGAAAGATCTATTTTTTGAGCTCTTGATGGAACAACCAAGAAGATCGTACTATTGCCCAAATCTCACAAACAGATCAACCTCACAAACAACAAAATCGAAACTCCAACGTGACATAAACAAGTCGGGCAGACCCTAGACCCTCCCGGAATCTCTGAAATGCCATGAACCCATCACTAATCAAAACCACCACATATCAAAAAGGTGAAAAGGAAGGAGAAAAAAGGCACCAACTTCGATCTAAACAAGAACAATGCAGGTCATATCTCGCATCAGCTCATCAACAAAACATGAAAACAAATTGGGTTCTCACCGGAAGGGGAAATCAGACTGCCAAATGCCAAAATCCGCAAGAGCGCGCTGCCAAGATCAGGTCTTTTCACTAATCCCAGGTGGGTTCTTATCCCTCGTCCTGGCAATCCAGGTGGAGCAGGGGGGCGACGCCGGCAAGGGGAGGAGGTGCGGGGGAGGAGGTGTGGGGCTGGGAGGGAGGGGGAGCAGGGGGCGACGCGTGCGGGGGAGGGGGTGCAGCCCAGGGGGAGGGCTAGCAGGGGGCAGTTCCAGCAAGGGGAGGAGGTGCGGGGGGAAGAGGGGGGAGTAGGGGGCGGCGCCGGGGAGGGGATGGGAGCTCGGGGTGGAGCTGGGCGGCGCAGGGCAGGGGCGGGGGCAGAGAGGGAGGAGGAGGAGGTTGGAGGAGGAGGAGGAGGAGGAGGAGGAAGAGGATGGGGAAGAGGAGGAAGAAGAGGAGGATGAAGAAGAGGGTATAAAATGACCAAATAATCTTTTTTAAAAAATTAATTCCGCTTATGTCCTCAAAGTTAACGTCCGTTTCAACTGTAGATGGGCGGTCACTAACCCGAGGGGCACAAGTGATAAAATAGCAAGAAGTGAGGGGCACAACTGATATTACCGAAAAGATAGGGGCATAACTGATATTGCGATATCTCGGAGGGGCACTAGTGATAAAATTCCTTTTATTTATAGTTTTTCATGAATTAATTGCTAGACAGTTATAGCTATTTTTCTATTTTAATATCCTTTTGACTCCGACTGCATAGTAGCTTGTAGATTCGCTCTTATTTCATTTTTATAAAATCAACTAAAAATCATAAAAATCTGATAAAAATACCAAAAAATCTGAATATTCATATAACCCAAAAACATTTTTATTTTAAATTTTTGAGTATTTTTGAAGTGGTTAACAATTGTTTGATTGAGGTTTTCTTGCCATTTTCATCCCTTTTCTCAATATTAAAAATCCAAAAAAATTTAAAAACTTAAAAATCCACCAAAAATCTTTATTTCTGATTTCCGACTACTTCCCAGCCATCGCATTTCGTGCTCCTTGAGTTCGACCCTGGTAGCTATACCAGGTAAAATAAAATAGCGAGACTGCTATTCGTTTTATTTGATTAATTTTGATTTGGTGGTCTTTGTTTCTTAATTGACTTAGCCTCGTGGTTCGGGTCACAACGACCCTGCTTTACACCTTAACCCGGACTGTGGGATTGTCAGGTCATCAGAATGGCACCGTTGTCGGGGAGCACAACTTAGTAGTCGGTTTTCATTTTTCGGTTTTTTATATTTACTTGCATTTTCTAGCAATAATTTCATATTCCATTTTTATCACATTTTTATAATAATCTGTGGACTAACACATCTCTGTTTGATTTTCTTGCGAGGGCCTGAGGACCGAGGCAGCTTTCTTCGGGAAGCCGACTCAAGCACGGGAGTCAAAGGCGGTTCCTTTCTGCATAGAGCCGCAGGAGAGAGCGAGAGAAGAGAACAGGAGCTTGGGAGCGTAGATAGCTGTAGAATAGTCATAGAGTAGTTTCATTTTCTACAGACTTATTATTGTAATAATACAGGGACAGACTCAGACACTTAGAGACTTTTGGTATTTATCGAGGTCTGTTTTCTCGAGCACCGTTGTGCTCGGGGGACCTCACCGTGGTTTTTGTTGGTTTTTGTTTTCATCGTATTTTATAATGCTTATCTGATTTTCGAGGATTTAGCCTTAGCTGTAGGATTTCCTCAGATGGTGATGTAATTAATTAAGGCCCAACCCTAAATATCTGCATGTGCCTATAGTTCTATAATTGGACCTAATTAATTAAGTCACTAAGAAAAAGTCAGATTAATTAGGCTCGAGTCCACGTGCCGTGAGGAACCACATACAGCGCGTGCAGGATCCGTTGTAGCAGACACCGTGTGGTTCCCAAGATCGGACTCAGGACTTCAGCTTGATTACCTGACTACTGTGCTTCTCGTGTAGAACTCCTTCGTCCAAGACCATTTTCCTCGTGCATCATATAGGTAGTTTTATTTATGTATTTACTTCTATGCGTGGATCACCCTTCATGTAGAGAGCTGGAGTCAGGTACGCATTTCTTACTCTACATGCATCATTGTATTAGATCGCGCATCGGCTTTTTCGCCTTCTCCCCCAGTTTTTAAACTTAAATAATCAGGAGAATCGAAAATTTTGTTAGGCATTGTTTGCTTGAAAGATATCTAATCAAACAAAAAACTATAAAAGTGGGACTGCTAAACACACTTAACCCTAAAAGTTCCTAAAAATCTGTCTTGGGTAGAGTAACCCCCTCATTGTTTGGTTTGGATGAGCGAGAGAGTGGCCCGCATACTAGGCTAGAGCCACATTCAATTTCCGAGCAGACTACCGGCCTTTTATACGGGACAATTTGTTGGGAGTATTGGATTCCTATCAGCTCGCTTAATCACTCTGAAAGACTGATTTGATCACCTAATAAAAATTAACAAGATAATTGACCGAACCTTTACGGTCTTCAGCTCAGCGTTGAGTATGTAAATCGGGGGTTTGCTTTCTCATCTTGTGTATTTCCAGATCTCATCTGCATTCACTCGCCAGATCGAGATGATGGGCAGGAGGTCCCTTAGGCAGCCTTTGGCTGCACCGCTTTACAACACTCCAACCCGCTCATCTAGATTGGTTCATGAGAGCCGAGGCCCGCTCTCCGAACCCGAGTTCGATTCCACCCTGTTCTCCCTTGACCACCCTTCTACCACCAGTTCTGAGGTACTAGTGCCCAATCAGAGAGAGCAGCAGCCAGTTGATTTATCGGCACTTGAGTTTGGGTCTTTTGCCTTTGCGGAGACCATGGCCAACAGCGAGGAGTGCACCGATGGTTCCAGAGCAGAGCAGACTTAGTGTTAGACCATGGTGTGATCAACAACACCCTGTTAGCCTCCCTTGAGATGATGCAAAGACAGATTCGAGATCGGGGGGCTTTCATGGTTGAGATGCGCAGAGAGATGGAGAGACTGCGAGCAGATAGAGATCAGCCGAGAGCCGATGGTGAGGGAGACATTCCAAACAGAGATCAGCCTGATGAGCCGGTCCAGCCAGCACCAGCACGACCGATGCGGGAGTTGCACAACCCCGGATCGACGCTCACACACAGATGGATCGTGCTGCCAGCGATTGTGGGGGACTTCAAGTTCCCCCCTCATACGATTCAGCTTCTTCCCCGCTTCCATGGGCTCGCGACTGAGGAGCCACACCTCCATCTCCAGGAGTTCGAGATGATCTGCAGCACTGTCCACGATCAGCATGTGGATGAGGACACTATCTGGATGATTGCTTTTCCGTTCTCCCTTGTAGATAGAGTAGCCAACTGGATGAAGAATCTAGGGAGATTTGTTACCACCTGGGAGCAGCTCCGAACTGAGTACTTGAACAAGTATTATCCACTCGGTCGGACGAATGCACCTAGGGCCTTGATCAGCAACTTCTCCATGCTCCCCAATGAGCAATTCCACGAGGTATGGGAGAGGTTCTGAGATCTCACAGACCGGTGCCCCCACCACGACATATACAAGCCTAACCTTATTCAGAGCTTTTTCTGTGGGCTTACACCAGAGCTGCAGGGGTTAGTGAATGCATTTCGTCGAGGCTTGTATTTCACCAAGGATGAGGATCAGGTCTGGGCCATCTACGAGGAGATGGCCGAGAACTACACGGTGATGTCCCAGACCCGCCTCTACACTCAGGAGAGACCCCAGCCACAGGTTGTGTCGTATCAAAAGATAGCACAGGTTGATGTCGGTCCTTCTACTACGTTAGCGGCAGTAGTACAGGCAGAGTCGACAGCCGCCAACATGAGTATCATCAGCGAGAAGCTGGACCAGATCGAGTTGATAGAGAAGAAGCAGTGCTAGGGCATGACGCGGTTCGATCAGATATCACTGATGTTGAGTGACCTGAAGACACAGATCATGTGTCTCTAGGAGGCACAGATGACTTCTCAGCACCGTCTCAGGTCACGGGCAGACACCGGCAGCAGAAGCAGTAGTTCGGCCCAGCCCTCCACCCAGTACCGACAGGTTCACCTATTTCAGGCGGAGCCCTACCAGCCACAGCAGTAGTACATCCAGTCGCCACCATCTCAGGAAAGCCAGATGGTGGTGTATCAGCCGACCAGCCCCTGGCAGTACTCCCGCCACCCACTTACAAGCAGGAGCCGTTGATGGATGTCAACGGGATATGGTATGACCGACCCCAGCCTGGGATCCGACGAGACCATCCCGGATTTCGTTGGATGACCGAAGGTACCGGTTCCCAGCATCAGCCTCCAGTTCAGGGTAGCCAGTATGGCCAGCAGCGAGAGAAGCACCAGCATCCCCCGTTCCCACCACACCAGCAGCATGGTCCTCGTCCCTATCAGTAGAGACAGTCTTGGAGGCAGCAGCAGCCTCAGCAGAAGAATCACTCGCAGTACCTCTCTCACCCTCCTCCACAGCAGCAACCTTAGTTTCAGAGAGGCCACCCGTTAGGTTCTCATGGGCCCACCTATGAGAACCCCGCCCTTGATGACTTAGCCCGCCTCATGTCCGAGCAGCAAGCCACCTTCCGACGGGAGATGGACGAGTTTCGACAGAAGATGGGGGAGATTGTGAGAGGGAAGGCCGCCATTCCTGCCCAGATCGAGCCGAATCCGAACAACCTCAAAAGGAAGTCTGAGCAGGTAGAGTTCACTGAAATTATCACTCCTGGTGCTTCACTTGGTGGTGTTGCTGCATACATGTTTGATGCTGATTTTGTTACACTTAGTAACAGTAGGATGCCAGCAGGCGACACCTCGTCTGAGCGATGACCCCATGCAGCCTCAGGAGCACCAGACGAGGAGGAGAGCGGTGCTGATGCCACTCCTGATCATGATGATGATGGTGGCGTTGACGCCACCAAGGATTTTGATCCAGTCAACGGTACTGAGGCCGTCGCTTCACCAGATAGAGGAGGTGGTACTGATGCCACCATTTTTGCTGAGACAGAGCACGGTACTAATGTTGTTATTCCATATGTTGAGGGAGGTGCTGAGGCCACCGTTTCCAGTTCTTCACATGTTTCTTTCCGTTCAGTTCATCTATCTCGGGACGATTCTGTGAATAAAGGAAAGGGTTTATTATTTATGAATCCATCTGTGTTGATTGATGATTTATGTATGGATTCTACTTTGCTTGAGCAGCATAGACCCGATCCTAGTCCTTCATCAGAGAAGGACCCAGCCGTCCCCTTTTCCCAAGCACTCCACTTGGCTAAGGGGACCAAAAAATATCCAAAACAATCACACCAGCTAGAGTTCAGTCAGCAGATGACTGATCGATTTCACATTCAGCTGACTCTACAGGAGGCCTTGGAGCACATCCCTCTCTTCCATAAATACCTTAGAGATAGAACCACCATTCAGAGGAAAAGGAGGAACCACCAGTCTGAGATCCATGTGCTCACTCGCGCCACTTGCTTCGCCATCCAGAACCATCTGCCAGCCAAGAGGCCAGATGCAGAAGCCCCGTATGTCAGATGCCATATTTATGAGCAGAGGTTCGACCATACTCTATTAGACAGCGGATCTTCAATCAACCTACTTCCAGCAGCCTTACTCGATTGATTCAAGTTTGGCCCTCTATGACAGAGCAGGACGGTCCTTCAGTTTGCGGATCGATCTGTCAAGAGGCTGAAAAGGTTGCTGAAGGACGTTGTCATCACGATTCAGGGCCTGAAATTCCCTGTGGACTTCATTGTGTTGGACATGGAGATCCTTGAGTCCGTGACCGATACCCCCAACATTTTAGGACACCTGTTCTTGGCCATAGCAAAGGTAGTGTCTGATCATGATAGCGGGAAGGTATACTTTCGCGTCGAGGGTGAGAGTATACAAATAGAGACGATCGATGAGACTAGAGCCAGAGATTCAGTTTGCTCAGAGCCGCCTTCAGATTCAGAGCAGATGACAGAGGCAGAGCGAGAAATCCACCAGGACTGTGATTTTGTAATTACAGATGATGAGGCAGTTTGGTCCGATCCAGATTCACGAGCCATCCTTTCACCTTCATAGTCCACTGATACACAGATGCCAGTAGAGGAGAGCTTGGAGAGCGCATTCTTGGTCCAGGATACATTTCAGGCAACAGAGCCGGCTCCCGATCACGAGGCAGATTATTCTTTTGATACTGATTTTGATCCCTCATAATAAGACATAGATTGGATAGAGTTTGATGGAATGATTCCTTGTCTGATTTCCCCAGAGCCTACAACTAGAGTGGAGACTAATTCCATTTAGAGCAGAGACACACCAGCAGAGCAATCCCCACTGGATTTAGATTTTCAGCGAGAGTTTTCATTTTCCCATGCAGATTTGTTCGCATTCACTCAGATTTTTCAGAGGCCAGATCCTTCAGCTCCCAGTTGCCCAGAGCGGAAGACCTTGCCGCAGTCGCTGAAGTATAGGTTCCTTGCGGGTGAGCATGACATGTACCCAGTCATTATCTCAACGGATTTGACTGGAGATCAGGAATCTCGTCTAATGGGGGTTCTTGAAAAGAACCGCAAGGTAATAGGATGGAGCGTAGCTGATCTCCAAGGGATAAGTCTGGCCCTGTGCTCCCACCATATCTATCTCGAGGAGGACGCGAAGCCGTCACATGAGTTCCAACGGCAGCTGAACCCAAATCTTCGAGAGGTTGTCATGAAGGAAATTTCGAAATGGTGGAGCGCCAATTTTATCTACCCCATCTCCGACTCCAAGTGGGTTAGTCCATTAAATGCGGTACCCAAGAAGACGGGCATCACTACAGTTGTGAGTGAGTCCGGAGAGGAGATCGCTACCCGGGTACCCACTTCTTGGAGGGTCTGTGTGGACTACAGACGATTGAACCAGGCCACCAAGAAGGATCATTTCCCAGTGCATTTTATTGATCAGATTATAGAGAGGCTAGCAGGGAAGAGTCACTACTGCTTTTTGGACGGGTACTCCGGATACAATCAGGTGTCCATTGCGCTAGAGGACCAGGACAAGACCACATTCACTTGTCCCTTCAGGACATATGCTTTCAGACGCATGCCCTTTGGTCTATGCAACGCTCTAGCGACATTCCAAAGGTGTATGTTGTCCATCTTTTCGTACATGGTGGGTGAGTGCTTGGAGGTCTTCATGGACGACTTTTCGGTCTACGGCGATGGATTCAATTCTTGTCTTGAGTACCTAGACCACGTCCTACAGCTATGCATTGAGGTCGACCTTGCTTTGTCTTGGGAGAATAGTCACTTCATGGTGACTCAAGAGACGGTGCTTGGCCATATCATTTCAACAGGGGCATGGAGGTTGATATGGCCAAGGTGGATATCATTAGAAAACTCAATCTGTCGTCCAACTTGCGACAGTTACGATCTTTTCTGGGGCACGTCGGTTTCCACTGACGATTCATTCATGATTTCAGCAGGATTGCCCGACCGTTGACTGATTTGCTGACCAAGGACACGTAGTTCATAGTTGATTATAAGTGCCTTGCGTCATTTGAGACTCTCAAGAGTCTAGTTGTTGAGTCTCCTGTCCTACAGCCACCTGATTGGTCTCTCCCATTTGAGATCATGATGTATGCATCCGATTTTGCCATGGGGGTCGTGCTGCAACAGAGGAGGGATGGATTGCCTTTTGCCATTCACTATGCTAGCTGTACATTGGAAGCCGTGCAGTGGAACTATACGGTCACAGAGAAGGAGATGCTAGCCGTAGTTTTTGCCCTGGATAAGTTCAGATCATACATCATTGGATCTAGAGTGACTATTTGCACTGATCATACCACCATCAAGTACCCCATGGCAAAGAAGGATTCCAAAGAGAGATCGACTAGATGGATTCTTCTACTCGAGGAGTTTGATATTGAGATTAAGGATAAGCCTGGAGTCAAGAATGTGCTGGCGGATCATCTCTCCCGATTAGAACATCTTGAGGATTCTAAGCAGATTGACCCTATATGTGAGACCTTCCCAGATGAGGCGATCCTTGCTATTGCGTCACTCCTGTGGTACGCCGACATTGTGAACCATCTTGTCGCCAAGAAAGTTCCACAAGGTTGGCCCAGGCAGATACTTGAGACCTTCCTAGCAAAGGCCAAGTCTTACCATTGTGAGGATCCCATCCTTTACCATGAGGGAGGGGATAGTGTCTGGCGACGGTGCATTCCTCATGAGGAGCACCATAGCATCCTCACCTACTGCCACAAGCTGGAGGCAGGAGGACATCATTCTGGGAGGAGAACGGCACAGAAAGTGCTCCAATCTGGCCTATGGTGGCCTACTCTCTTCAAGGATTATGATGAATTCATGAAGAGATGTACTGACTGTCAGAGGATGGGCATTTGTGGACAGCGTGATATGATGTCGATGCAGCCCATTCACTTCTGTGAGGTTTTTGGTGTATGGGGCATCGATTTCATGGGTCCATTCCCTAAGAGTCAGGGATTCGAGTACATTCTGTTGGCCGTGGATTATGTGAGTTGTTGGGTTGAGGCCATCCCCGCCCGAACCGCAGATGCTAGGATTGTATGCAGATTTTTGAGGAAGAATATCATTTCACGGTTCGAGGTACATTGAGTTTTGATTTCTGACGGGGGGTCTCATTTCGTCAATGACAAGGTAAAGGCCCTTGCTAGCGAGTTCGGTATAGACCGTCGAGTAGCCACTCCATACCACCCTCAGACTAATGGTCTTGCTGAAGTGTCGAACAGGGAGATCAAGACTATATTGCAGAAGGTCGTCCGCCCTGATCGAAAGGATTGGTCACAGCTTTTGGACTCGATCTTGTGGGCATATAGGACGTCCTTCAAGACACCTTTGGGTACATCTCCCTTTCACCTCGTTTATGGAAAGCCCTGACATTTACCTGTTGAGCTGGGACATAAGTCACTTTGGGCTGTTACAGAGATACTTTTGGATCCCGTAAGTGTAGGAGACCAGAGAAGGGCAGAATTGGCAGCCATGGAGGAGCTTAGAGATGAAGCCTTTTCAAGCAGCCTACATTATAAGGAGAGAGTGATGGAGTGGCATGATTCTCATATCAGCCGCAAGCAGTTTGAGCCAGGTCAAAGAGTATGGTTGTTTGATGCTAGGCTTCGATTATTTCCAGAGAAGTTACAGAGCAAGTGGAAAGGACCATACCTGGTCCGAAAGGTACATGACAATGGAAGCATTGATATATCCTAGTTGTATTATGATGCTAACTTTCGTGTTAACGGGCAGCGGCTCAAACCATATCTAGATCATGAGTCTCTGGTCGTTGACGTCGCCCCTATCCATTTTGCGTGAGATGTGGTCTTTGACTCACATCTATAGCATCTCAAGCCTAATTACCACTGTCGCCCGCCATGTATAGATCCAATTGTCCATATCATTTCATTCTTTAGTTCCACACCCCATCTTTATCTTATGATTATGCTATACTTAGGGTGTACTTTACCCTAAGTATGGGGGTGTAGGACTCTCCGGTATTCTTTTGATTCTTTCTACCTCTGTTTCGTTGCCTATACTTAGGGATATTTTACCCTAAGTATAGGGGAGGTAGACCCTATACATTCTCCCACTCGGATTTCCCTTCATGTAGAGCTTGCTATACTTAGGATTACTTGATCCTAAAATACTTAGGATTACTTGATCCTAAGTATAGGGGGAAACAGCGAGTCCTCTTCATTCTATTCTTTGATTCATCATTGTAGTATACCATTCCTTTTCACTTCCCTATACTAAGCACGAGTTTTGTCTTCTTCATCGCTCTTGATTCACTCTGAGGACATTGTTCGAGCTAAGTATAGGGGGGTATCATATATATTTCATATATACTTTAGCCATAACTCGTACTTTGTGTGAGTGTATTAATAAATAAAATTGGCTAAAATCCGTTTACCCAAAAACCATAAAAAATTTAAAAAAAATCTTGTACATAAAATCCTTCTTGCACATACATAGCTATTTATACAAATTATTTTTGTACAAATGTTTGTAAAAAGCTTTTGTGTAAATAGTTTGTAAATATTTTGATATCAAAATTATGTATATAGTGCAAAATTTTTGTAAAATATTGTGAAAATAAAAGTTTTATAAAAACTCTTGTAAATGTGTGTAAATATTTTGCAAAACTTCTGCACTCATGCATACATCCATGTTTTCAAACATTTTAAAAAATTTTGCATATTTTCAAAAATCTTGTAAAAATTTCCATATTTGTAAATATGTGTACAGTTTTCTAAATCTTGATTGACACTTAAACTGGCCTGGAATTAAATTGGAAAATGGAGCTTGGTTAAGACCTTAATCCACCTAATTCTAAGAGGAACCTTATAGGGCTTAGGATTAAGACTTTTCAAGTCCATTTGGGACTTAATTCTTTGAGTCCACTAGGCTATGAGCGTATGTCATCTCGATGAGACTAAGTAGAACACTTACAATGCACACATGACTCTCAGAGACAATGGCTTTACTTGCACCAGCACTTTACACATAGCTCTCCACGGATGAGGTGGTAAGGAGGCAGTTTCCTTTGGCTTGGTGTAGCATATGAGGGTAGTACTTCTAGCGGAACCTCTCTTCTTCTTATAGTGAAGGAAGTGCATCTCAACATGGTATGGTGGTGATGAAGTCTAAAGACAGGAGTTGTGGGTTGCAATAAAGCTTCAAAAGAGGGATAGTCTACTAGATCAAGAGGGAAAACTCCTTATGTATATATGCTGCACCATGTAGATATGTTGTACATATGCACATCAAAAAAAAGTGCAAAGAAAGAAAAACTCCAAAAATGTGGTGGGTCTGATTGAAAATAAAATACCCACCGGAATGTATGTAGCCAAATAAAGCAAAGCTTATGTTACACATGACCATCTCATGAAGCTTGCAGCGGGAGACTCAGCTACACTGGTTGAGCTCCCAGGGATACATGGCTACACTGGTCATGGTCCATTCTCTTCTTCCCCCTCTTTTTGAGCATGTTGTACTTGAACTTAGAAGGGAATTCCCCGCTCCTCGAGGAAAGAGTTGCTAGACTGAGGCATTAGAGTTACCTTGTTAAGGGGGTTATCATTTTGTCATTTCTGAGGTGGGGAGCTACATATCACTTACACAGTACAAGAAAAGATTCATGGTCATTAGAGTTTGTGTATGTAGACTTGTTCTGATCTGGATTGTTGAGGAGTCTTGACCATAGAGTGGTGGAACTTAGAGGCTGTTAAGTTTTAAGCTTGAGTCCAAATAAGGTTCCGACAAATTAATAATCCAAAGGTCTGACTATGCTCCATATTTCAATTTAATGAAGGAAAGTTTAAGAATCAACCTTGATTTCACTTCTTTTTCTTTTTCTTTCTCTTTTTCACTTCTTTTTCAAATAAGTGTTTGCTAAGGGACTAGCAAAAGTAAAGTATAGGGGGTGATGAATCCCCATTCATCACTCTTTATTCTTTTATTTAGCTAGATATCTTGGCAAAATACCATGTATATGATTGTAAATACAATAAGTTACCAAAATGCATGCTTTGTGTAGATATGAATAATTAGCATGTATTTGTACATAAATAAAAGAATAAAGAATTAAAGAAACAGAAGGAAATATTTAGAATAAATAGTGAGTGACCTAAACCCAAGATAGGGCCCCTCATCCTTGTACATATCCCCTATATATACATACATAATTTATTTTCTCAAAAATAAAAATAAAAATGTGTTTCACCTATTTTGTGCATATTTATAAAAATAAAATAAAAATGAGAAAAATAAAATAAAACACAAATAAAATAAGTTTTCTCTTTCCACAATATGCATACCATGTATATATGTAACATGTATGTATTTATTTCGGCTTTGTAAATAATAAATAAAAATAAAATAAAATTATTTATATCCCAAATTTTATGTTTTAAATAAATAAAACATAAAATTGAGGTTTTTGTACAAAAATAAACAAAATAAAAATTAAAACAAAAATAAATAAGTCTTTTATACCTCTATATAATATAATATGATGTATATAACATAATTTATTTTTCAAAAAAATAAATAAATATCACTAAAAAATAGTTTGAAAATAAATAAACATTTTTCATGTTGAAAATATTTTTAAGTAAAATCATTTACAATTTTATTTTTAATTTACAAGTAATTTTGACTCGAGATTTTTGTGAATAGTCCATGGGGGATCGTTGACACCCGGTCAACTCCCCCTCCTGGGTCCCCTCTTCACGGATCTGTTCCATTTACCCGACTTCGCCCATTTTTATGAAATGGATCTGATACCCGTCTGCCCCGATTCTTGCGCCCATCTCTTCCTCGTGGATCATGCACCCTCGCAGATTCTTAGGAGGGATCGAATCTACATCGGATTGCGTACACGTGCCCGATCTTCATCGTCACCTGGGATGCATATAAAATCTCCATATTCACCCCCCAGCTCCTCAGCTCGTGTCGCAAGCCTTTCTTTCGCCCTAGACATCTTCCCTTAGGTGACAGCTACCGGAAGCTTGCTTTGGTGGCTGGAGAGAGCACCTGCAGCTGCAGCTCAATGCACATGGCCGGAGCGCCGCCACGTTTGAGCCTCCCAGCCCGCCGCAGCTTGGTCGAGGCGACGACCCCCTTCGCCGCACCCTCCTGGAGCTCAGGATTGATTTGAGATCCTCAGGTAGACCCTTCATCAATCCAAGTTCGATTTATTTCCAAATCATTCATCCTTCCTCTGTCGGCTCCTCCCTAGTGACCGGAACTCCATCTATCACACCCTTCTCCCATAGTCTGATCTCCTCAATATTGGCTATCAGAGCCAAGATTGAGCTAGGTTCCTTCCGTCACCGACACCGGAACCCCCCTTCGCCTTTCCTCGTCGCTTCTCTTTGTTGTTCGTCCAATAACCCCCACCGGAGTGAGCCTCCGAGTGTGAGCTTTCATCTGCAGGTTATAAGGTGCTAGATTACCCCCAGCTCGCCTTTCGCCCCCCTCATCGGAGTCATCCCAGGTCATACCACCCGTCCCGGAGATTTGATCGTCGGGAGCTTCATCGGCCATCACCATCCAACGCGGAGGAGCTCGACGATCGTGTTTCCGCAGTCCCATCGTTCATCGGAGCCACTGATCTTCATCGGTGCTCCGGCGAACCTCGCCCTGCAGGAGTTCATCCAGACCCTTCCGGAGCCGTTGGATCATCACCTTTTGTCAGATCACATATGAGTCGTCCGTCCTCTGAGCCTTGTCAGGAAGTTAGATACTCGATCTTACGGCCTCGTACGCCCACGTCCACGCTCTCAGGACAGTCGTCCGATCCTCCAGGTGTCAGCGTCAGAGCCGTAGATCCGCTTCTACTCAGCGAGCGCCACCTGGACACCACATGACCCGTACGCACATGGCTGGGTAAGTTGCTCCATACCCCCCTGCATTTTCTTTATGTTGTTGTTTAGTCTGTAGAATAAATTAGCACTCTGTGGACTTTTTGCACTTTGGCCCTTATTATTTTCATGATTTGCGTTCTAGTCCTTCTTGTATGGTGGCACGTGCTTCGTCACGTGTATTTTTGGTGCATTTGCATGTATGACCTAGAACTTTGTGTATGTTTTGATCTAATATTATAGTTTTCATATTTGCACGTATGCCCCTGTGAATGCTGAATTGTGACATGTGCTGACTATCTTGTGAAATTTACAATAGGCTAAAGCTTGTTAATATTTAGTCCTAGAAATAAGTTTTCTTGCGGAATGGTCCATGTATTTTATGCATGTTTGATTGGTTGAATAAAATAGCAATTTATCTCCAAATCTCCTAAAGTTTCGATACTTGGCCCCTACCACTATGTAAAAAATTCAGTGAAATTTCGGAACATTTTTGTCTTCATTTTACATTTTTAAAAATTCAAAAACCCCTTATTTTTCTACTGTATAATTTGAAAAATCAACTAAAAATATTAAAAACCCTCAAAAATCCAAAAAAATAGTGTGTGCTTGTTTTTGTGTGTTCTTGCTTCTGTCCGAATTTCATGGAATTGGATTTATAAAAACCTTAAAAATTTAAAAAAACTAAAAACTCATAAAAATCATTAAAAATGCAGAAAAAAATCAAAAATGCAATTTCTTTTCCTGTAATTAGGTTATTTGTAGTTTTTCATAAAATTATTGCTAGACTTTTATAGGCTATTTTTTTTATTTTTAAATAGCCTTTAGAGTCTGGCTGCACAGTAGCTTGCAGTTTCGCTCTTTTTTCATTTTTATAAAATCAAAATCAACTAAAAATCATAAAAATCTGAGAAAAATACCAAAAACATCTGAATATTCATAAAACCCAAAAACATTTTTATTTTAATTTTCTGAGTATTTTTGACGTGGTTAATAATTGTTTGATTGAGGTTTTCTTGCGATTTTCAGCCTTTTTCTCAATATTAAAAATCCCAAAAAATAAAAACTTAAAAATCCACCAAAAATCTTTATTTCTGATTTCCGACTACTTCGTAGCCATCGCATTCCATACTCCTTGAGTTCGACCCTGGTAGCTATACCAGGTAAAATAAAATAGCGAGACCGCTATTCGTTTTATTTTATTTATTTTGATTTGGTGGTCTTTGTTTCTTGATTGACTTAGCCTCGCGGTTCGGGTCGCAACGACCCTGCTTTACACCTTAACCCGGACTGTGGGATCGTCAGGTCAGCAGTCTTATACCGAATTCTGTTAGTAGCAAATCTGGCATAAGGTTGACAGAAGACCCACTATCAAGAAGTGTTTGCGTGAACTCTTGATTGAACATGCTACACCTTATGAGTGGTGCTCCCTTGTCTTTCTTCTTATTCGAGAGATTGCTAATGGCATTGACGATAGCCATGGTGAGGATATGTTTCTCATTCTTTCCACTCTAGCTTCTGGAATTGTGGGGGCGAGGTTGATGCCTTGTTGGACATGCTTCTTTAAGTCCATCCTTTACGGCTAATATGTACTCTATGGCTTTCATGAATGGCATCTATAAGATCAAGTTCTGAATGATTTCCACGAAGGATCAGACAAAGCATTTTTCATATTTTTGATTTTTTTAATCTTTTTCGTTACTCCAAGAAATGGAATATGTACATAATCAAAAACATTTTCATTCAAAATTGTGTCCATATCATTGTGTCCATGTAGATGGCAAAAATCTGCAAAATCATCTACAAGTTTTTGACCAAAAAATGCAAGCTCGGCTTCACGTGTTGGCTCTGGATCTGCTACATGTGTAGGCATCTCCAATGTTGGTTGAACTCCATTGGGACTGGTGTTGTTGCTATCTTTTGTGTTTTTATATTTTGTTCATTTTTTGTTCTTTTTCTGAAGATATTGCTCTTGCCATCAGATGAAGATGCTTTCCCTTCATTGTTACTGATGGCCAAAGTGCTCTACTGCTCTAGAGAGTAATGTCATCAGATATAAATAAGTTATTTTCATTTGAATCAGGTATAACACTGCAATCCACATGCTCCTTGTGTCAAAAATTATTTGTATCAGTCTCGATCAGGAATGACAGTTTTGGCAGTCATCATGTCATCGATCTTTTGACTCATTTAAGCCATATTTTTCATTAATTGCTCCAAGCAAGTAAGAACCGGGTTTACAGACGCAACCTCAGAAGATTTTCTCTGATGTAGACTCTGACCCTAGTACTTATGGGGAGACTATTGCTGGTATCCATGAGAACAGTGGTGAGAGGTAGGATGAGAAGAGTACGGTTGGTATTGTTGAGAGGCATTCTGATATTGAGCAGCTGGTTGTTTCTCGATGATATTGTGATTGTTGGTAGACAGGTTGCTGGTATCTCTGCCTCCAGTTGTTATGCTCGAGAGGTTTTTGTACGGAGATTAGTATAGTTGGAAGTTCCTACCCCCTTGTTGTTGCTGGTGGTATGGTTTGTTGGATGAATTTTTACCCTAAGGTTGTCTCTGAGAATGGGTCAGTTGTTGTTCATTTTCCCACACACCATTGATTTCTTAAAATAGTGGCAGGGTCGAACAGAATTGCCCCTTGTGCACAAGATGGGGTTCAGGTTGGTATAATACCATATGGTTCTGTGGTTGGTGTAATTGTTGCTCAAGGGCATGCACATAGTATACGTGATGGATGGGCTGCGATGGTAGAGGAATCGACTGAGGAGGTTGTGTCGGTGCATGCTCCTTCTGCTCAAGAAGAGTCTCGGTAGTATCAGACACTGAGTTGCATGCGCTAATGGTTTTGACAAGCGACTCTAGTTGTGTGGCAATCTGGTTGAGCGTATCCAGACCATGGGTTCTCTTCTCGATGACTACAAGTTTTCTTAGGTCATGTGACTTCTCCACCTTGGACAAGTGGCTTCCTATGATGCCCGGGTTGGATCTCTCATCCTTGTCCTCTGCATGGGGTCTCCATATTGTCAGGCTTGTAGCTGGCTATGGGCATCTTCATGTAAGAGTGTGATGAGAATTGAGCGGGCTCTCCCTTGACTATCTCCTCAAAAATTTCCCATACAACGTCCTCATACTTTTTAAAGTACGAGCCAGCATAGGTAGCATCAACCAACCTCTGACTTTTGAGTGTCAACCCATCGAAAAAGTGTCAAACCAAACTTGTCTTTGGAATTTCGTGGTGGGGACACTTCTCCTGCAGATCTATGAATCTTTCCCCATGTTTCATGGATCATCTCATAGGTTGTTGGATGAAACTAGAGATGTGGGCGTGCATCTGATTTAAGCGAACGAGAGGATAGAACTTGTGAAGAAATGCATATTTCAGCTCCTCTCATGTCGTCACTACCTTCCCGAGACGATTCAACCAATAAAGGGCCTTGTCTTGGAGACCAAATGGGAAGGAAATCATCTAGTCCACCCCCAAAGGAATATTGGGTTAATGAGTTGTTTCATACATATGAGGTCAATTTTTTTAAGTGGATGTACAGTTCTTCTATTGTATTCTCGTGGAAGGATGAGAGCAGAGACAAGGATTAAGGCTTCAGCTTAAAATGGGTGCGGATGAGTGGAATCTGAATCCACTCAGTGACATGGCCAGCCCTAGGGTTGTGAGTTTGCTTAAACATGGGCTTTGGCGGTAGTGGTCTTACCTCTCAACCTCCACGGTGGGGTCCACCTACTAAATAGTTATCTTATGCATCCTCCCTGTTCATCTCATCCTCTCTGTGAAATTCATCCTCTCACTTGGCATCTCTCTCATCAGTCCTCTTCCATAGATTAAGCAATACCTGGTAGGTAACTTGGGACAATCCTTGGTTCATCAACTGTTGAATTGCTTGAATCGAAGTGAGGAGATGACTCCCCTTGTTCTAGTTGTTCTGTTGATTGGGGCCATGATCCCTTTCCTCTTCCTATAGGAGCCATTTCTGAATCTACCTGTAATTGTGGCTTTGGATCAGTTCTTGATCTGCATGCTTGAATAAACCCTAATCAATTTCTATCTGAGCAACAAATGCTAAGATGAGTATGGAATTAAGGTCAATCCAAGATAGTTGTGAATGAAGCACATGATATTGTCTGAAATTGATCACCATCCACAAGAGGTTGATTCTGGGATAAGATTAATCGCGGTTTATTTAGAGAGTAGGTTCTAGTTTGGGCATCAAGTCCATCCCGAACAATAGATTTATTGGAGAACGATAAGTGTTGAAAGAGGAAAGGATCTGGGAGTCCAAGGAGAAGTTCGCAAGATCCGAACCAGTTCCAGGAGTTCAACCCGCAATACTGGATATGTCGATGACACGGAATCGATGTGGGTGTCGGTGAAGTCCCAACTAGACCATCTGTGGGATGACATCTGCGAGGGTGCAAAGGAGATTGATGATAGATGAAAGATACAGAGATGAACAAGAAAGAGAAGGAGTGTAAAACAATAGATGTCTCAAATCAAGATGGGGTCAAGAGGAAATATGATAAAGAGAAATTCAACAAAATGGTGCAAAGGTACGGTATTTTTTATCTTGACATTAACAAAACTAATCATTAAAACCACATTATAATGGATTCATCAACTTGGCATGTAAAGCCGTGAAGGTTCGACAATTATCTTTGTAAATTTTAGATTTATTTTTAGGAAATTATATTCGAACGATTCATTAAGCGCTAATCTTATACGAGCGAGAGTATTATAGGAAAAATATCATGTACATGTCCTCCAACTTTGTAATATATATCCTGTACTTTTTGAGGTCCTTGTGTCCGGATCTAGATTCCCTACTCAGTCAAAGAAATAGAGTGAGCAAGCTGATAGTGGTGAAGCAAATACTTTAGGTCAAGATTGCAACGGAATCAACCATGAGTGGTTGAGAACCTACTCAGACACGGGACGATGAGAAAGACATCCTGTGAAGGCTTGTCCTAAGCTAAAATACTTCAGAAATTATCGGTGATCTACATCAGCGAGAATCACCGTCAACGACCAAATCCTACTCGCTCATGTATGATAGTAACACCACTACTTCGGAAATCCAAACGTACAACAAGGAAGTATCCAATATGGTTTGTTGGTTGTAATCCTTACGATAACACTCTCTTACTGGGAAGGACACCTCCCTCCCTTAGTAGGTACCTGAAAATAATGAGAGCTCTGTTCACTCAATGCAATGAATCCAATAAATTAATTTTATTTAGGTCAAGTATTTTTGGCAATCCCTTTTTTTTATTTTTTTCATGTTACCACATACATTGAGTGGATTCAATACAAACTCTTAATATTTTTGTCCTAGGTTGTGAAAATCAGAGGGATAAGTCAGAAATGCAATGCAAGTCGAAAAACGATGATGAATGCTCAGTTAGAAGACTCACAGTAGTTCCCAGCTCTCTCTCCATGCAAGATGCAAGATGGAAATTTTTAAACCTAATCTATATGCAAAGGCAACGATGAAATCTACCTAAGAAAAGGAAGTGTTATTAGCGTAGATAATTGAATGTCAAACCCTAGAATGATCACCCAAAAGTCCAATCTTGGAGGTAGCCTCGGTGCTCACCACAATGGGTCCTGCAAGCATTATATGGTGCCTCTCTAGGTGCTCAATGATCACTTTAAGTTTTAATAATTAATTTTGAACTAAGTCTAATCGCAAAGTAATCTATAGGAACATGAATTGCCTTAGGGATGTGGACCAAGCTACTAAGCAAGCACACCTAGATCGAAGGGCTCAATCACAGAAAACAAATAAAACAAATACGAAAAACTCAAACCACTCGAAACAAAGAAAAATAAAGGTGATAGAAATCATGAAAAACTCAGTGAGCCCCCAAGTGAACAAACACTTGGAAATTAGGTTTGAGTGTCCAAGAGTCCAAGTACTTGTATTATTAAAATTAATTTAAACAAAAATAAACGACTCTCTCTCACCAAAATAAAAAAAGGAAAGCCTATGCTAAATTATTCTCTCTCTTACTCTCTCCTGTCAGCTAGGTCAGAAAGCTGACTCCTCGTCTCAGGGGATGCATCGATTCTTTTAAGAAATACACCCTCGATCCGCAGCCCCTCACAAGAAACATAAAAGAGACAAATGTTAGCACAATGGAAAATTATTACAAATAAAAGGGAAAATAAGTAATGTAAACTATTAAAATAAAAATGACCCGAAACTCTATCCTACGCGTTGCTCCTCGGAAATGGTTTCACTTGATGACATGAGTTTTGTGAGGGTCTAAAATAATATCCTCACAAAGTGAAAAGGTAAAATGTCGTTGAGGCGACCGCTCACAAGACCACGTTGTCAATCAACAATTAACCTAGACAATGCGTAGAACAATCAATGTAAGCAGTGTGAATTAAAATTTATTATACCCTATAGTAGACTGTATAGTGGACAAGAACAGTAGGAGTCCAACATAGGAAACAACGAAGGATGGCCAATCAAAATAGGCTCAAAAAAGATAATAAATGACTTTAGATATTTTAGGAAATTTTTTATTTTTGGGGTTTTAGATTTTGTAATTTTTTGGAGTTTTTTTACAATTTTTGTTAGAATTTACAATTTTATATTTTTATTTTCCTTTTAAGTTTCCTGATTTTTTATTTTGCTTTTTTAAAATCAAGGTATATATATAACTATATAGAGATATAAATATAATATAGGATAATATAATAATAAATACAACTAAAATTAAACAAAAACTACATAATAAAATGTTTTTGTATTTTTTTATCTTTTACTACTATTTTTACGATTTTTGGGGGTTTTTTACAAAAACTACATAATAAATTGACTTTTCTAAATAGATAAAATTGATTCGAGGATTAAAAATAGCAAAAAGGGATAAAATTTCTCCCAATCATTTTAAAAATAATATATAAGATAAAGAAAATTCAGGGATAGAAATAAATATTTTAGTAGTAGTAAAAGATTTTATTATTTTTATAAGAATTTTGAATCTTTTTCATTTTTAAGGTTTTTACTTTTCTATTTTTAATGGTTTTTAGTATGTATGCTTAAACTTTCATAATAAATAAAATATGATTTTTTAATTTTTCAAAATGTTATTATTTCTTTCGTATTTTTATATGAAACAGGAATAGATATATTGGTTTTTTATTTCTAAAACATAGATGATAACTGTAAAATACCTAACCAAAGAATATGTGATATATTTATATGTCACATATTTATAATTATTTCCATAAATTTTTAGAGGCTTGGAGCTATTTTTAACAAAATAAAATCTACAAAACGAAATGCATACTAGTAGGGGAATTTAAGTAAATATTTAAAGTTCTGGGACCCTAGCCGAACAACACAAGAAAACTTGGGCAAGAATGCAATTTTTCCAAAAATAAAATAAACAATACCTGGAATGGTATTTTTGTAGTTAATATATAGTCTAGAGGTAGATGCAATTTCCACTGGAACATTTTTACACTAAATCTGCAAATTATTGGACTTGAATGAAATACAAATTCTATGAGGGTTCAAATGAAAAATACCTTGCCCCTCATGTGCTTGGACACGTGAGGTGACATGGAATGGACATGGATACAAATAAAGAAAGTACGAGGGCTTAAATGCAAATATTACAAAAATATTTAAACCACAGATGAATGTTTGAGGATTGAAAATAAAACACAAAAAGGCAGGAGTTTATGTGCACAAAATACCCTTCACGTGCGCGATCCAATGGCTCTGATGATTTCACTTGACACAAATCATGACGTGGACAAATGATGACGCTTAGATGGTTGATTGCTGAGATTAGATCCTACAGGGGAGATCGACAAATAAGGCTCTTCAAAATCCAATGCCTCTAGTTTAAACTGGATTGTCGAAGATGGAGGAAGAACAGGCGAAGAACCCGCCTATAGCGAGCTTCGATCTGGTGTGTAGCACGCCTCCTGCCACCTGAGAGTCCTATGATGGTCTCTAAACATTCACGCAACCACTCTGCAGCTGCCAGGTGCTTCAAAACGGTTTGGGGTCCACTGGTAAGCCCCTGGAGGTTGGTGGTGATCCGATAAAGACCTGGACTATTCCTGGCAAAATTAGCCCCTTAGATGGGGCAGTTAGCTCCAAGGACTTGTAAGACTAGCTCAGGGACAAAAGTACGAAAGGTCGTGAGGGCTAATCAAGCATGATGGTTGAAAAATGGTGGGGGGTGTCCGTTGGTGAACGGCGGAGAGGGAGGAACGAACCTCTATATATGTGTACGATCTTGGTGGATGAGGGTGCATGATGGGACATATGACTGAGGACAGGAGAGATGATCAGAGCGGCGAAGAATGGATGAGCTGGTTGGAAACAAGCGACGGAGCCGTTGCTCTATCGAACTCAAATTTTTTATTTTACGTAAAACAAAGCTAAACAAATGAAATAAAAGCCTTCCCTATGCTACTTATGTGCTAAGGGATATAAAGAATGAAGAAAGAAGAATCTTGCCATAACTGGACCACCTGGAGCAGAACTTTGGGCAGAGGAAGCAGCGGAGCATCGGGTCAGCCTCAATTCAATGTTATCAGGGCCCCGGAAGTTCCTAGGAGAAGCCTGCTGTCACCATGGTTCTCGACCAGTGGTTAGGTTAAGATTTTGGTGGTGGAAAAGGGATCCAAGCATGAAGGGTGGTGGAAGAGATGCTTTATACATGGGACCCATTGATTATTGAGAACTCATGCATCAAGGTTCCCCAGATTGACAAGAGATGCGTGCATGAAAGAACAATTATCGAGGAAGAGATTTACAAAAGGAATAGAGCGTAAAGAGTGAAAGAATAGGGCATGATAATTCAAGGAAGTAGGGGTCAAACGCAGTCTGACACAGCTAGGGATGGAAGAAGGACAATGTTAGGCTGTGATTGGTCTACCTAGGCCGCAAGAAGACAAACCAGATTTGAAATTAAAAATAATTCAAAATAAATTAGTGATTGATTTATTTAATTTTGGGATAAACATAAACAATTTTTATTATTTTATGTAGTATTTAAATCCGATTTTTATTTATTTTTATGGATTATATTATTGGAAGTTACTTTTTACAAGTAAAAGTGTAGGAATATTTAGCTATGTTATGTATATTTATTTTTATTTTGTAATTTATATTTTTTTGTTTACATATTTTATAAATTTATAACTTATTTCATTATACACCACTATATTTTTGTTATATTTTTCTAATGTTTTTTGTACATTTAAATAAATAGAGGCGTATATTATATAGGTGCAACTATATGTAATTCATTATAAGATATTTCTTTTTATCGTATTTTTATGTTTTTTTATCGTATTTTAAATATGTAAAAAAATTGAAAATAATATTTTAAAAAAATATAAAAATATAAAATAACAATAAAATATTGAATAAATAAAATGAATATTTTATTAAGGTATATTGTACAATATGGATCCAAAACCTAACTTATGAATCTTAACTCCAAATTAAGTGGAACCACCTTTATTGAATAACTAATAAAATGTTTTGGTTCATTTTGAGTTCTTATGGAGAAGATATGGGTCTGGGAAGTTTGAGTTTTAGAATATTGTTCTAAGTATAAAATGTACATTGTGTATCATTTTTGTTAATTTTGTATTTTCTATGTATTTTATCTACAACTTTCATGTACAAAGTTTCTTTATTTGAGATATAAATAATATAACATAAGATGGATCTCAAAAGTACACTATTGAAGAATGACTCAATAGGTTTTTATTGTGTTTTTGACGCTTATCTCCCCCTACTTTATTCCTTATTGACCAAGTCATCAAGATGCCTATGTCTCGGGGTTTAGGGTCATAAAATATCTTTAATATTTTATTTTTTATTTTCTTTTATATATTCTTTTATTTTATCTTTAAATATTGTATTTTATACCATACTTATATAATAAATAATGAATGTTAATTTATGTAAAATAATGATATATACATTCATTTAGCTAGGGTTTAAAGGCCAAAATGAAAGGATAAAGATGATGAAATGTAGAGTCATCATTTTCTAAATTGCATATTCAAATAAATAGTAACACATCTATTTGCGGTCATATGATACATGCATATACATGATGGTATACGACATAGGTCTTAGTTCTCTCGATCTCATTAAGTCAACTCTTTGAACACCTCATAAACTCTATTCATATGTAGACCTATTTGTACTAAGAGACCCATTAATAAGTGCATGCATACATATAAATTGAAATCTCATAAAGGGAGCGAAAATCAATAATTTTTATTATTACTTTATTAACATTTATTATAGAAATGCTTCACCCAGGGCTCACATGTCTAACAAGCTCCTACTAGCTCTTAAAACCATTCAGATACAACCTTCAGATCCAAACTCTTTACATGTTTGTCAAAAACCTTTTGAGATATAGGTTTGTAAGTGTATCAACAATGTTATTAGAAAAGGCAACCTTCATGATTATGTTGTCACTATGTTTACGTATCTTTCGGATAATGTGATACTTACTTTCCACATGCTTGTTCTTTTGATGTCATCTAGGTTCCTTCACCTAAGCTATGGCTCTCATGTTATCATAGAATAATGGGATGTGAGTGTCTAAGGAAACTATACCCAACTCCAAGATGATCTTATACAACCACACCATCTTTTTAGCAATATCCTATATGGCAATGTACCTAGTTTCTGTTGTTAAATTAGTCTTGGTGTCCTGCTTGTTATTTCTCTAGCTCGCGACACCATTGTTCAATCGGAATATGAATCTGAAGTTGACTTTTTATCATCTATATCAGAATGGAAGATGACTTTTTGTCATCTATGTCAGATTGTTCAATGGGAATATGAATCTCAAAGTTTCTTTTTATCCTACGACTTGGAGATCACTATCTCTATAGACCAAGATGTAATCTTGTTCCCTTCTTAAAAATATGAAGATGTTCTTCACTGCATTCTAATGTTGTTCTGCATAACAAGATTGGTAACACTTATCGCTCCCAATGCATGCCAGATATCTGGCCTTGTACACATCGTGGCATACATTAAACTTCTCACTGTTGATGCATAGGGGCATTATGTCATGGATTTCTTTTTCTTAACACTTTGAGGAGCCATCCCTTTAGATAGGTGGATACCATGTTTTAAGGGAATGAAGCCTTCTTTGAGTTTTCATATAAAACTTTTCCAAGATATTCTTAATGTACCCATGTTGTCATAGTCGCAAAATCATCATTTATCTATTTTTGGATAACTTCGAACTAAAGCTTATCATCCATATACCATTCCAAATGATAATGATGACATATAAGTAAAATACAATGAACACAATGGTGCTTCAACTTAGCTTCTTGTATACACAAGTTGCATCAAGATTCTGAATGAAATCATAACTCTTTATGCATCAAATCTATTGTTCAAGATGCGACAAGCTTATTTTAGCCCATATATAGATTTCTCCATCTTCCATACTTTCCATTCTTCAATCATGAAGCCTTGAGGTTTCTCCGTATAAATATCCTCCTCGAGGTATCCATTGAGGAATGAGGATCTGACGTCCATCTTCTAGATGTTGTAGTGAAGGTACGCAGTTATAGCTAGTACTGTCCTGATGGACTTCAGCATGACCAAGCTCATTGTAGTTGATATCTTCTCTCTATATGTAGCCCTTTCCCACTAGCCATGCCTTGAAGGTCTCTACCTTCCCATTGGGTCTCATCTTTCTCTTGAAGATCCATTTAAATCCAATGAGTTTTACCCCCATTGGTGGATCCTATAGGTTAACACACCATTCTCGTTCATTGAGTCTATTTCGGACTTCATAGCCATCATCCATCTATCTATGCCATTGATTTGTAAGTACCTTATGACATGAAGTCGGTTCATTATTAGACTCCTCTAACACAAGGAATCCATAACTCTTTATGGTTAATGAATCACTAAGATCGCTTCTCTAGGAGTGGAGAAGAATCATTAAAAGATCAAACGAGATATCAAATGAAAAAATTGTTGTTTTTTTATACTTTTAAACTAATCTATATAGCAATAAGTATGGGATTGTTGAACTCAGGGAGGCAAACTATAGAGACTAAGGTAGTATAGTAGAATGATCTAAGGAGTAGAATTTTCGAACTATTTAGAGATTTAATAAGGATTTTGTACTTTTTGTTTTTTTTTGTATTCATGTTTATCGTTTTTATGTTGTTTTATAGGATATGTATAGGCATAAGTTTTATATTTTTTATTTATTTTTCTATTTCAATGTTTTTATGTTTTTAAATTTTTGATTTTTATTTGATTTTTATTTTTACAGATTTCTAATATTTGACTTGAATTATAGAAGATATGTGTATATACGAAGGAAATAAATCTTTTGTATGTTCAATGTGTATTAATATGTTCAATAATGAAGGTAGAAAATAATATTCGTATTGTATACTTTATTTAGTGTTTGTAGTGATTTTTGGTTAGTTTTTAGAACTTTTTTGAATCGTACAATGACTTTTAAATGTCAAAAATGTTTTAATATTCACATATCACTTTTTAGAGTTTCAAAATATTAAATAATTATAATTTTGGATTTTATTTGGTACTATACAGGGAACTAAAACACCTTTAATTCAAGGTATTATTTATATTTTCTAATTTCTAGAGAATTAGTTACGAATTTTATACATTTTGTGTATATTTATATTTTTAAGGTTTTTATATTGTACTTTTAACTCTGTTCATTTTTTAAAAAATTGTAAAATATATTTAATATAATATTTAGAGGTACACTAAATTTCTTAATGATTTTCTGAGTTTGCATGATTTTTTGTATTTTTTTAGTTTTAAAAATAGTAAATGAATATATTTTTTAAAATATAAGAGTATTATATATGTATTAGTCCCTATGACTCTAATTTATTTAATAAAAATGCATATAGTTTATGAATGCAATCCCAATAAAGTATATATTACACGATGGTGAACTGATATCTAACACATATATATACCATGTACATATTACAAATGAAAATATTATTTTACAAAAACTATATTTATTTCATAAAGTTTTATCTAATCGATATATATATATACATATATATATATCATGTACAGATCGTGTATACATATTACAATTTGATCTTATTGGTTATATTTTACAATTTCATTCAATATCTTAGAATATAATTGAGCACATACTCCTCTTGCAATTCTATGTACATATCAATTTTAACATATTATAGTTTGTTCATATTGTATATATTTTATTATTATAATCAATTTATTACAATATTAAACACAATCTCCCATATCATATGCAATTTTTCTTTTAATATTTATCAACAGTACATCATTGTTTAATTGCATTGTAATATACATATCAATTCAAATTCTATTTGCATATGGCTCCACATGTTTGATAAAAATCCATATAATGTACAAACTAAATCTTTTCGCTATAATACATACAATATTTCACAATCTTTTGTTGAACTTGTTAGTACTTTGATTCTCCATGATTTTAAAGATGACACACTCACAAACAAGGTTATATCCTAGTCTCTCGCCGATTAGTCTATGATTGAAGGACTGCATTGAGGATCTCAGCTCGATCTGACTCCACTAAGAAGCAAGTTGCAGATGCTCAGTCTTGTTTCTTTGTTCAAAAGATCTGTAATAATTTTTTTGTACTTAGTTTGAATGTTGTAACTCCAATAAGATTCACCCACAAGTTTTTTTCATGAATGTCGGTTTTTGATGAACTGGTCAATCATATCTTTCACATCGATCGATCACTCCTTATCGATCATTTGATTCTACTGATCGGTCACTCCTTATCGAACATTTCAATTGAACATATTGATCATTATTTGAATACCATTCGAACAGTCATGAACTGATCGATCATAGCTTTGTAGCTGATCGATCATTTATATTTGGTCGATCATATATGTTAGCATGATCGGTCATATCAAAAAATCATCATTTGATTTCATACCATTTTTGTTTCCAACAACTACTTTTATTGAACTTCTATATAAAGGACACCATACCCATTGATGGAGCACACAACACTTGAGTATTCATTCCTATTATAATTAGAAAAGCTAGAAGATATTTTTGAGTGATTCTCTTGATATTCTCTCTCATGTTCTTCGAATCGTTCAACCTCAGAAGAATATTCATGGTTGAAAAATCTATGAATCAAGTTTGTTCGATTCAACAGAGCTTAATTCACTAGCCTTCTCTCAAGTTATTTTGCATCAGTTGGAGTACTTTTGCAACCTCTTATCAATGTGTGATATTTACTATATTATTTGATATTGTTTATCCGTCTGTGATATTTTTGATATAATTTATTGTGCTATTCTTGATGAATTATTTGTGAAATTATACTATTTTTGTTTATCTCTAGATATCATCGGTTACTACTTTGAGAATTATTATGTGATTTCTGCAAGACTTTAGCTGTTTGATCCTAAGTGTAGAGAGAAGCTCTGGGATGTGAGACCTCCAATGAAACATGAAGAAAGTGGAAAGCTCGCCAGCTCTTCTGCTTATGCTATAGCTTTTAATTTGTAGTGTTTATCTTGGTTTTTGATATACGATGGTGAAGCGTCAGCTTTGGAAACGGTTGAGAAATCAGCATAAATATCCCGAGCTTCAGTGGAGCAATTGAATAGCTTGGCTAATCGAGAAATCTCGAGTAAGGAAGACTCGAGTCATGATTTTTACCAAGATGGGTTTTAAAAGTACTGTGACAGTATGTTATTTGGTCTACTTGAATATTTTGTTTGAGCTTGCTGGTTATTCTATGAAGATTTCCAAAGGCAATGTGAAACACTATGTACCCCTCCCCCCTCTCTTGGTGTCACGTTCCCAAAACTCACATTTGGTATCAGATCTTGGGATCAATATCTCGAAGAAACATACTCGCGGATACATATGGTAGCCATAGCAAGCAAGGACTTTGAAAGCCAATCAACTGTCAGGCCTTCACACTTGAACGGGGCCAATTACAACATATGGATGGTACACATGCATATATTCTAAGACTTTATATATATTGATGTATGTAATATCATAGAAACTGAGTATAGAAGAACATTTGCTGGAATGGTTCTCGTTGATGCTAACAAGAAGATAATAACATACAACTTGAAAGCGATGAATGCTATCTTTTGTGCTATCACAGTAGATGAATTCAATTGCGTGACAGCCTATAAGACAACATACGAGATCTGGAACAAGCTGAGTGTCACATACGAAGATACAACCAAGCTCCAGGAATCTCATATCAATCTACATCAACAGAAATACAAACTCTTCAAGATTGAATGTAGAGACTACATCAGGGATATGTACACAAGAGTCTCAACTATCACCAGCCATCTGAGGAATCTTAAAGTTGAACTCACTGATGTAGAACAAGTGAAGAAGCTTCTTAGATCCCTCACACCGACCTAAAGCACTACTATGATCATCATAAAAGAAGCCAACAACGTCAACACTCTCTCAGTTGACGAGTTAATAGGGAAATTCTAGACTACGAAGTTGAAAAGACTCAAACAACTGAAGTAGATGCGGAAGTCAAGAAGAAGAAATGGATAGCACTTCAGGAAACCAAATCAACCACTAAAGGCAACTCAGAGGATGATCTAGCCATGTTCGTTAGTAAGTTCAAGAAATTCTTCAAAAGGAAAGATGCAAAGAAAGGAAACAATCAAGAATGCTTCAACTATGATAAAAAGGGACACTTTAAGAAGAAATGTCCTATACTCAAGAAAAGCATCTTTCGAGAACCTCAAAGTCACGATTCCAACAAAGGGAAGAACACCATCAAAGATGAGCAAAGAAAAGGTCACAGACATCATCGCAAGTATCCAAAGAGGTTAGCTTTTAAAGTAACTTGAATAGGGAAAGAACGAAGCCTTCTTGATCATCTCATCTAACATTGTGTAGCTGCTCTCGAGATCCCAAACCTTCATGGCCTTGTAGTTCTTCTCCTTTATATGGAATAATGCTAGATTCCTTTGCATCTCTTGAAGAGTGATGAACAAATCCTTGGGCACCTCCATTCCCTTGATGCACTCTATGGTGGCATCGGCAAAAGACTTCTCCTCGTGCTCTGCATTGAAAACCACTTAGGTTGTAGCCTCAACCTCCTCGATAAATGGACATAAAAGAGGGATTCCCGAATTCTGGAGACCTCTACCACCATCTTATCCATTGCCTCCACCAAAGAATAGAAGGAACAACAGGAATCTCTCGATTCTTGAGGGAAATGGATTCTCTTTTTCAGATGGAGAAGGAATGGTGGTGTAACGAGTTGTGTCTACGTAAGCACGCCCACCCCTTTTAAATATGAGTTAGTTACAAATATTTTCAAAATTAACCATGCATTTTTCACTGACTTCATAAAGATAACTTATTTACATTTCATATTAAATGGGTCTCTTATATTATATTCACATAATTACAACAACTCAAATATTGTTTTTTAAAGTAATTTAAAGGGTATTGGTATCTCCTTTAATTAATTAAAGATAGATGTTACAATGGCATCCTTATGAGGCATAACCTCTATAAGAAACAATTTGCCTACATGGCTTTTTTCAACACACCTGACCAACATGGCCTTCGAACATGACGCATCGTCAACCTGGTCTTCAATACGGCATAGGGCACCTTCCTGAAATTTTTCTCCATGTCCTTTGATAACTATGCTCCATTTTCGGGTTGATGAATCTTCCTCCTAAGCATTGATGAATCTCCATTTCATCATCTTTGTTCATTCATTTTAGCCTTAAATCTCCAGTAAAATGCATGTAAATAGCATTAATCTGTACAAAATAACATTTATTATAAACATCTAAATATTGTATAAATAGTGGTATTTAATCCCAAAATAAAAGAATAAATAAAAAGAAAAGGAAAGGAAATAAGCATTGTAAATACGGAATGATCCTAAATCCTGAGATCAACTCAATAGTTACTTGGTAGACAAGAAATAAAGTAGGGAGAGATATGGCCAATAACTGTACACACACACACACAGATATATACATATATATAGAAACACTATTTAGTTAAATATAAATATTCATTTTTGCACTATTTGTTCGATATGAAACTTTTATATAATAATGTATAGAAAATTATAAAAATAATTTCCAAAAAAAATTCATAGTGCAACTGGGACACACAGATGAAAAAGTCGCAAAGTTAACTTCATAGACCAATATCTTCTCCATAGGAATTCAAAATTCATCAAACTCACCTTTATTGTTCATATAATTAAAATATCTATCTAGTGAAGGTCTTTCATTAAAATGAAGCTAAGATGCAAAAATCGATTTTTTGGAGTTCTATTGTATTGTATACTTGCATATTTTAGTCATTATATTTATTATTTATATAATTACTATTATTGTAGTTTTAAATACTTATAAATATGATTTAAAATATATTAAAAACATAAATACAAAATAAAATCATTAAAAATACATTAAAATAAATAATAAATTATAATATATAGGTATACTTTACCTATAATGTATATTCACATATTTATTTAGGCGTACAAATAAAATCGGAAAATAAAATTAAACATATGTAAATATGTATTTAAATACATTATCAATATCTAAAATATGTAAATCTAATAATAACATTTAAAATATAAAATAAAAATAAATACTTAAAATATGAGTAAATATACATGTAAGTATAATGGTAAAAATTAACACCTAATAAATAAGGTTGTAAAAATAAATAAAAAATACCTAAAATAGAACATAAACTGAGAAACATTTTTCATGTTTTGAGTTGTAATTAATAAAATCGTTTACTATTTATTATTAAATTAATAAATTTTTTATTTTTTATTTTGCCTTTTTGTGGCACCCATGGACCAATGGGGCGTGAGTGTGTTTCAACCTCTGTCAACTCGCTAATCTTCATAGGCTTGCACCCAGACAGACACCTACCACCTGCTTTCACCAAATTATCATGATTCGCACACTATATGATCCTTATTGACTTCTTCAGGAAAAATCAAGTCAATACAAGCTCCCATCACACGTGACACTCATCTTCCTTTTACATTCATCGAGTCACGTGAAAACCCTATCTTTTGGATGCCCTTGCGTTGTTCTAAAAATAACCTCCTCCTCCATTTTTGGTGATTCTCGTTTTAATCCCGAAACCCCTTAGATTTCTTAACCGGAGCTGGACCTTTGTGACAGGAAGCGTGCGCTCCTGGATCGACAGAGTAGAGAAGGAAGGAGGACAGTGTTCCACCCATCGCTAAAGCTCTGCTCCTGGTGGTTCTTCTCCTTGTGTAACAGTCAACTACTAGTTGTTTTACATGCTTTATAGGTAGATGTGTGTTCCTACTTTCAATGCAATATTTTATTTCATGTTTCGGTTTAGTTTGTAACTTAGATTCCATAGATTAAATACACCAAAGATTTAGAGCTACAACCATCGTTCCATCTTGTTGAGTCGTTGTTTCAACTCCAGTCCACCACATCTACTTCCTGATGGCCTTCTCCACCTTCCTATCCACTCCATTCACCTTTATCTTCCCCAGATCGAGTCCTCAGGTCCTGATGCAACGTCGGACCCAAATATAGGGCCGAAATTTTTAGTTAATTTTAGTGGTCAATTTTATTTACGTTTATTTAAATTATCGTATCTCTAATTAAATAGATGAGATCGCCTGTGATCTCCAACAATTAGTCATAGATTTGATTTTTAAATTTGGTCGGTTAATTAGTTAGAGTCAGTTTAGGATAATTGGTTGTCCATTTAAATTAATTTTTATTTTTGTAATGTCATCCCTCCTATATAAAGGGATGAGGGTCCATTTTTTTTAGCAGGAAAGTATTAATGAAAAATTGAGATCTTTATCTCCTTCTCTCTCTCTCTTCTCTCCTCCCGCGATCTCTGCGTTCTTCTCCTTCAACCCCGCGCTACAGGCGTGTTCTTCTTCTCAACCCGTCCATTCTCTTCTCAATCCCTCCAATTTCTCCACCAAAATTCCACCATTCAAATATTTCAAATTTTACCGTCGACGTCGAATCCAATTTGCATCAATTGGTATCAGAGCATGGAAACCGAATCGTTCCTACGATTCAACGATCCTGTAGCATATTGGTGTTGGAAGTTTGATCTTAGCCATGGTTCGCACTCGCATTCACGTTCAAAGAAGTTCCAGCGGCGACTTATGTCATGCATCAAGGTCCAGGCATGGCTGGATGCGCAAATCGACGAAGATCTCACCGTCAACAACGAACACCCCGCTAGGAACACAGATCTGGCCGTTGTTCAGATCGTTCTGGGAGAAAAAAGCGACGAAACAGTGGTTGTTCCGGAGGTTTCAGGTCAGCTCCCATCACCAACGGCGTCCCTGATGGCAGCCCAAAACCCCCCAGCAGTTTCCAGGTCGTCCAGTCCCTTGCCGCACCACTGGCGGCCCCTCCCGTGACCCCCAAGCCCCCTACGATACCGCCCCCAGCCCCAGTTTTCCCGCGCGCATTCCCTCTCTCACCGAACCCGCCCCCTCCGTCCACCACTCTTTGTCATTCCCTCTCGCCAGCCCTCCCACACGCGTCGCCCCCTCCCTCCCCTACTCCCCTCCTCCCCCGCACCACCCCTCCCTACCTCCCACGTGCGCCCTGTCAAACCCCGCCTGAGCCTCCTGCTCGCCCCCTCCCCCTACAGCTCTTCCACGCCATCGCCGCCTCTCCCCCTCGCTGATCCACCTCCCCGCCAGCCGCTCGCCGCCCTCCCCTCGGCCTCGCCATCACTCCGCCCCTCCAGTGCCCGCAATTTCCCTCCTCCTTCTCTCCTTCGCCGCCTGCGCCCTACCGCCCGCGCTTGCGAGTCCCTCCCAACGCCCCGCGACCTGCCCTCCCCCTCCCGCTCGCCTTCGCCACCTGCCGCTTCCCTTCTCGACGCACCGCCAACAACCCAGCATTCAACAGAGGTGCCGCCTGCCAGCCATCTCTCCCTGCACCTGACCCGTGCGTCGTGCCTTGCCTTCCCTCCAACTACCGCTACCGCCACGTAAAGCCCGTCGCCTGAGTCGATCTACAGACCACCATCGTGGTGGCGATATGGAAGGGCAAACCTTAACGGGGGGCCCGAAGGTTACGGGATGTCAGTCCCACGAATTGTGGTGTTGGAGATTAAGTGGGAAATTTTGCAAAAGAAGACCCCATGAACCCCCTATTTGCAGAAAGAAATTCAGGAAGAATGAAGGGGTGTGGAAATTGCGCCCAAACCCCCGGAGACACAAATATTTAAAAAAGAAGGCTGCAAATCAGAAATCTGGGAACCCTCATCCAAATAGGACTAGGGCCTTGGGCTTCCCCTATATAAGGACCCCATGGCTTCATTCCCTGGACACATCTCCTCCCCTCCTCTCCTTGTGTCATTGTTTCGCTATGGATTCTCATGGCCATGGTGTTCATGCCTCATCAATTCTTCGAACATCACAAGGAGGAGACAACACTCAAGAAAATGCCGCCGTTCGCACCGCACATGTTCTTCAACCACGACGGCCGCGTCACCCACGCCTGCGTATGGACTCCGTCGTTCGCTCCACACCAATTCTTTCGGAGGATGACTGAGCGCGTAGATTCGACCTCCAAGCCTGCAGATCCAGCAATTCATCGGAGACGAATTTTTAAAGTGGAGGAGAGTTGATGCAGCGTCGGACCCAAATATAGGGCCGAAATTTTTAGTTAATTTTAGTGGTCAATTTTATTTACGTTTATTTAAATTATCGTATCTCTAATTAAATAGATGAGATCGCATGTGATCTCCAACAATTAGTCATAGATTTGATTTTTAAATTTGGTCGGTTAATTAGTTAGAGTCAGTTTACGATAATTGGTAGTCCATTTAAATTAATTTCTATTTTTGTAATGTCATCCCTCCTATATAAAGGGATGAGGGTCCATTGTTTTTAGGAGGAAAGTATTAATGAAAAATTGAGATCTTTATCTCCTTCTCTCTCTTCTCTCCTCCCGCGATCTCTGCGTTCTTCTCCTTCAACCCCACGCTACATGCGTGTTCTTATTCTCAACCCCTCCATTCTCTTCTCAATCCCTCCAATTTCTCCATCAAAATTCTACCTTCAAATATTTCAAATTTTACCGTCGACGCCGAATCCGATTTGCATCTGGTCATCAATCCACCACCTATAATCGAAGACCCTCGCCCCCTTCATCCTCGACCAGAATCCACCCATAAAGGGGACCAAAATCATTGCCCCAGTCCCCTTTTGCTTTTCATGTAGGTTGGAGCTGCAGAGGACCCTATCTGAGGGGTCATCACATACAAGTTATCACTTCCAGGTGTCCAGGAAAGAATGAGATGTCAGGCCTCCTCCGATGAGGCATGGACCCTACTAATGCTACCACTCAATGTAGAAGGGGCCTTGAAATCTTTTGAGCCCTCTTGCAGCCACTAAGGTGGTCGGAATCGCACATGCTTGATTGAATCGGGCCAACATTCTTGTTCTTCCCTGGTCTTCTAGGGGTCTCCAACGTCGTCCGATCCGGCGTCGCTTCCAATTCCTAAAGCAGTTTTTGGATCAAGCCCTCCTCCCAGCGCCAGATCCATATGTAGATCTAATCAGGGTCATGGATTGTGAACCATCATCGAGTCATCTGGACCCTTGATCTGATAAGTAAAGTGCATTGCCACCATTGATCAACGTGCAAATAAGGGTATTTTGCATCTAAATCCCCCTACATTTTTTATTTTAATCAAACTTTCATCTGCATTGTCATATTTATGTATAGATTGTATTAAGGACCTCATGTTTCCTCTAATTACACTTTAGTCCTTGTCCATGTCACCTCATATGTTGTCCCACATGAGGTGCCTTTTGGGTATTTGGATTTTATACCATATACTTCCTGGGTTTGTTATTAAATGATCATGTTTTATTAATTGCAAAAAGGTCCCTATAAGTTGTAGCTTTTATTTAGGGTTTTTAATAGTTGTACCCCTCCAAAATATTCAATTTCAGTTATGCCCCTCCCTTTTTTAGAATATCAGTTCTGCCCCTACCTTCTTGCAAAATTCACAGTTCTGCCCTTATATTAAGATAAAGTAGGTGCATAATTGATATTATAAAAGGGCAAATTTTCGAATTTTGCAAGAAGGTAGGGTACAACTGATATTTCAAAAATAGAGGGCATAACTAATATTGCAATATCTCATAGGGGCATAACTGATAAAAACTCTTTTATTTATGAATATTTTTGTCTTTATAATTATTTTTATTACTCTAAAAATTATAGTAAAATTATATTAAGTTCATGCTACTGTGCTCGTTGGCATATATTCTTATCATACCTTTTTAATTGATTTTCCCATTTATTAAAAATACAAAAAGATGCAATTTTCTACTATCTACATATTAAAATCCAAAAAATATAAAATCACCTTTGAAAATTTCAAAAAAGTAGAGTATCTATATTACTGTATCTTATATCATATATCCAAAAATCACTAAAAATACAAAGCATAAAACATAAAAATTATAAAACCCTAAAAATACTATAAAAATCAGTAACAAATCATTAAAATCTCAAAATAGTGTTCTCTATCATGTATTTTTTCTTTATTATATATAGTATATATTAAAAATGGTTTTAGGAATATTTGAGCTTATTATCTATTTTTAAAATCCAAACCAATCCGGTCATATTATTTTATTCAATGTTTTGTACATTTTAATACTTGAAAATACATAAATATAGCAAAATTTTCATAAAAAATTACGAAAAGAGAAAAATATTAAAAACACAAAAAATATTTTATTTTATATATTTTGAGTATATTATGTGTATTTAAAAATTTAAAACTACATGTACACTTTATATTCTATGTATTACTTACATAATAAATAATATCATTATTATTATATATAAGTATGTATTATAACTTAAAAAATTAATATAAACTAAAAAATTGAAAATTAAAAAGAAAATCTAAAAATATAAAAATATAAAACACTTAAAAATACATAAAATTCATATAAAATTAAAGACTCGCAAAAATAGAAAAAGACTAAAAATATAAAATACTTATCACTAATTATTTCTAATTATTATTAATTATTAATACTTATACTTATCCTCCATTACTCTCTATGGTTTGAGCCTCACTACTTGTCTACTATACACATTTTTTAAGGTATAATAAATTTTAGCTCAAGCATTTATATTGCTTGATTATCATTGTGGGTTAGTTGTTTGAGTATCGAGTGCTGAGAGAGGGCCAACACAACAATTTACGGATCTGACCTGTCGGACACCGTAGGCTCCTCCAAAACCGAACATTAGGTATCTTGAGTGATCCGACTAATCATGAATCCCTCCTGAGATTAAAACCATGGTCCTTTGGATGGTAAACTCACTGTACTATCACTAGGCCATTGAGTAGGTTCTGCCGCAAATATTGATTTGCTCCTAAATTAACACCTTCCAATGTTCAAAGAAATACGATTGGCAAATTAAAATCCGTATATCTGATTGAAATTTCAGATCTATCAAAACTTTCTAAAGAATCTACAACACTCATTTTCTCTAAAGCTAAACTCCAAGACCGAGCAGTTTCTCGAGCATTAACTTGCAGGTATCACATGAGGAATGAGGTTATAGCACTTGATCTCCACCTTCTCCCCAGATACCAGCTGTGCATCGGCCAAAATCACAAGCCATGGCCGATCTCTTTGGAACACATCGTCGGATAGAAGAATTGTGTTGCAGATCCACCTCTATGGTGTTCAGGTGAAGGCGATGACGAGCAGCTACCGTTGATCCAAGGAGCTCTGATCCATACGGGTCCCTCATATTTCAACCATCGGATGAAGACTTTGGCATTCATCTGACGGTCAAGGAGGGTTTCCTATCAGCTCTCAATTCGATTGTCAGCCCTCGGCCGTTGATCATCAGGTCACCATCCATCATAGCCGTCCATAACCACATCATCCTTTGCCATTGATTCAGCCAAATCGAGTGGTCTACAGAAAAACACGTGTCAACAAAGGAGCGTTCGATCAAGGGACGAAAGCTCAACCACAACCGTCAACGAAAGGATCAAGACACGTGAATATTTCAAGTTGGTAATTTTACACTGAAACCCCTGCTGCTTCAACAGCTTGCCTACAAGTTCAGCACCTTTGAATAATTTGCAGACTCATCCAGCCAGATTTCATTATTATAAAATGACCCCTCATTGCTAAGTATTATCTTATTTTATTGTAGAAATACCCCAATCTTCATTGGATTATATTTTACAAATCACTTGTCAAAAATAAATAAATTGTCGCATTGTGTAAGTAATCTAATTCTGTTTCATTCGACATATAGACATATTGTGGAGGTACATTTGACATACATTTTAATTATTCGACATAAAAACCCGGATCCGATTCAGCCTCCGTATTGACCTGATGCAGCCCTTTGGTTTTCGCTACTTGAGCCATGTAGGGATGCAAACAGTCAGATACAGATACGAATATAGATATTACCATATCCCTATCTATTTTTTAATACGAATAGGGATGCGGATGCGGATATTGATGGATATTAAAACTATCTTACCATATTCTTAAAAAACAGATACGGATGTAAAACGGATACTGATCACACACTAGTAATATTATAAATACTTTAAAAAATCGACTTAAATATATAAGAATTGGATGAAAAACACAGGATATTAATCTACTAAATGTATTTGTATCATAAAAATTATATAAATATAGTAAAAGGAGGTAGAGAATTATGTTTTATATGGTTAAAAATAAATGTGACTATATTTATTTAAGAAAATGGATATACATATAGGGATACAGATGTTTAACAGCTATCAAAACAATATCCACATCCGTGTCCATTTTAAAACGGATACGGATATGGATACGGATGCATGCATGGGCCAGCAGCAGTAATCTTAGCTTGCATAAGGTTCATATATCCACGATCAATAATCCTCCAGAAGTTCTAGGGCGAACAGGGATATGCACCTACACTCATGAAGATACATTGGGTACTTTTTGCGACATGATTAATTGCTGCATAATTCTTTTACAAGTGTTTTTATTCAACTAAGGTAATAGCTATGTTAACATATATATTTCTGTAAATAAAATCATCAACTTTACGTTCTGTAGAACACCGCCACTTCAGATTAGCTGGAGGGGGAAACGACAACAAAACACCTCGAAAACTTGTCGAGGTAAGAACTGGACAAGAACTGGAACAGTCCATTCCAGTCTACAGAAAGAGGCACGGTGCCATGCCTTCTGATTCACTTTATTAGCGCTCCCTGAAAAAACAATGGTGATAATGCATATAGACTAATACGTTGGATCTGAGATCATGCAACTTTCTTGCAGTAATTCTCTAGCACTTCGAAGGTTGCACTCTTTGGTCGTTCTAGAGGCATTCCAAGTGCACGGTCCCATATCAGCTGCGTCACAAACACGGAAGTTTCATGTTATCACGAGAAATCAAGGGAATGACAGACAAGTGCATACAAAGAAAGTGCTGTTTTTTTAAAAAAAAAACCTGGCAACCAACTCCTAAACTCCTCGAGACACCAAAAAGAACCGTGAAGTATCTGCAGAGAAAATAGGCACCAGTTATGCATTATTGGTATATTTCACAGGGGCAGAAAGGGGATGAACATACTTGGCCTCCGATAAGCCGAAATGGTTTAGCACGACCCCACTGTGAGCATCAACGTTGGGCCAAGGGTTCTTGACCTATACAACAAAAAGCAGTTTAAAAGTAGAAATGTGGATGACGAATAGGATATCTATTTTGTCAGGGAAGAACATGTTGGGTTTTATAGAGAGATGCCAAATTAAGCACTGCACATTTTATAAAAGAATACCCACAGACAACAGATATCTTGTCTGAAGCCAAACATTTTGCCGGAATCATTTTTTATGGTCCCTCTTTTCTAACCCTTCTCCTAGAGTCTGTGAACCCTAATCATCAATTTATTGTACATGCTGGCACTGTTAGAGGTGAAGAATGTTGGTTCGTACATTGCATGCGTATTATTTTGGAGGAAAAAATGGGCGGCACATCATGAAAGATGTACAGCCCTAACTCCCGAATATATTCAGGAAGATATAAAGAATGACAAAAGTTACGAAAACCAAGCTTCAAACATAATTTTAGCATGTGCCGTAACATTTTCTATATAATAATGCTCCTAGCTAAAAATGACTCATTTCTAGCCAACCAAATGGGCCACAACATGGAATAGCCCTTAGCCTTCCATCTGAACCTCTCCATCCATCGCCAACCGAGTCCCAGAATGACTCTACGATATCGGTACATAGCTCGGAGATCATTAGTTCTCCCCAAACCCGCTTCGAACCTTCACAAGCAAAAAAATGTGATCAATGTCTTCAACCCGGTCCTCACATTGCAGGCATCTTGCACCAACTCCCTAAAACCAAAGAGATTTTCTAGCCCCTGATGTAATACGCCCTCTTCTCAAGAGCCACAAGAAAACCTTGACCCAGGAAGGCACCTTCCACGACTGCACACAAACCCACGCATATATCCCCGAATCAAAAAACATGATCGAGTATAAGGCTTTGTACACATTGCACACCAAGTAGGGGTGCACACGGATCGGATAAAATCCATAATCCGATCTAATATGATGTTATTGGATTGGATTGATTTGTTTTTATCATTTTAATGGATCGGATTGGATTGTAATTTCTCAAATCCGTTGAAGTATGGATTGGATCGGATTATCATAAAAATCCGATCCAATCCGTTAATCCGTTAACATAAACATACATGCATACATATATATACCTACATACATATACACATGCACGTGCGTATTGTGTGTGCACCCATTCCCATAAGGCCATAATCAACGCCATTCATCTCATTTTTCCATATCAATATTGGATACAAGTCCTCTTGTCACCACCGGCTCTTCTTTGAGAGATAAATGTTAAACTCTTAAATAATAAAATATAATTATACCTTGTAAAGTTATAATCCCCATTGAACTATTCCCTCTCAGTTCTCATCCTCTCATCTCACTCTTGACCCTAATATTTCACCCCTAGTTCCATCTCCCTTTTAGTCCATTTCTACACCGTCCACCTCTAGTACAACATCGTCACTCCTCACTCGCAATGCCGACAACCCTCATGATGCCATTGCTTGTTTCACACAATATTGTCCCCCCTCCCACATGCGACCATTTGTTCCAACCGTGTTGCCACTCGTCTGATCTCCGTTAAAAGGAATTAGATTTAAGATACTTGTCGGTACACTGTATGTTATTCTCAGTCCTTTTGCTTATTACATTTTACTTGTTCCAACTTGCAAGCTTATCCTAATGATGAAACTAGATCAATTGTTTCATCTAAGAATTAAAGTTCAAATATACTAAATCCATCTAAGAATACATGAGATTTAATTTAAAAATTTCAAGCGAAGAATCTGACTCAATACAACAACGAAAATGGCAAAACAACAATAATAAAAACTCCTCTCTACTTTAGTCGATTCGCATTTATTCTATGAGTAACATCTCCATCGATTTCTCCATCATGTTGCAAAGTAGATCCCAAATATCTAGAAGAATCTTTCTTTTGAATGTTATCGCATGCGATCTTCATCACGATTCATTCATCGATGCTTCCATCAAACATGCACTTCAGATATTCAGTTTTAACTCTATTTATACGAGAACCTTTAGTCTCTAAGGCATGTCTCTGAACCCCAAGCTTCTCATTTAATCCATCTCTAATCTCATCAATTAACTCAATATCACCAACGAACAACATACACCAAGCTATCTCATCCAGAATGTGACTAGTCAATTCGTCAATAATCAAAGTAAAAATGAATGGGTCAAATTAAACATTGATGTAGACCAATGATGATGTCAAAATAGTCTCCCTTGATCCTTACACAATATAAAGAACCATCATACATATCCTTCATAAGGTTAATATATAGGACATGTGCTCATCTCTTCTCCAAAAACCGTCCATAATATTTATCATGGGATTGAATCATAAGCCTTTCTCAAAACGAAAATGACAAAAGAAGGGAATCAGTGGTTGACTGGCAAACACCCTGGCCACCTTGTCCCCCTAGGAGGACACTGGGCCTCCACTCCCTTTCCCCCCTATGAGGCCACCCTACGCCCTGCCCCTAGGAGGTCACTAGGCCTCCTCCTCCTCCCACCCCCCCATCCCCCTAGGAGGCCATCGGGCCTCCTCCCCTCATCCCGAGGGGCCATCTTGCCCCCCCCCTATCCCCCTTAGGTATCCACCGGACCTCCTCCCAGTGGCCATCCCTGTCCTCTAGCCACAGACCCCCCCCCCCACACCTCGTTTCCCTCTAGAAGGCCACCAGGCCTCCCCTCCCCCCGGACCCCCATAGGAGGCCACTGCCCCCTCCCCAAGAGGCCACCTTGGCCCCAACAGTCACCTAGGAGGCCACTGGGTATCCTCCCCACATCCTGAGGGGCCATCTTGTTTGAATATATCAAAGGTGACCTAACGCTCAAAACCACCGCCGGAAGTTGCGCGCGTCGGCAGTTGCGCGGAACGGGTCTTGCGAGCGTGGAGGGATGAGAGCGGACTGTACGAGGGGCTTACACGCCCTATATATATCGTCCTCCTCCGGGAGGGGAAGAACAACAACGCAATCTCTCGCATTAGGGAGCCCTCTCCCAACATCCATCTCTCGTTCTCTCCAAGAAGCAAAGGGTTTGTGACGACGTAGCTCGACGTTCTCTAACTGTTAAGGTACTCTATTTTCCCTACCTCAGTAGCAATGGTTTTGCTTATCATTTTGGATGTGGACTTAGAAAGATCTACTTTGGCTTGCTAAACGATAGCATACACTCCATAATAGATAAACCTGGCCCTACATTATCTGAGAATCCAACTGTGAAAGAAATTAGGTCCCGCGAACAATGAGAGAAAACAGATAATAGGACTAGAAGTTTTATACTGACCCATTCTTCTACTCAAATACAACTCGTGTAGAATGAAGGAATCTGAAAGCGTCCTCGAGCACGTAAACAAGATGATCGTGATGGCCAAGGATCTTGCGGCTGCTAATTGCGCGATTTTAGAGAGGTTGCAGATCACAGCTATATTAGGAAGTCTCCCAACATATCCAACTCTCGTTCTCTCCAAGAAACAAAGGGTTTGTGACGGCATACCTCGACGTTCTCTAAGCCCCTCTAGGACCCATCCCCACCTAGGAGGCCAGCCTGCCCCCCCCCACACACACACACAGCCCCATCCCCACCTAGGAGGCCACCCTGGCCCCCCAGTCCCCTAGAAGGCCACAGTGGGCCTCCTCCCCCTGCACCAAGGGGTCCCCTTCCAAAATCACTTTTAACTTTAAATTGAATTGATTTAAGTGAAAAAAAACTGATTAAAATCGGTTGCAGTGAATGGTAAGACTCCACAAACACACGTCTGCAGACAGGTTTCTAGTGACTCCAAATAAACATAAAAGCATTATACCTTGCCAAGTCCAGTAAGTAGATCGGGAACGAAATCATAAAGTTTAGCAACCTGTCACAAATTGCTACACAATGAGCCAATAAAAAATTAGAGTAGAATAGTAGTAACCACACTAAGTCCAAAGTATTTACTATCTTGAAGAGCGGGTCATTAGGTAAATGCTTCAAGGAGAACTCCCTTAGACATGTGTATCTTGCATCTGTTTTACGCAAAACACCGTGTCCAAAACCCGGTACGACCTGCATTGAATATAAATTAAATGTATACGAAATACCACTGAAGAGAGGAACAACTTCCAACAGTCATTCTGATTTAAAAGTGCTCACCTTGCCACTATTTAATGTCTTCCAGACAAATTCCTTCAGCTGATCAGTGCTAACATTTTCTCCGTATTCCTCTACAATAGATTGTATCCAAAGTAAAACCTCCTGCAGATATACAAGTATTTAAACAGATGCTTCTCTAGGGAAAATATGTCCTTAGCAAATAAGCAAGTAAATTACCTTTAAGCATACAGTGGTACTAGCAAACCTTAGCATTCAACAGAGAGATTAAATAAAATAGAAAGCTTCTTATAGCATTCATGTGTAGCTAACACAGAAATATGGCCCAGATAAATTTAAACAATAGACGCTTAAGCAGAAGATTCTGGAAGATCAAATGCAATCTAATCCACCACACTAGGTTCGTAAGTTTAAGCTTTATGTGAATATATATACTTACCATTACTAAACATAGAGGAGAGGAGTTGCAGAAAGGGAAATATATTTCCAACCTATATAATTCCAATTTGTCTCTGTTTCTACAAAGTCAGTTGAGCTCTCATTCCAATTCCACAACCATGATGACAGTCCCATGTTGACTCTTAAAACCGGAAGCAAGATCAAGTTGGTCGAAAAATCTCATTCTAGATGTAGGCAACTTCATGTTTGTAATGTGGCGAGATTCTTAATTAATGACACAGAATCCTACCCTAACATAGATCTAAGGACTCTCTATGACTAGCTACTTTATGAAAGCGTGATCAAAGACTAAGTTCCACGATAATATGTTTAGCTGACCACACAACTTGACGATCCTTTGCCAGAAAACATCATTGTAATCTCATTCAAGTATATGTGTTGGTTTCAACTTATAACTGAAACTTATCTATGAGGTAAGCAAATAGCTGGGAAGTGATAAACGCAAAATTACTTTCTAAAGGTGCTCTTATGAGACAATGAATTTTCACAGAAGCATTTAAGCATTTGCACAGCTTGTGTCCAACAAAAGAGGGCAGAGATATAACGATAAAAACACAGTGCACTATTGAACCTCTCATAAACTCAGAAGTTTGAGGCTCACCTTTTACTCATGAAAGTCCTTCCCATAAGCTGGCTAGGAAAAATGTCCATACCAAAGCATTTTCTTCTCCGCAAATCCAAATTGTTTCATCTTTATGAGTTGAGACTGGCTCGTGTCATTCCAACAATCAACAGGGGGGACCTCAGTACATGATCATGATCCATAACTAGGAGTATTCTGCCACTGGATGTCAACTTCTATTAACCAAACCCAGATTCATCCCATGTAGTGATTGTGAATTTGTGGACTTGTACAAGGATATTGAGACGTATGATGTATCATACTTGACCCTGTAAATCGTATCATTCATTCGGATCCATGTCATAATGGATACGATAAGCAAGTGCTGATGCACAGAAAATTGAGATCTCCCAACCCTCACAAATGGCACCATTCTGGCCACTCAACAACCTATAATGCTAGACAAGTCACTACTCATGGCGATAGGAAATAAGCACCACACTGCAAAGCAGAGGACACGTAAAATTTGCTACAAAAGCCTGTTAATGGGGCTATTCTTGCATATGAAAACATTGTAATGGAGATCAGAAAAAAGAGATACAAAAGAGCCTCTACCACATGGACAAATAGAGCATAGTAATCGGAAACAACGCCGACTTTAGCAACACTAAACAACCTCCTCTCGATAAGCATATATAGCATTCTATCCAGCAAACTTCTACTCCATCTTCTCCAAAAAGGAGACCCCAATACACTGACAACTTAGCAAACTTCAGTGGCATGCCATGTACAACATAATGAGCCTACCTAGAGTTCCCAACACCCTTCCACGCACAACGCCATGTCCTGACTTCTTAGCATGTTAAATGAAAAAGGTTAACTTCTCCATGTTGATGTACAACCCATAGAGAACAAGTTGCCATCATATACTAAAAAAATCAAACTGATAAACTGTGGCCAAATTTACACACCTCGTACCTACCATGTATAGCATTTTCCGTGATGATGGAAAAAACATATGTCGCAAGCACATACAAGAAGGCACTGATTAGTGTCCTTGACGTACACCACTTTGCAACTGAAACTACCCACCTCTTAGATGACCATTGATCGGATCAAGAAGAATGAGGTGGGGGTGACACATCTATTCATGTAAGCAATTCAAGTGTCTAAAAAATCCCACGTGTGCTATGAATACCATAAGAATGTCCAGCTAATGGTGTTGTATGCTGTAGAGAAATCGACCTTCCACATCATCCCTTCCATCCCCTCCACTTCCGATCAAAAAAGATCTTCGAAGCCATGACAACAATATCAACCACCATTTTGTTATAACAATCATCTACATTACGCTAACAAGCGAGTAAAGAAAACCTCCGAGCATGTTTGCAAACAACTTACCCACAATTAGATACACAACGTTCGAGAATGGAATAAAATGGAAATCCTCCACCCAAAGGCCCACATCTTTCTGGGAGATAAGAAACAACAAAGTTCAATTGAGTTTATTGAAGTCGTAGTTCTCCAAGTGAAACTCCCAAACCACCATTATGACATCCTGAGCATACAAGCTGTCATAATTCTTCACGAAAAAAGATCACCAACACATCTAAGACTAAGAGAATCATCCACATCCATCTCATAAATCGCCTACACACCTTCCAAACTGAGCATGTATGTCGCCTTGCCAATCTCTGCCTGAGATCCATGTTTTACCTTTTTGAAACACATCTAGACTAAGAGAATCATCCACATCCATCTCATAAATAGCCTACACACCTTCCAAACTGAGCATGTATGCCGCCTTGCCAATCTCTGCATGAGATCCATGTTTTGCCTTTTTGAAAGCCATGAAAGTACTCTACGACTGCTTTTACCAATATGCTCATCTCCACGGACCTGGAACCACAGACCTTAGTCAAGTATGTGAAATTCCTTCCCCTCTCATTGACCATCGAGTGGAAGAACATTGTATTGGCATCTATTTGTCTCATGTTTATGCTATACTTGCAAGTTGCAGCTTCATGATGCTTAGCACACAGTCAGTGTTGCAATAGTCAGCCGACTATCCCGAATAGTCGGTCCGACTATGCGGTGCGGGGGGTCCCCGGACCCCGACTGAACAGACCTCCAGTCGGTCAATAGTCGGCTCGACCGAATAGTCGGCCGACTATTCGGCCGACTAGCCCGACTATTCAGCTGACAGGAGTTTGACTTTTGATATTTCTATTTTTTTTCATTTTCAATTTTTATGGGTTACATTGTACCACGGTATCGCCACAAATGTCAAATCCTACATATCTATTATATTGATTGGTACTTTTATCTTGGATTCATGTTAACTAATGACCATATAAGTATAAAAATATAAGAATATATGTATTATAAATATTTTTATATTAAAAAAATACAAAACCGAATAATTCCGAATAGCCGCCCGAATACCAATTATTCTCTATTCAGTGACCCCTCCGACTGAATACCGAATACCGTCTTCTACAACACTGGCACACACAATCTCCTCCCTCCGTTTACCAACGTCAAAAATGTCTAACCTATTAATATCCTCTTGTGCAGATCTCCTACTCATCTCATATTGTTGCTTCACCTCCTTCTTGATATCTAAAAGCTTCGAGAAGAGCTTCTAAGCACAGAAACTTTTCAAACATGGGAAATCCATTGGTCCACTAACCATTCTCGAAACTCCAGTTCCACCCACCAGAATTTCTCAAATGTCAAGTACGAGGAAGGTATAAACTGTCATCCCTATAAATAAGACCATATGAAAAACACTAAGGCTGTTGGGGTTGATTCTGGTTGGTGGGAAAATGGTGAAATGACAAGTAGATAGAGAGTATTCAAGAACGACCACTGCTACAACTAATGTGATGGATTGCATCTGATTAATTTCTTCTAGAGGAAAAAGAGTGGTATCCCGAGATTGGACCACTGCACGAGACAATTGTATTACTAAAAACACATCAGGTTACACGAGTCCAAGCTGCAGAAACAAACCTACAGTGATCCAAAATAATCTCAAACTAGAAAATCTCAAAATAGTGAAAATGCATTCATTTCTACCACATCAAATCGTCCAAAGGAGAGCAAAAGGAAGAGTTATCCTCATGCATGTTGCTGCAAACTGCACAAATGGAGTTCCAGAAACCTGTTCCACTGCCGCATCAAGCCAAGGGATCCCCGCCTTCCTCCAACTCTGGGCCGAATGGATGCAAGTGGAGAAAAGATGATACAAGTTCTCCATCTCGACACCACATCTCTCAGACAAAAGGTCACTACCTTAACTCTTTTCACTATCTTGCTTTTCCAGATAATTCTGCTATCGATCTTTACATCATCTTGCACGACTTGGTACTCAGAAAAAATCGATAAGTTTTTTCCATCGTGAACATGTCTTCCCTAAACAAAATGGTCACCACCAAGCTCAGACAATCTGCCATGCAACCTCCAAAACTCTTTCAATCTTTGATTCGACAGCTCCGTCACAAAAGAAGGCATCCATGTCTCATTCTACCAAATCGCATGCAGGGAGATGCGGCCTGGAGGGAGTTGAAGGGCAACAAGGTGCTCCACCTAGTGGAGCACTAAAGCCCATCGTCACTTGGAGCACCGCCTAGGGACACAACGCCTGGAGGACACGATCAGGATCTCCAGGCGCAAGGAGTGGTGGAGTGGCCTTCGTCTGATATCGCTGCCATCGTTTGGGAGTAATATCAGCCGCCTCTGCTACTGCTTGGGGGAAGGGGGCACCCATGTTTAAAACCCTATTGTGGTTGAAGGAAACCTCCTTCAGGTCTTCCATAAACCAGCACTGCATAGGATGCAGTTGTGATGCATCTCTTTACCTAGGAAATCCAAACGTCACACATCATCGTATGCTATAGAAAAAACAACCTTTTAAAGCAGACCCTAACCCCTAGATCTCTTCCAATCCAACACCATCTCCGATGCCAGCTCCGCCATGAGTGTACCAAGAACAAAAGTTGTTTGCTCTGGTTATATAATGGTAGGAAACATCCTCCGAAGACAATTAGCCAGGATCATCGCAATAATGAGACAGATCTCATTGGAGAGAGCAATCGATCTAAAATCCTCCACCTTAGTCGGCATCTCCTGCTCGGATAACAGAAACAATAAAGCTTTATTCAGCCTCTCAAATCCCCGATTGTCATCTACGAACTCATAAAGGATTTCCATCAAGTCATTCTTCATCATCTCCCAAAATTACCTATATAAAAGCACCGAAAACCATTCGACCCAGGTGACTCATCGCTATTCAACTGGAACACTACATCCTTGGCTTCCACTTCCAAGAACATTGAAATCAAAGATCCAGCAGGCACTGGAGAAAGCCCCAGAACAACTTAGTCGCACCATCCCCACCTAGCCCGAGCACACCTTCTAGTGAAGGCATGGAAGTGCGAGTGCAATGCAGCACCCACAACGGTGTCGTCCTGAAACATCTCTCCTCCAACTGAGATAGTGTATAAAAGTCCTATGCCTCCAACCACTAGCCATGGAGTGAAAAACCATGTATTAGCATCACCCTCCCTTAGACATCTTTGCTTGGACCTCTACCTCCACTCAACCTCAGACATCATGTCCTTTGAGTGTATTTTGTCAAGGTGTCGCATTCTTTCAACAATCTCCTCAGCTGCTAATTTGTGTTCATTCTCTAGCTTGTCCAATCTGCACCCCCTTCTTGAGCCCGTACCCGCCTTCCCCGCTGCTACAATCAGATATTCTTATTATAGACCATCAAACACTACCGCAACTTCGCCCGCTTGACTGCTAGATGCATTGTTGCCAACCCAGCCAAGCAACACTCCCTCCAAAGTCAGCAACCAAATCCCGAAAACCGACCTACAAGAGCAATGCACATTCAAAACAAAAAAAATTCTTAGGCCGCGCATCTTCCCTTGAAGACTAGATAAGGAGTGTGTGATCCGAATGAAACCTAGGTAGATCCCACACCCTTGCAAACAAAAAAGGTGCAAAGCCTCGATAAACAGCAAGAATCGATCAATACACAATCTAGATCTGGAGTTTCTCTAGGTATACCGACAGCCAGTCACGTCCACAATCTGAAGGCCATGCTAAGTAGTCTAGAGTATGTGCAGAAGGCGATGAAGGTTGTAGGTCAGGGCTGAGGCCTTGTCTCTGATGGGTTGTACTCGGGACAACCGTTGGACATGGTGGCTTCTACTTGGGAATTGGTATGACCGTTGTCACGTTCATTCGAGGCTCATGTTAATGGGAAATGCTTCAGACTTCATGTGGCGGATGAATGCTCTTCGATGTTGATTAGGGTGACATCTCCAGATATCAAGGAGGGCATGATGGAGCAGAACAAGAGTTGCAAATTGTGTCGTCGTTGGTCGGAGAACGATAATTGGGAACTGAAATGTCATTGAGATTGGTAGAAGTTGAAATGACGTCGAGATTTTTGAGCTTTGTTGGGGAAGGTTCTGGAGAGGCAAGCAATTCCCAAGGAGGATATTTTGGTGTGTTTAAAAAGAAGGCCCCTTGTTAATGGATATACTTTGTGGACATCCCATTTCTGGAGAGTCTCGAATGTGTATCAAGTCGGGTATTCGAACCCACGACATATATAAAGGTTACGTTTTGGATTTGAGCAGTTATGCATACTCGATTATTGTATCGAATGAAGCGATGTGGGATATGAATCGAGTGAAGGCGATAATGAATAAGGGCATGGCAACTTCTTTTGTGATGCACTGGTTGGGGGGCTTTAGGGAGGTTGAGTAGGCGTGGGGTGGTGAAAGTGGAGGCACCATTGGACCAACGTGTAGCAAGGGATTCGCTGGTCAATGGTGCAGTGGTGGTGAGAAACTCGTTGGTGGTTACGAGTGCTACGCGAATGCGTCAGGGTGGGGAGGTGGCGAGTTCAGCCGCCTCTGGCTCGATGGGGAGATTCGGGAAGAACTATACGAGGAGGAACTTGAAGGAGAAAAAGAAGAGAAAGCATTTTGACTCTTTGAGATCTATATATGGTTGGAAGGGTTCGTACCTCATGGTGGGATGGCTAATGTGAAGGAGATTTCTGATTGGCAAGGAGTTGTCGTAGTAGAGTATGGGATGGAAAAGTTGGGCATGATGGCTCTGTCCCAGAGCAAGGCCCTACATGTCGGTTTCAGTCACCATTACGGTATCGACCAAAACAGGATTTCAATGGAATTTCGGTCATTTTTTGTACTAGGACCCTCATAATTCGGTCATTTCGGTCATTTCGATTTCGACTGGATGTCGATATTCGACTGAAGTTCGACCGAATTTCGCTGAAATTTGAGGCCATGTCCCATAGGGGGTTGTGGTAGTGGATTCTCGTCAGGTGAGCGGTGTTGAGACCTCGGTGGCTTAACAACAACGGGATGTGAACATGGTTGTTTCACGGGATGTGCTTGCGAGTTGGATGGAAAAAGTGGTACTGGATTGCATGGGAGTGGTGCCTCCAAAGGTGTTTAGTGCTTGAATGAGTATTGTAACGTTGAATGTGAGAGGTTTTATGAAAGCAAGAAAAGCGGGTTGCAGTGCATGAGCTTTTGAGGGATGCCCGGGCAGATGTGGTGTTGCTGCAAGAAACAAAGATTTCCAGAGATGTTGAAGATGGTGTGTTTTGTGGGACTACAAAGCTACTATGTACGAGGGACATCCAAGGGACTATTGATGGGGTGGAATGAAGACAAGGTGGTGTTGGAGGAGGAGGAGGAGGTATTGGAAAGATACTTATTATCTATTTTGCTGCGAAGAAGGGCGAAGGATGTCAGGATGGTTATCACTAATGCATACGGACCCACAAAGGGGGTGAACGTTTTGGAACTAATTGAGGACTTGTACTTGGTGCAAACGAGGTTTCCCTCCGTCCTTGGATCATTGTCAGGGACTTCAACATGACTCACCTTTTGGAAGACGTGCCAAGATTATGGGGTGGGGTGGATGCTGGCTCGGTGGAGTTGTCTTATTTGATTGGTTAGCTTGGCCTTCAGATTTTGAACGCGGATGGATGTTGGTATACATGGAGAAACTCCAGATCTAGATTGTGTATTGATCGATTCTTGGTGTCTACCGAGGCTTTGCACCTTTTTCTATTTGTGAGGACGTGGGCACTGCCTAGGGCTCATTTGAATCACATGCCCCTTATCTGGTCTTCCAGAGAAGATGTGCAACCTACGGCTTTTTCCCGTTTTGAACGTGGGTTGATCTTGGAGGAAGGTTTTCAGAATTTGGTTGCTGACTTTTGGAGGGAGTGTTGCCCGATTGGGTTGGCCACGACGCATCAGGCAATGGAGGCGATCTAGGTCGTAGGCAATGGAGTTTCTCCAATGAAGCTTAAAATAGCTTTGTGGCTAAATGACAACAACCTCTCAACATCTCGCTCTATGAGTCCACGTGCACAAACAACATGGCCCTCCATCATGATGACATATCCAACAAAAGATTTTCCGACAGCCATAGCAATATCTGTCATGGCATCAACAAGGTAATTTCCTTCTCTTCTACAAATCCCAACGAGAACCTCGACCTTGGCCTCATCCGTTGCTTTCGCATCATTCTTCTAAGGTTTTAAGATGTGTCCCTCTATATAGCTGAATTGACGATGACCATGCTTACAGCATGCAAAACATTTGACGGGAATATGGCATGCACTGGCAAGGTGTCCACAAGCACCACACCGCAAACACATCCCCACAAACATCCTCCTACCCTCATTCGGGGCCTTCTCCCACTAAATATCCTGGGGTGCATGTCGTTGCCACCAGCACTGCTCGACTATCGTTCAACCCCCCTCTGCTCGAGAACCTATCAACCTTGGCCAGAAGTTGTCATTCATGACTCTACACTTTCAATATGTTGTACGGAAGATTTTTTTTGAACGTGAGTTGTGTTCACTTCTTTCTTACATGAATAATGGGGAAGTAAGTTGGTCTTGGCACCTAAAATAATCAGGTTCCTCACTCTATATCGCTTAATCTGAGAGGATTCTTCAACAAGAAGCCATAAGGTAGTGATGGTGTCCAAGTTCCCATGATGATCAATGGGAGGAATCACATTAGGTGTTTCCTTCATGGTTAATGGCATGGATACAAGAGAGACTGCAAGAGGTAGAAGGCCTTGTTGGGCATCCATCACGGAGGAGGTTTACGGCTTGCAAATGCATGCTTGCCCGAAAATTCAAAGATCTAGCCATGAATTGATACCCAATATGTCTGAAAGTCCACATGTTTTTCATCTGTTTTTTTGGTTTCTTATCTATTTTTCCACATATTTTAAGAAATACACATCGACTTGTAAATACAGATCTTGAGTTTGTGATGAAGATTCCAGGATTCTCCTGTTTAGACTGATGAGAGGAGTTTTCTTCACTAAATATTCTTCTTCACGTTTGTTTAGGATGATGTTGGATCACATGGATAACTTGCAACTCATGCTATGATATCAGTTGATGTAGTTGGAAAATTCGGATGTAAAATAGAGAGAATTGAGATGATTAGAAGAGAGGGGGAGAGAGAGGTATAAGACTTGTAAGTAAAGAAAGGAGACAGGATGAAAAGCTCTGATTCCACGAGTAAAGAAAGGAAATCACTGGAGGCAAAACTTCAAATTAAAGTGAAATAAATCCATAACCATCACCTGTAGTAGTATGCACAAATGTTTTAAATATTTCCAATTGTATTAGAAATGATATTCAACTTGCACGGTAAGAGGATGAATTTGCTAGTTAGATTGATCAACAGAGTTGTAAGTAGGCTTTCAGATTGCTTTGGAAAAGGTAGTTCACAGTTGTCCCATTTCCAAACATAAGTCGGATGTAGTATCGACTTTTGAGAATCTAAAGGATAAATATTATGTATAATAGAGAAACCAAAAAAAGGTATTGATGGTTGGTACCTATTACTTGGACTTCCATACTTGTGTAGATAAAGGCGTCCAATCATAAGAGTTAACCTGGTGGTTCAATTTTTTATATGTACTTTTCAGATCTCACATGTAATCCTCGGCCAGTTATTCAAAACCTCCAATGATAAGGAAATCTAGATTAAAAATGAGGACTATATATTCTTTAGTTAGTTGAACTTCTATAGTTTTCAAAACCATGAAGAAAGCCAACAATTTCATTTCTGGGCATGTTTACCCATTTCAAATCAAGCTGCAATTGCCACATCTCTTTTTGGTCAACAAATAGCAAATAGCATGAGATGCAACAGAGTGAGAACAATAGAGAAAGAACTAAAGTAATAAAAATAAAATAATTACCTGATTAGCTAGACCATGGAGTGGTCCTGCCAACCCATTCAATGCAGCTGCAAAAGCGAGATATGGATCTGAAAGAGCACTGGCAACCTAAAATAAAGTTCCACATTAACAATCACGTTTTGATATTTCACATTAATGTAGACAAAAGAGGGGAGAAGGGAAAATTAACTTTCTTGGACATTAAACTATTTTTCTAGCATGAACTTTAGGCTACCCAGACAGTCATTGTGAAAATTCAGGGAAATCAGACAGAAATGAAAAGCATACCAGATTTCACAATGTTATCTAAGGGGAAATCAGATTAGTACACAAACTAACCATGTATTTTGATGAAATAAGTGTGGTCTGCCACACTTCTTAAAGAAATATCAACCAAAAATCAGTGTCAATAATTTTAAGATGTGAATTGCAGGCAACTGATTTTTGAGCTACCTATAACCAGAACAACCTTTACTTTACTTTTTTTAAATACAACCAGGACAACCTTTACTTGCATCAAAAGGTGCATGGCAATAGCTTAGGCAACGGACCTAATAAAAGGCATTAGATCGACCTTTGCAAAATGGAAATAGAAAAGTAAGAAAACAATCTTACCAAATGGGCAGTATGAGAACTCACATTTCCCCCTTCATGATCGCTGCAACAAAGAATATGCAATGTCAGAGAAAGACAGAAGGAAATTAAAAAATCCCTAATTCAGAAGAGAATTTGCTGGAGTAAATACCTGTGGATGATAACATATAATCTCATTAAATCCAACATCTTGGGATCATTGAATCCTAGCATGTGAGAAAAATTAGCTCCGTAGTCCAAAGACTTATCTGCTGATATAACTTTTCCGTCCTTATAAATCCTGCATGGCAAGTAGAAAAAAGTTAGCATTTGAAAGTAAGCTAATATGTAAATTGAGGTGTCATAAGTCAGAAATCTCCATTTTAACTTCAGAAGTTCCACTTCATTTACCTCCGATACACATAAGCAGCCACAGCTGGGACTCTAGCAATCAAATTTAAAGCATCCTCATACGTGGGTTCCCAAAATCTAGTAAAATACAAAACGAATGATTTGATTATATAATCCTAATGCAAATTGTCACAAGAAAAGCAGGCTAGAAAAACATACTTTGCCTTCGGAATACCACCCTCATATGCCTTCTGAAACTCACTTTGAACCTGAAGGATAAAAAAAATCAAGTGAAAATCAGAAAGCAAAAAATTGAGGATTTGACAGCATATTATAACGAAGTCTACGTGAACTTTTTACTAATATTTTTTATGAAAAAATAAAATTGTTATTCTTTTGGCTGCTGCGAGAGGATAGAATTCATAATATATACTGTTTCAAAAATCAAACTGCATTGTAATCAATCAGGTTGTAATGTTTTAGTGAATTGAGTGATCCTTGCTGAAAGAAATGAATGATTAGTTTGTTACGAGGACATAGGGCTCCTTTATATAAAGGAGAAATCCTAGGCAATACAAGGGATGAGAAATACATAGAAAAGAAAATAACATACGAAAGAAATAACATAATAAATATGGCATATACTACTCCCCTTCATGCTGGAGTTTAGATGTCTACCATGCTCAACCTTAACTTGGATGAACATTCTAGAATGGCCCCCTGACTAGTGATCTAATGATAATATTTGTTGTTTGTTCCGCAAAGCCGACGTGAGATATAGAAATGAAGCTCTTTTGTATCATGTCCCTGGTATAGTGGCAATCCACCTTGATGTGATTGGTTCTCTCTTGGAATGTAGGATTAGTTCAAATAAATAATGACATGAGATGCAGAGATGAAGCCCTTTTGTGTCATGTCCTTGATATAGTAGCATTAATCTCGATGTGTTTAGTTCTCTCATGGAATGATGGATTGTTAGCCATAAATAATGCAACATGATTATCACATAGCAATTGCAGAGGAAGAGATGCTTCAATATGTAGGTCACTTAGGACATATGACCTACATCATCTCTGTGCTACCTTGCGTCATAGCTCTGTATTAAGATTCAGCACTTCAACCTAGCAACTCAATTTGTTTCTTGCTTTTTCCTGAGACAAGTGAGCTCTGAATAAACATTGAGAATCTTGATGTTGACTTCATGTCTGTAGGTCATCCTGCATAATCGGTCAAGGTTGCAGAAAGCGGTAGTCGGTATTCAGTCGGCGGGGTCACCTACTGAGGATTAGTCGGCAGTCGGGCGACTAGTCGGAATTAGTCGGTCAATAGTCGGTTTGGAATTTTATTTATTTTAAATATATAAATCAATTTTTTATACATATATTCGTATATATATACATATATTTGTACATTTTATATGACATCATGATGAAACAAAAGAAGTAATTGACTTTAAATATAACATTAAGCATATTAGAATATGTTTGCTTTAAAAAAAGTGAAAAACAAAAAAAACAAAGAAGGTTGTTGTAAAAGTCGGCCGATTAGTCGGCCGATTAGTCGGCCGACTAGGCCGACTAGTCGGGTGGACCGACTAAGGGCCGACTAGGCCTAGTCGAGTCGGCTACCCCCCCCCCCCCGACTCGACTAGTCGGACCGACTAGTCGGCCTAGTCGGCCGACTTTTGCAAGCTTGTAATCGGCATCTACACATGTTGTGATCTCAACCTACATCCTGCATAATCGGCATCTACACATGTTGTGATCTCAAGATATGTCCCTTTGTTAAAGTGTAATTATGTACTTGGTGAAGAATTCGTGTACCCAATGATCATGAAATTTGCATCCATATGTTTCTGATGAGGCTTCTCCATAAGTTGACTGGCTTTGGCTATTGTTGATGCATATAGTAGTCTGTGAGTTTCTCTCTGTTATTTTTATTTTTCAGCTGCATGCTTTATGTAATTTACCCATAGGCTACTCTCCTATATAAGAGAGCCTAGGGCTTATGGAATAAACACATCATTCTCCTTTCCCAACATGGTATCAGAGCGACAGTCCTAGACCGGAGTTCTCGAAACCCTAACCCTAACCCTACCCCACCCGCCGGCCTCTCTCCCTCTCATCGACGTTGTCGCCCGGGGCTCACCGCAGGAGAACCAAGACCATCATGTGCGGTGGCTGTTGCTTCAACGCGTAGCCCTTGTACGTGTATTCCGCCTACTGCGCGTTGTAGCCCCTCCGCGCGTAGCGCATCCTCTAGGCGCATCCTGTGCGAGCGCCTACTGTGCGAGCACGCATCCTCGCCTGCGCGCATCCACGCCTACGCACATCCTCGCCTGCGCGCATCCCCTGTGCGCAGTAGCCCTTCCGTGTGCGTGCTCTTCGCGCGATCCAGCAGGCTCCTCTGATTGCACGTGCACTCGATCTCGTGTGCGCGTGCTCACTGCGCGCGTGTACGTGTGATCAGCCCTAAAGCGCGCGCAATCATCTATATGGGTTTAGTTGCTTGAGGTCTACACGTGCAACTAAACCCGCCTATGTCAATGTAGACATATTTCATCCTCTGTCAATCGTTCCAGTCTTCAGTCTCCAGTATGTCAGAAAGCAAGGCAGATATCCCATCCATTGGCGCCTTTCGTGGTCCAGCGCCAATTGTAAAGACGGACGGTACCAACTATGAACTGTGGGCAATGCAGTTCATGAGCATGATGAAGTCAACGGGTAAGAAACACATTCTTACCGAACCAGAGCCTGCTGAGAAGACTGGAACCAATGCCTCTTGGGAGGCTGATGACGCATATGCCAAAGTTTGGCTATCTGGTACATTGGTAATTGAGATTGCCAATGACATTCTACATCAACCCACGGCCAAGGATATGTGGGACATTCTGGCGGCTACATATTCACAGGCGAAGAACGAGACAAAGATTCTGCAACTCCAGCATGATATATTCACTATCAAGCAGAATGGTCGTCCTCTACATTCTCTCTACACATCACTGAGAGGGATGTTCAAGAAGCTCTACAGCTTCATGCCCCTGACAGCCACGCCAGAACAGCAGAAGACATACAGGAATGCGACTATGGTGGATGTGTTTCTTGCTGCACTCGATCCAGAGTATGAGGCAGCCCGATCCCAGATCTTGGCCGACTCTACTATTCCTCCCATGGAGGAAGCCTTCCATAGACTGAGTCGTATCACAGTTCCCTCCACTGCCACGAGTCAGAATACTTCGACCATGGCAGCTAAAAGGGGTCACTGATTTCGTCATCAGGGTCGTGGACTTGGACCCCGTGGAAGAGGTGGCCGCACTAGGCCAACATGTACTTACTGTCACACAATGAAGACATATGCTACTCGAAGCATGGATTTCCTGCATCTGCACGAGTCGCTGAGCAGATAGAGCCTCCATCTGCTGCTACTTTGGATCAGCGGTTCGACGATCTAGTTGCCCGTCTGAGGGGCATTATTCCCCCATCTGGCCCAGCACCCACTGCTGAGAGTCAATCTTATGTTGCCGCTTCTGCTTCTGCGTCGACCAGTTCTTCAGATAGCATACTTGCATTTACCAGTAGTAGAACAGATTCATTACCATGCATTATGGACTCGGGCGCTACACATCACCTATGTGGCAATCAGAGTTTACTTAGAAGATACTCTCAAATTCCTCCAGGCCGAACAGTAGTTATTGACAATGGCCCGTCATTCCACTCTCCGGATCTTGTTGTCAGTCGTAGTCAATCGAGAGTGGCCACTGTATCAGTTGGATGTGAAAAACGCGTTCCTATATGGAGATTTGCAGGAGGAAGTCTATATGCAACAGCCACCCGGTTTTGCTGTTGAGGGGGAGTGTTCCAAGGTGTGCAGACTTCATAAGGCTATCTATGGCCTTAAGCAGAGTCCCAGAGCATGGTTTCAGAAGCTCTCAGACCTCTTTGAAAAACAAGGATACAAACGCTCCAATGCTGATCATTCCTTGTTTGTACAGAAGACTTCTAGAGGTATTATTGCAATTATGGTTTATGTAGATGACATCTTGATTACAGGAGATGATGAGCAAGGCATAAAGCAGACGAAAGAAAAGCTGGGAAGCGAATTTGTCACTAAGGATCTTGGAGTCCTTAGATATTTTCTAGGACTGGAATTTGCTAGAAATCCGTATGGATTAGTAATGTCGCAGAGGAAGTATGTTACAGATCTGTTGAGTGAAACAGGTATGCTTGGGTGTCGGCCTGCTACGACACCAATGGATCCCAGCATGAAGCTCTATGATGATGACACAGAGGAGGTGGACAGGAGAAGATACAGAGAACTGGTAGGCAAACTGTTGTATGTCACGATCACTAGACCCGATATATTATTTGCAGTGAGTCGTGTGAGCCAGTTCATGGAGCAACCACGTCAGGTTCATATGGATGCAATACATATGATTCTTAGATATCTCAAATCATCTCCAGGTGCAGGTTTGCTATTCAAGAAGGGAAAGGGGATTTCTATCTCAGCATGTGCGGATGCAGACTATGCAGGATGTCCCAAGGAGAGGAAGTCCACCTCAGGGTATGCAGTCTATGTAGGAGATGCTCTAGTCTCATGGAGGAGCAAGAAACAGACGGTGGTAGCTAGATCCAGTGCTGAATCCGAATATAGGGCTATGGCCCAGGCTAGCACAGAGATGATGTGGGTGAAGGCTGTACTTACAGACTTATGTCTTGATGTCCCACTTCCTATGAACTTGGAATGTGATAATCAGGCAGCCTTGTTCATTGCAAACAACCCAGCATTCCATGAGCGGACCAAGCATATTGAGGTTGACTGTCACTTCATAAGTAACATGATTCAGAAGGGGTTCATTGCTACATCTCATGTTGCCTCAGAGAATCAAACTGCTGATATATTCACCAAGGCATTGCTACAAGGCCCATTCCAGAAGTGTGCGTCCAAGCTGAGCATGATTGACATCTATGCTCCATCTTGAGGGGGAGTGTTGACACATATAGTAGTCAATGAGTTTCTCTATGTTATTTTTATTTTTCAACTGTATGCTTTATGTAATTTACCCATAGGCTACTCTCCTATATAAGAGAGCCTAGGGCTTATGGAATAAACACATCGTTCTCTTTTCCCAACAGTTATATCAAAGGAAATGTATGATCTAGTGACCGTCATGTATAGAAGCTTCCTAGTCTACCTTATTAGTGTCATCATCATAGGGTTACATACTTAGATCCATAGGAGTAGTAGCACGTCTTTAATATGCCATTCTGATCTCTCGAAGGAGATCATAACATACTTTCTCTAACTCGTCACTAGTCCTCTCTGATTCTTAGAAAATTCAAGCCCAAGAAAGTATTGTAGTTCTCCAAGGTCCTTAATAACAAATTGTTATTCAAGGAGCACCTTCACCTTACTAATCCCATGTAGATCATCTCCAGTAATGATGATGTCGTCAACATACACTAATGATGGCAATACCATGTGACGTCGTGTATACTGAGTGAGTGATCTGCTCTAACATCCGGATCTGCAAAAACCCGAACCCGACTCGATTAGAGTCCGCATAACTCAATAAAGTTATTTATCGATATTAAATAACATAAATCGATCAATTGATCGTGAATCAAAAGTTGTTCGGGCGAAATCGATCAAAAATCGATCGCATCGTAATGTGTGCCCGAAAAAGCCGTGACGCAAGTTCGGAAATCCGAAGCAAACCGAGACCACTCCAAAATCCGATTCGACAAAATAAGAGCAACAAAATCGACCGTTCATCGATCAGAGGTCGTTTGATATTTTAAATCGTAAAATTTAATTGACCAATCCAGACAGTATCCCGAAAATTTCGAGAATTCATCTTTGATCCAAAGTATATGGATATTATACTCATTTTGATCATCATTCAGAGACGGTCAAAATGAGCTATTGTACACCAAAATCTGACACTCGAGGTGTGTATATGGTCAACTTCGGTTCTCTAAACATAAGAGAGCTTTTGTTTATAAACAAAAAAAATGAAAATGAATATTTTTTCCAGCAAAGCAGACAAGGCAAAATTCTGCTCTCCATCTACCCCTTCCACTTGGATTTTTTTTATCCACTTGTCAACGAAGGGCATATTTCCCTTGGTTATATAAACCTCAAGTTCTCTCCCACCTATTCTCTCTAAATCCCTTCCAAACCCCAGCTGTAAGAGGCCCTCTCCAGCCCTTTTTCCTCCAAATTTTAGATGGAGCTGCTCTCCATGTTGAAGCAAGAAAATGCTCCAAGCAGCTGGAGCCTTCGCTCCTGGTTGTTGCAAGTTACTGCCAAAGAAAGCAGCCCTCCAGCCTTCCTCCTCTTCAATTATTGCTGCAGAAATTCTCCCAATAGAGGCTGCACATTCTCGGCTCAAGCTTCTGCAAGCAGTCTTCCAGGCAGCAGCTCGGTTCTTCAATTCTGCTGCTATTGTGTTGCTGTCCAGCAACTAATTTAGCTGCTGATTGCATGCTAAATCAGGCTCCAACTATCCTCCAAATTTGGAAGATTAAAAAGGTAAAATCTTTCCATCCTCTTGCTGCAATCCATGTTTTTATGTAATCCTTTTCCCTTCCTTTTTACTACCATGCATGCACAAACTAAATCACCTCTTGCTGCCCTCCATGGATATTTCTATATTTTTCTTTCCTATTGGTTGAGTTTTTGATTCCATGGTTGGATCTTAGTTCTTGCTTGATAACTCTATGCTGATTTTAATCATTTGCTTTTGTTTGTTCATTAAATGGTTATAAACTTGAGGTGTTTACAAGAGTTCTGTTTACATATTGTCGCATAAGATATATGTCTGCTGTGCATCTGGGCTTCTACGAAAAAGAAGACTTCTCCCTCTGACATGATCCTTTAGCGTTTGTTCTCAACATACTTTTATAAATGTTCGAAACATGAGAAATGTGTAGCAGAATACTATTTGTTTAGCATATTGCTATAAGTTTGAGGGATCCATAAAATTCAGAATTTCAAAGAATTTTGCATTACATGAATTGTTGGGATACACTTGAAACATTATGTAAAACAATGGTCAAGGGATAAAGAATATTGATTCTGAAATTTTTTATTTATTAAACACACAATAGGATACTAAGAGGCATATTAGAAAGCTATAACAGTATTGACAACAGTAGCTGTGTTACTAATCTAAAAAAAAACTACTTATGGAATATAATTTTTTTTAGATATTAGGTTATGGTAACCCCCTTTAATCCCTGGAAAAAAACATTGTACATTCCATATCTCAGTTGTTGGTGGTTGGTTAATTAACCAAATGGTCAAATTGGACCCCAAGAAGAGGGAATGTTCTGGGTGGCCAAATGCATTTAGTTGGTTGTTGGAAGTGCGAACACGGAGTTGCTTTTGTAGCAGTTACTACTACACATTCCCCGAATACACACGGCGAGAAATATAAAATAGAATACAGAGCCACTTGTCGTTGTTCCGATAGATTCTTTCCAATGAAAATAGAAACATATATAGTTGAGATTTGATTTCCATAACAGACTCTGAAAACAAGATATGTGCTTTATTGTTAAAATTCTTACACTTACACCAGATGGGTACAAGACTTAAGTTATAGGATATCTGATTAGTTGTTAATGCATAAAGTTTATTATAGATCACGTGATCATTTTTTTCAAATGTGTGAGTTACGTTACAACAAATTATAGTTATCCAGCTTCGATTCATTATTAAGAAATATACATCTTATTGCTAGAGGTGCATAGAGTACAAACACCAGATTAACTAAAGATTTCATCAGTTGCGATCCTCATTGAACTGTGTTTTGAATTCCATTTGGCTGATCTTCTTAGAATCAGAAGTTTATGAATATGTCAAGTCCACCTAAGCATTAGACATAATTCGAGTTAGCATTTAAAATATGCTAAGCCAAGACCAATTGATATTATAATGGTCCTAGCAAACCCTGCTTAGATCCATGTGAAATTGATTTCATATGCGAAGAATCTTACTACACTTTGACCCAATAGTTGATTTCACATTACATATTAGACATACTTTGAATCAGCTACAATCTTATTCATCCAGTCAATATCATTGAATAGCATTGTTCAGCGTTCTGAATTTCAACCACATCAGAGATCAAGAGAGGATGAGAAATCAAGTCAATGATGGCAAATTAACAATGATTGATAATTAAAAGTGCCGGTCATGGTGAACTTTACACCTGGTTGTGCGAGGGTGCGGTGACCCTCAGCTGGGCGGGAGATAGGAAGCCCAGTTAAGGCAGCGGCCGCTTAGTGCGCAGGACTAGGATCCCAGTCCTTTTCTCGGTTTTTCGCGAGCGCTCGCAGTTTTTACGCCTCTCTGGGATCCACAGGTTTCTTTTAAAGACCAGTTCCGCTGACCCTTGTTCTTTAGGGTACCTAGGCTGGAGGACCCTTGGTTTTAGTTTTTCGAGCTCGTTAGCCCGTACCGGTCGGGCCGGTTTTTCTTTTAGAGTGACTTTTCCGGAGAGTCTCTCACCCGTCTCAATGGCGTAATTTTGGAGTAGACCTATTCCTCTATTGGACCGCCCTTCCAATTAGAGGGCGAGACGGAAGAACCTTTTGTAGGTTACCTCACTGCTTGAGTTTGTTCACTTTTCGCCAGCAGACTTGGCGATGTTTCATCCGAATCATCCATGTATACATCTGAATCCTCTATGGCTACATCTGAATCAGTTACAGTTGAATTTGGAAAAAATTACATTAAGATTGGATTGAGTCACAAATGAGTTTGGTTAAAGTTGAATTACAGTTGAGTTTGTTACATGGGAGCTTGATTCAGTCGAGTTGGTTGTAGTTGAGCGTAGTTTCCATTGAACTAGTTATTGTCCCGCCAGTAATTCCTGACGAAGAGAAAAGATCAGTTTATGAAAATCATCCTTATCAGACTACAAGCTACTATCACAGTTGTTTGAAATAGCTAGTGGATGTGTTGGGAACTTAGTTAGGATGCATTTTACTCTACCGCATGCCTACGGAGGCACCCCAACCCTAAGGCTTCCTTACTACCTTAGAGTCATAGTGTGAGGTCTTACCCAAACCAAGACCACATACTATCCACTAAGCTTGAGAAAATCAACAAGAAAAGAATCAAAACCCCAGATCCATCATTAACTCTTACTATGATCAATCCACAAGATTCTTAAACATCATTATAAGCATTCAATAGAGATAATGATCATATCGGAGTCTCATCATTCACATTCTCAAGGCCCATCAAACTTATATTATAATTAATAGAAAGGCAATGACTTAAATATGGACTATAATGATATTTGTATATAAATGATTAATGTGGGTAATTAGTGTAGGATGAGTAGAATGGGGTTTTACATACCAAACAACTTGAAAGCATGTTTCATTGCAAGTAGCTTTAAATTTTAATTATCAAGCCCAATTTACTTGCTTTCTTTTGGAGCCACTAAATTTCCTGTCATTTCTAATTAATAAGATTTACTCAACATTTGTTGATGTTCTTTTCTCCCTATTCCATGGATTGCAGGTAAATTACCTGCACCGTTGTATTGGGAGAGTTGAACATCAACTTCTGCAGTTACAATTATCAGGTACGCATGCTATAGTTTGTTCAAGATATTATATGCTTTTATTTCTCTTCTGATATAATTGGGATGCATGTACATAATGCAATTTCTGTTGTTACATGTTAACTGCTATGGAAATTTATTCAATATAATTGTGGCATAGTACTCTAATGTGATTTTTAGCGAACATGATACTACGGGTGATATGTAAACGGGTATTCCAAATCCGCGGGAGCGGGCCTCACATCTGCATATGATCTTTTGAAAGCATGTTGCCCTATCAAGTCTGAAAACTTCGAGAACCATGCTCTCAGGATTTTCTTAAGACCATAAATAACCTTATAGAGGGTGCCTATCTTCTGGCACTCCCCCTCATAAGCGAATCCAGGTAGTTATTGTATTTAGGCTTCCTCCTACAAGTCTTTGAAAAAAAAGGAATTCTAGGCATCAAGTTAAGAAAGCGTACAATCTCTCACCAGTGCAACAGAAAGAAGAATCCAAAGAATGGGGTGATGAGCCACATGAGAAAATGTCATGATAGTCCACCCCATATTTCAGAGTGAAACCTCTTGCCACCTATTTGGATTTGCAATGATCAACACGGACAACCGCTCTATGCTTCACCATAAAGACTCATTTACAGCCTACCATGGAGGCTCAAGCACGGCCAGTAGAGCATGCATTTCTTCTTTCATAGCTAGAAGTCACTAATTGTCCTACAGTGCCTCTTGGTATATGTGGGATCATATTAGCTAACAATCCTACCACAAACTTTCTGAAGTCCAGTAAGAGACACCGCAATAAAACATGTCCTCAAAGAGGATATATAGCACATGTATGTCTCCTCTTCCGAAGAGAAATAAGATGGTTCAGATCCTCACGGATCATTCTATTGAATAATATTCTCCTAATTAGCTGAATTGTTCACTTGTATAGTTTCTTGTTGAACAGAAACGTCAACAGGGCCATAGGTGGAAATCAATTGTTTAGAATTTACCTTGGGTGTGCTGGATGATTGGGAAAGCACAAGAGTAAGGGGTCGAGTTGTGGTAGGTCTGTGAACAGACATACAATCAAGGTGAGTGGAGTAGGAGCAGGAGGTAGAGGTGGTAGATGAACCTCTGTGTCAAATGAAGATGAGGTTATCGGGTCACATATGGAAGAAAAAAAGGTTGTAGACTCAAAGAAGATGATGTCGGCACTAACATAGTACTTCCCACTATTGTGATCAAATCATTAATACCCTTTCTAGATCCTAAAGTAGCCATCAAATATGTATTTAACAGATCTTGGAGATACCTTGTCATGGCCAGGAGTCATGAACAAAAGCCACAGATCCAAAGACACAAGGAGTCAAGCATGTCCTTTTTGGGAAACGCAAGCGAATTAAGAACATGTTCTTCTAACATGCATATGGTTGATAAGGTAGTGAACAATGAGAACATGATCTTCCCAGTAAGAATAAAGAGCATGACTCGGTATCACAAAGGTCCGGATGACATCTTAAAGATGATAGTGTTTTCGATTTGCGACACTGTTCTATTGAGAAGTATAGGCACAAGACGTCAAATGAAAGATGCCACGAGACTTGAAAAATTGAGATATGTGGTCAGAATTATAAATCATTATCAGATCACACATAATGATAAAGGTTTTCATAATAGACCCAGCGTAGACTTATTTTTCATTAAGAACACCCAGTATACACAACAATAAAGCTTCCTCCTATATTCAATAGGGTTGGGTACATGGATTCTTTGCCTCCAAAATGATTGCATAAATCTATGTTAAAGCTTTCTCCTATATTCAATAGGGTTGGGTACATGGATTCTTTGCCTCCAAAAAGATTGCATAAATCTATGTTAAAAGATCTGATTGTTTTATGTAGTCTGCCGGCTACCCAACACAACCTTCTTCATTTCCATGACTTGGGACCAGCTAGGGTGGAGCATGGGCCAAGGGCGGTCTGACACAGCCCGTTGCCTGGCCCGCTTAAACCCGACCCAAGCCCAAGCCCACTTTCTAAATGGGAAGGCTTGGGCCGCCATTTTAGACCATTTATCAAATCGGGCAGAGCTCAGGTTTGAGCTTGCCCTAGTCCGAAGCCCACAGGCCAGCCCGATTTAAGGCCCGAAGCTGAGCCCGACCCATGAGCCTGGTTCTGCCCGACCCGCCCCCTCTTTTCATTACCCTAACCATTCGGTCATTCCCCCACACGCCTCCTCCCATGATCCCATCCCTAACGGCGCCTCCCCTAAGCCCCTCCCTCCCGAGCTCCCTCCCAACGATTCCGTCGACGCTGCCCTCGACCCTCACCAGCCCCAGGATCCCCCACCGCCCCGCGAGTGGCCGCGAACCGCGAGGATCGTGACCCATTCCACTCCTCGCCCTCACCGTCGTCATTGTGCGACCCTCGTCGCCCCGCCAATCCCTGACCCCTCCACTCCTCGTCGACGATGTTGTGCGACCCTTCACCCCCCCCCCAGCCCCAGACCTCTCCCTCCCGCCCTCACCATCCAGAGAACTTTTATGGGAATCGTGGGTCGGCCCGACCCAGGCCCGATCCATCTTGGGTCGGGCTGGGCTCGGGCTTGGGCCCAGTTCCAGAAAAAGGAACAAGTCTAGTCCCGGCCTGCAGGCCCGGTTATCTAGATGGGTCTGGGCTGGGCTAGGTTGGGCACGGCCCGAGCCCGACCTGTGCTCCACCCTAGGACCGATCATGGCTTAGCTCAAGAAGATCCAAGATAATCTAGAAAAATCAACATCGACTAAATATAACTAGAGCCCTTGGTGATCATAAACAAGACTTGGATCCCAAATACCAAAATGAAACCACTCAAATAAAGATGTATTTTATGACCCTGACGATTGGGAGAATCGGCACAATGTTGCTTCCCAAAATGGTATGCCTAACATTAAAACTAGAGTAGGGAGAGATCTACGGGAGGACTATATACAAGTTCTGCAAAGGAAGATAATCGAACCAAAAATGTCACACGTAGGAGGAAACAACTCCGGTAGATATGGAAGATCTGCCAGTGTAAAGTGACTGTTACAAACTATACAAACCACCTTTGTCACGACCGCGTCCAATCGCCCTCCCATGAATAATCTTGAAACACAAGAGAAGAAGAGTCAAAATGGCACGACGATTTAATTCCTTACAAACTGATGGAATGACAGTACATTCATAAGAAAATGTTATTGCATGCAAAACATTATGCAGACTCATGGAAGGAATCAACTGAATCTTCCTCTATCATGTGTTAGGAGAATGTCTCCCATCGGTAATAATGACAAACCAACTCAGGGGAATGATAATATAAGATGCGAATTATTATGTCACTGTAAAAATGGTAAATGCTCCATGGTAAATGCTCCAGAGTCCACTATTCATTCTATAATAATGACATTGTGGTATATGTAAGAGAATAACTAGTACTAGAGGTGGTTGTGGAGGCAGATGTGTCAGACAAGGCAAGAGGAACGATAGTGGTACCAACTAAAGGGTCCATGACTTCCCTCAAAAGATCATCATACTTCTGATCAGCACGTACAATAGTAGTCTCAATCTACTAAATAACGCGAGAAGAGGCAGGACGACCACGCTTCTGATAATACATGTCACCAAAATACCCTATATAATTGTAATATGTGCATTGAGGGCGAGGACAGTCGCTTCCCCTGTCACGAAAACCACATCTCATGAATTGAGCTGACCCCCACTGCCATGTGACAATGCCATGTAGAGGTCCAAGATGTAGGACTGAGAGGCATGGTGATTCTACTCAGACAGTTGTATGCCTCCTCCATGGAAGAGATAGGGGTGCCGGAGAGAAGCTGGTTGCGGGATGCATCTTAATGGGGATCAAGAGCCGTCAGAAAAACACCACCATTGTAGTTTCCTATAGATCAACTTACAATCATTACTATCACTCGAAGACATGAAACTAGTAAGCTTCTCAAACATACCTTTCAGACTGGAATAGAAGTAGTGGAGTGGACAACTAACATGTTTCATTATGAAGATGTCATACTAAAATAGAATAATCTTTCTCTCATGTTTCGTCTGAGAATGTATGATTGTGAGAATATCTCACATCGTCTTAGTAGTGGGTAGATGTATGATGTCATTGACTATCTCCGTTGTGAGAATACGGGAGAGCCAAATATGAACTCATGCATTGTCGTGCTCAAGACTTATCGATCGACTCAGGTACCATCAAGATGTGCTCTTTGTTGTGGCTATCCATGGTGCCCATGATATGCATCACCCATAATTCGGAGTTAATCTCATGATCTTAACGATGGTACATAGTCTTTTCAATGCCCTAGACCTTAATTCTGCCATGACGGAAGGAGACTCGGGAAGGGCACGACTGGGCGAGAAAAAATTAATATGTCTACACAATCATGTCGGGAGAAGGTTGTGCGTGTCGACTTAAAAACCTTTACCATCACCTATGTCGATACTCTAGGGTTGACAAATCAGATTTAGATGATCAAATCAAAATCAGTGCGTGGAGGAAACGAGGGCATGCATCAAGCACGAAGGTGTGAGATGCCACATTGGATTGTTGGACACCTAACACCAGTGGTATGGTACAACGCGGGATTCTGGGTGGCAACGTTGGGTCATCGGCGGCAACGAGGGGACACACTTGGCGAGCGAGGGTCATGAGGCATTGACATCGAGGAGGGGACTACCGAGTGACGGTTGCATACACTCGAGAGAGAGAGAGAGAGAGAGAGAGAAAGAGAGAGAGAGCAATGAGTAGGGTTAGGGTATCAAGAAGATATGAGAACTATGGTCCAAGACCATTGGTTTGATATATAAGGAAAGAAAGAAATTACTTGTTTCTTATGAGGCCATAGAGCTCCTTTATATACAACCCTATATGGCAATAAATGAGAAAGAAATAACTATATAAAAGAAATAGCATAATAAATATTTCCTATAATAATGCTTAAACCAACTACGCAAGTTACAAGACAGCATGATATCTCTAAATACATTAAATGGGAAAGATCGGCTATAATGATGATAGTTTTAGTCAAACTAGATTGGACAAATAATTTTATATGAAAATATATGCTATTATCATAATATAACATGTGCAATTATATATTTGTTATAAAACCTAATGGGTAATCAGCATTGTCACCAGAAATTAACATATAGGATTTTATACTCTAAGAATGAAACATGCACGAAAAAAGGACAAATAAAAAATGAATATAATAAGATCCGAAGTACATGTCTAAGTTGGTAAATATCTATCTGAAGTAAAATGAAAATGCCTCATGATAAGAATGAAAATTGGGTTCATCTTTGCCTTTTACAAACTTCATAACCTTCTTACAAACGCGGGGTCCATCTTTGGCTTTTACAAACTTCATAACCTTGTTAAAAACACAATGCAAGATAATACTTTCCTTATACAAGTCGAGTTACTCAGTATATATTTATGCATGATGAACGTTTAAATCTAGCATCTTTCATATTCAAATTTACCACTGACATGTCCAATTATTTCAATAAATTCTTAACATGTACAACAGCAAGACCCTCCTACTGGTAAGGTGTGGTGGCACGGGAAGGACATCAGACGATTCTTCAACTGGGTTTAGTAGAACAAATGGTTAGGATTCAAAGCATGTCAACATCTCAGATTCTCTAATGACAACTACAGCCAGTGACTCCCTCTTTGATAAATATTTTAGTAACAACTATAATGACAATTATCGCCAATGACCCCCTCTTTGATAGCATGGAAATTTAGGTAAAACGTATATAAAGTTGTATATCTTTTCTTTTGGTGTTCATATCTCTATAATTTCACCATATATTACAGTGTTATATATTATATGTTACTCAGCTAATATAATCCCATTAGTATATATTTTATTATAGTTTTAAGGGTATTTTCCTTTATAAACGAAGGCTTACGTCTCGATCGCCTCAAGCCTACACTTCGCCTCACTTCCAGGGAAAGTGCCTCATTCTGCTCAAGGCTTTAATATCTGTTTCTGTTGAAATATGGTGACCAATTAAAACGTCATTTCAGTTGAAACTCGATCGAAATTCGGCCATTTCGATCACATTTTCTATCAACACCCCTCAAGGCACAGACTCGATCATTTCGGTCAAATCTCAATCACTACCGAATCTGAAATCCGGTCGAAACTCCCTTAAAATTTGGTGTCATGGCTTTGTTTTTCATTTTTTGAAACCTTAGTATCGACAATTGAAAAAACAAGCATGCTGATGAAATCCAAGAAAATTATCGGAAAAGATAAAAACATATATATTAAGAATCTGAAGACTTCGTTTAACTAAGCATATCTATACATCCAAAAAGTTTTTACATACACTTTCTAATGGTACTGTTTCTAAACCTTGCAGTTTGTTGTCAAAGTAAGAAAATTAGAAATATAAGTAGAACAGATAGAAATATCATCAACAAATGATGAAATATCTAAAAGTTAGATAAACTCATACACACAGTAATATGAAGCGTAGTAATATTTTAAAAAACTATGAAGCGCAAATATAAAATAACAAAGTTTTAAGTATCAAATATCTACTTGATCTCTTTTTTGCGTAGACAACTTCAAGGAGAAGAATATATCTAGTTTGCGTAGACAAGTCATCGTCGCGCCTGCGAGAGAAGCTACGCATGATCAAACTTGATTCAGGATATCTCTTATTTTAGAGATTTACGCTTCAAAAGGTATTCATAAATACTCTTGTGATCATACGAGAAACGGTTTGGAAAATATTTCCTATATCATGTAGTTTCGTATTTGCAATTAACCTTTTTGTTGAACATTGAATCTGTGTTCATATGATGAATATCTTTGTTGGCAAATTTGATTTGTTATTTTCACGTTTTTGTGTTATGTGGTGAGTGCTTTCTTTTTATTTATCCAAGATGACCATTGCATGTTCTAGCTTGAGAGGGAGTGTCCGAGTATGCGTCCATTGATGGGTATTTGGATCCCTCCAAGGTCAATTACCACATACACAAATTTATCCCCACATCGTCTATTAGTGGGACTTGGTTATATTAGTAGGGCTATAGAAGAAGCCTGACACCTTCTGTATTCATTGAAAGGGATTAATAGAATCATCAGCCCTTTGAGGTGATTCTCTTGTGTTTTCATTTCGCTCCTTATGAAGTAGGGTTCCACATAAGGAATTTTTCATGTTCTTTATCCTTAATCTTCGATTATTACGCTTCTGGATTATCGTTTTCTACACTTAACAGCCAATTAAATATAATTCTAGTGTATCTATGAGAAAAAGGTTCTATTGACAAGAAAACTTATTGTAAAATATGTGTTTTTGTCCTTAATCGTTATTGCGGGAACTTATGGTATTTGTTCTTCAAGAGTTTGCAGGGAAAGTGAAGTTCCGATTGTCCTTTGCGGTTGTTGTAGTGAGTAATTTATAACGAGAGTTTTATATTTTGTTATTGTTTCACAGTTATTTATTTCTTTTATCCGTAGTATGTAATTTACCCATTAGGGTTTCTCTCTTCTATATAAGAGAACTCTTGGACCACATGAATAAACAGGTATTCTATCTCAACAAGGTATCAGAGCGGCAGTCCTAGACCAGAGCCCTAAGCCAAACCCTAACCATACCTCCAACCCTTCTCCGTGTGCCTCCTCGTTTCGTGTGGTAACAACCCACGCCGCTCAGCGGTCTCACACCACCCCTAGCAGCAACATCCACCACTCAACACTCCTGGAGGTTATGTGCACCGCCCCTAATGACAACCTACAGCGTCGCCAAACCGCTCCTCGTGGCAACTTGCAGCGCTGTCGACCACTACGGTGCCGCCCACCAGCACTTGCATTGTTGCCTATCGCTCCTATGATGCCGCCCAACAGCACATGCGTTGTTGTCTAATAGCTCCAGCACCATCCAATCAGCCCTCGTACCTTCAATGGTGCTCTCATTTGGTAATTTTTGATCTGATTCAGGGCTTTTGGTTACATAACCTACTTTAAATCAAAATCAGACCACGATATGATTGTGGTATAAGTCTAAGATCACAATCATCTCGATTCATGTCTGCTTAGAAACTGTACGATTAGTCTAAGGTCCTAGTGATTGTTCACGATGTTAGAAAGTAGAGTTGATACGCCATTTACAAGTAGCTTCAAGGGTCTCGCACCTATTGTCAAGATGGACGATACAAACTACGAGTTGTGGGCAATGCAGTTCATGAATCTGTTGCAGGGCCATGGAAAGAAACATATTCTGACGCAAGATGAGTCGATGGACAAGACTGGATCCAACACCTCATGGGAAGCTGATGATGCATATGACAAGGTGTGGCTATCTAGTATTGTTTCTGTGGAAATAGCCAACGAATTCCTTACTCAACCCATAGCCAAGGCGATGTGGGACATTCTCGCAGGGGCATACTCTCAACTCTCAAGTAAAGAATGAGTCAAAGATATAGCAGCTTCAGCACGATATCTTCACTACCAAACAGGGTAATCACCCCATTCACGCCCGGTATACATCTTTGAGGGGTATGTTTGAGCGACTTCACAACTACATACCCCTGACGACCTCTCCAGAGTAACATAAGGCCTGCAGGGACTATGTCATAACTGGTATATTTATGGTTGTCCAAAACCAAGAATATGACTCGGCTCGCTCTCAGCTCCTCACCGATGTTATCATAACTCCTATGGAGGAAGCATATCGCAGACTCAGTTGTTTGAGTATCTACTCTACCACACCATCTCAGACATCTTCGACTATGGCTGCCTCATGTAGTAAAAGGTGTATTTACTCCCTTCAGAGGACGATGCACGCGAGGCAGAGGTGACACACGCCCACGTCAGACATGTTCATATTGTCACTGTTCAGGTCACTCAAAGGATATGAGCTACTCCACGCACGGATTTCCACTGTCAACTCGTGCCACAGAACAAAGTCAAACTGCTCCTGATCTCATTGACCATCGCTACAATGATTTTGTTGCTCGCCTGAGTAAGATCATGCTTCCAGCCTTTGGATCTCCCATCACTGGTCTATCAGACAATGCAGTCTCTGCCTCTATTAGGAGCTCAGGTAGTACTCCTGCATTTATTGGTCGCTCTCGACCGGATCCTTCTGAGTGGATAATGGATTCATGAGCATCACATCATCTTTGCAGAGATAGATTGTAGTTCGGTACATACAATCCAACACACCCAGGTAGATTAGTACTGATCGTTGATGGGACTCAGCCCTCAATCACTAGACAGGGGGAGGTTCATTCGACACCCTCCATACATTTACAGAATGTTATTAATGCACATGCTTTTCCATGAATTTACTGTATATTAGCCATGTTATAAAAAACTTGCATTGTTGTGCTATATTTGACCTTAGTTCTCTTATTTTTCAAGATATACATACGGGCAGGATGATTGGATGTGGCCGTGAACATGAGGGATATACAGGTGGTCTCAGTCTCCGTATGTTGGTACCACTTCTCTTTCTACAGAATCCATTTCTCTACATGTGGCATCATAGCTTTGGCCACTTACCGATGTAGAAAATTTATCATATATGTTATCTCTATTAAGTCTAGTTTCCAGTGTGAGTCATGTGAACTTGGAAAGCATCATCAATCCAGCTTTCCAAGTCGTCAAGGTTGTAGTAGCCATGGCTTATTTGATTTATTTCATCTTGATATGTGGGGTTCAAGTCATGTACCTGGTCATCAGGGACACATGTATTATCATCTTTGTGTTGATGATTTTTCCATATTGTCTTGGGTCTTCCTGTTGAAGCAAAAGACTTGGGTCTTCCTGTTGAAGCAAAAGACTTGGGTCTTCCTGTTCAAGCAAAAGATTGAGACTAATACTATCATTCATTTTGTGGTTGACATAAAAAAATTTTCTCTGCCTCAATAAAATCACAGAAGGCCATATTGGCGACATACCGCCGATATATCGGTATCGAGAGGTTAGGGGTATCGAAATCGGGGTGTATATCTTTTAACAGAGATATCGGCGATATATCGGCGATATATCACCTTATCGGCCCATATCGGTCAAAAATGAATGGATTCAGTAGAAAAAATACAAGATATCGACTGATATCGTCGATATTTCGTCGATATCCCTATATATGAATGTTATTATTCATGTAAACTTGATTCCATTACCTATCTAGCTACACCTAGTATTAAAACAATCTATGATTTAAAACACATATATCTAGCTACACCTAGCGAAACCCCGTACTGGTAGGGTATGGTGCGACAGGAGGGTGCATACAATGGTTCTTCAACTTGGTGTATATTTACAAGTTATTTCATGTTGTAAAACTTGAATGAAATCCATTTCCAATATCTATAAGTCAAATCTTCAAAAAATCTATAAGTCACGAATCAACATTAATATCGATAATGTTCGAAATGATCGATATATGCAATATAAGCTTTATAGATGATCGATATGTGTGATCTAAGAGTATATTTGTAAGTTATTTAGTGATCTAAGAACTTGGATAAACTCCATTTTCAATATATATAGGTCAACAACTAACAGTACAACCGTATCGACACATACGATATAAGGTTCATAGATGATCGATATGTGTTATCTAAGAGAGTAAGAGTACATTTGTAAATTATTTAGTGATTAAAGTACTTAGATGAACTCCATTTTCAATATATATAATATTTCAACAACTAACAATATCAGCGATATGTTCGATATGACCGATATGTGCACTATAAGGATCATAGTCCTCATAAATGATCTATGTGTATTTCCTAGGTGTATATTTGTAGTATTTCATTTTATAAGAACTTGAATGAAATCCATTTCCAATATTTATAAGTCAAGAATCAATATTACTATCGATATATTCGATATGACCGATATGTGTGATACCAATATGTGCGATATATGGTCTATAAATGGAACGATATGTGTGATATAAGTATGTATTTGTACGTTATTTGTTGTTTTAATATCTTGGGTGACATTAATTTCTGAAAAAATTAAAAAATTGGCTTTTTTGCGCTATTTTTCGACATTTCCACCGATATCGTCGATATATCGTCGATATATCCCGATATATCCATTTCCGGGCGGAGCGAAACGATATCGATATCGATACGGCCTTCCATGAATAAAATACATTCGTTCGGATAATGTGCTTGAGTTGTGTACTACACATCTATCTCATTTTTCAGCTCGCGTGGCATTATTCATTGAATCCCTTATCCTTATACGTCTCAACAGAACGGTGTGGTTGAACGCAAACATCGTCATTTTCTAGATATCACTAGGACACTTCGCATACAGAGTCGGGCTCCGCATTGTTTTTGGGGTGATGATGTGATAACCGAATAAATCAGATGCCTTCTATCATCTTGGGTGAAAAGGCATCCTTTGCTCTTGTTTTTCCTAATAAGGACATCTTCTCTCTTACCCCACGAATGGTTGGGTGTGTGGCGTTTGTCCATATCCTACGTCCTGATAATGGCAAGATTACCCCTCGAGCTGTCAAATGTACGTTTGTTGGTTACTCCCGCACCTAGAAGGGTTATCAATGTTTTAATAATGTACGGGGACAGTCCTTTGTCAGTGTTGACATCACCTTCTTTGAGTCCATTATGTATGTACTACTCTCCTACAGGTGACAGGATGAGTCCGTCTAAGCCTGAGGATGTTGTTATTCTCCCACCTCCATCTACACATATATCTCAATCTGCCCTCCATGTTCCAATGCCTTCCCCAGCATCCAGCACACCCCAGGTAAATTCTGAAAACTTGACTTTGACTGATGGAACAAGTGGTGTGCATGGTGTACAGGATGAGCATGCAGATATACATGTTGAGCCAAAACTACTAGCAAAAAATGATTTAGGGTGGTCCATAAACTTGTGGAAAGGCAAACGTTCTTGTGCACGATATCCCATGACAGGTCAAGTGTCTCAGGAACGGCTTTCACCAAATTTCCAGAAATTTATTGTGGGATTATATGTTGTCGAAATACCATGTACATATCAGGAGGCACTCAAGGTGAGTAAATGGCATCTAACCAAGGAAGCAGAGATGGTTGCTTCACAGTCCCATAGTACGCGGAGTACTGCTACAATCAAGGTTTGGAAAAACAAAAGGTGGAATGAGGCGTCTTCCTTGAAGGCAAGCCAAGACGTAACCTCAAGGCGGTCGAGGTGTAAGCCTCGGTTTGTATAAGAAAATAATCAGAAAAAGTATAATAAATATATTTATTGGTGAAAGAAACTAATCTGACGGACATATATGATGATATTATGAAGATAAGAACATGAAAAAAAGAATATGTCAATGCCATAAACTTTTCTACTAAATTTCTATCCAATTAAAAGGAAATCATTGGTTATAACTATTTCTATAATATTTATCAAAAGGGGATAATCATACGATTTGAATCCTAATCGTATGTTATGCTGAACCTAGATGAAGAACGGTCTAATGTCCACATGTCTCACCATACCCTACCAGTACGGGAAACTGGGAACGCCCCCGTACTAATATTACCATATATAACAATGTAATATATGATGATATTATGAAGATACGAACATGAAAAAAGGATATGTTAATGACGTAAACCTTTCTACTAAATTTCTACCCAATCAAAAAGAAATCAATGGATATCTATCACTAAAATATTTACCAAAAAGGGAGTTGTCTATAGTTGTCATTAAAGATATCTGAGTTGTTGATTTCAATCATATGATTTGAGTCTTAATCGTATGTTATGCTGAATCCAGATGAAGAATGGTCTAATGTCCCCCTGTGCTACCATACCCTTCCAGTACGGGGACTCGCAACACCTCCGTCCCAAAAAAAAATCATATATAGGTATTCGAATTCCCTCGCAGTTTGTTATATGTCTAATGTAAATATGAATATGAAAAAGGTCAAATTTAAGCATTCATCTTGCATAAATTTATACTCAACAACTAGGCTTTTATAACCATATAAATATACGAATATGACTAATTACTTTCTTTAAAAAATGCTTGAAAAAATCTCTAACTCCTCAACTAACGTCTCGCCTCGACTGCCACAGGCATCCGAGGCAGACTCCTCAGCCATGGGATCTGAGGCAGTCGCCTCAAGGCTTCTTCACACCATCTCATTTCTCCTCGAGGACCTTTGCGCATTTTTTTGAAAGTTGCAAGGTAGGGGGATGCACTCGGAGGTGCCCGCCCCATCAAAATATATTTATAACAAACAATGGTTTGCGCATTGAAGCGTGTTTTTTCAAACCATGGTTACAGCTCCCACAGACGTGTTTGTTGTAGGATGCAAGTGGATGTTCATTGTGAAGCATCAAGCAGATGTCAGCATTGATCACTATAAGGCACGACTTGTTACTCATGGGTTCACCTAGACCTATGGGGTGGACTATCAAGACACTTTCTCTCCAGTAGCTCGGCACTCCACACATTAAGTTCTCTCTGTCGTTGTCACACGGGACTGGCCTCTATACCAGCTTGATGTCACAAATGCTTTCCTCTATGGTGATCTTTTAGAGGAAGTCTACATGCAACAGCCACCCGGGTTCGTTGCTGGGGGAGAGTGTCAGAAGGTGTGCAGACTTCATAACGAGATCTATGACCTTAACCAGGGTCCGAGAGCATGGTTTCAAAAGCTCTCAAATGTGATTGAACAAAAGAGGTTCGTAAGATCCACTGCAGATCATTCATTGTTTGTTCAAAGATCCCAGAAGGGCATCATTGCTATATTGGTATTCGTTGATGACATTATCATTGCAAGGGATAATACACAGGGGACTCAAGCAACCAAAGCTTTCTTGGGTCAACAGTGTATGACCAAGAACCTTGGTAGTCTATGATACTTCCTTGAACAAGAGATCGTCAGGAATCAACGAGGTCTTGTACAACCCACATGATGTATATTACAGATCTCCTATCAGAGCTAGGTATGGCAGATTGCAAACCAGCTACTACTCCCACGGACCCGAGTTTGAATTTCTATGATGACGACACGGATGAGGTCGACAAGTGAAGATACATGGAGCTAGTTCGAAAGCTGTTATAGGTGTCCATCACCAAGCCAGACATCCTTTAAAGTAAACAAAGTGAGTCATTTCATGGAGCAGCCAAGATAGACCCATATGGATGCAGTCCATATGATTTTGAGGTATCTGAAGGCCTCATCTGGCATTGGTCTTTTGTTTAGCAGAGGCACACCCCTTGTTACAGCTCGAGGTAGATTGCCACTACAGTCGAGATATGATATAAAAGGACCTTATTTCTGCATCCCATGTCAGTTTTAGTGAGCAGACAGTAGACGTGCTCACCAAGGCACTAATCAGAGGACCATTTCAAAGATAATCCAAGCTGAGCCTGATCAACATCTATGCTCCATCTTAAAGGGGGGTGTTGAAGAGTTTATGTTATGTTACTATTTCACAGTTACTTATTTCTTTTGTCCATAGTATGTTATTTATCCATTAAGGTTTCTCTCTTCTATATAAGAGAATCATTGGGCCCTATGAATAAACAACAAGTATTCTTTCTCCGCATGATCCAAGATTGTAAAGATATACGTTTTGTAAACGAAAAACGATTAAGATATCCGTGTAAATATCTCATGCTTTATAATGAGACAGGTAGTGTAAAAAAATCGAATCTTTTCGCATGGATTTGAGCAAGAATCCATGTAGCCGACTCTACTTATAGTGGGAGAAGGCTTTACCATTTTTTATAATAAAGCAGTTCATTAACTTGGCTAACTGGAAAATCCCGAGTCAGGTGATTGAAATCGCGGTTTTTACCCATGTTGGTTTTCACATAAAATTGTATACAATGTATTGATTTGCTTGATTAATTAAATATTTTGTGATTATTATATAGTCCGCAAGTTTTCGAATTGCCTCTCTTGATAAGCATTGTTAACTTTCCCTATTTTATGTTTTTTCTCTTTATTTTGTCTCTAGTACGTAATTTGCCCATCAAAGTTTTTCCTCTCTATATAAGGAACCCTATGACCTCATGAATAGATATGTCATTATTTTCTTTCCACATGGTATTAGAGTCAGGTTTTATCTTGTAGCAGTTATTGATTTTTCTAGACTATCATAGGCTTTTCTTTTGAAAAACGAGTCTGGGGCTGGTTTGTTATTCAACCGTTTTATTCATGAAATAAAGAATATTTTTCTCCTATTGTCAAGTATGTTCGCTCTAACAATGCCTTGGAATATTGCACTTACTTTGGGTCCCTTGACATTATACACTAGACTTCTTGTACATATACTTCCCAGCAGAACGATGTTGATAAATGCAAACATCGTCATTTACTTGATATGACAGGACGCTCCTTATTCAGAACCATGCTCCCTACTCTTTTTGAATCGATGCCATCCATACTGCTCGTTATCTAGTGAACTGTATGATGTCATCCATTTTAGGAGAGAAGATTCCTTTCTAGGTTGCTTTTCTTGATAATGCCATTTTCTCTCTTACACCTCGTATTCATCATATGCACTCCTGGTCGTAACAAACTCTTCCAGAGTTGTCAAGTGTGACTTTGTGGGCCATCCCCGGACCTAGAAGGGGTATCGGTGCTTTGATTATGTTCAACGTAAGTACTACGTTAGTGCTGATGTCACATTCTTTGATTCAGTCATGTATTTTTCTTTCTCCTACAGATGATAGGTTGGCTCCATCTGTCTTGGGAAAGGACGTCTACATGCCACCTCCTATGCCACTACCACTTCCAGTTGTGGATCCTCATATACCACTACCTCTACTACCCCCACCTCCTGTTGTGGTTGCTCCTACATGCCCACCTCCTAATACTTTGGCTCAATTTTTATCATATTTTTTATATTCTCTGGCCACCTTCTGTATCGACTGCCGATCACACCTCAGCTAAGTTCTGAGTACTTTGTTTCTACTAATGGCACCGGCAATTTGTCTATAAAGATGGGTACTTTACAGGACGAGTAGGTGCCTCCTCAAGAGGCTACTTCACAAGCTACATATGGTTCATAGGACCTTGATGTGCTTATTGCTGTCTGAAAGCAGAGGCGTACTCGTGTACTTTCGGGCATCTTTAAATATATTTCAAGAGATTTTTCATCGGTCTATTAGCTGTAGAAATCCCATTAACAAATCAAGAGGCTATGCGAGACACTCAGTGTCATCTTGTTATAGAGGAGGAGATAACTGTGTTACAATCGTGTGACACATGAAGCATGGTCGCTTCCCCTATATGGGCTTGTGGTTGGCTGCAAATTAGTGTTTACAGCAAAGCAACATGTAGATTGCAGCGTTGATTGCTACAAGGCACGGCTTGTGGCTCGTGGGTTCACGCAGACTTATGGGGTTGACTATCAGGATACGTTCTCTCTTGTAGGGATCATTTTCTCAGTTGCAACGATACGGGATTGGTCCACATCCCAGCTTGATGTGAAAAATGCATTTCTATGTGAACTGCAGGAGGAAGTATACATGCAGTAGCCACCTGGATTAGCGGCTGAGGGGGAGTATCAGAAGATTCGCAAACTTAATAAGGCTATATATGGCTTTAAGCAGTGTCCCATAGCATGGTTCCAGAAGCTCTCGGAATTGATAGAGCAATTGGGCTTCACGAGATCAATTGCAGGTCATTTACCATTTGTTCAGAGGACTCAGAGAGGTATCACTGGTATGTTGATCTATGTTGATGATATCATTGATACAGGAGATGATGTGTAAGACATTGATCCGGCTAAGGAGTTCTTTGAACACCAGTTAGTCACCAAGGACCTTGGCAATTTACGATACTTCTTAGAGCTTGAGTTTGCCAAGAACCAGCAGGGTCTTGTCATGACCCAAAGAAAGTATGTTACCGACCCCTCTCAGAAACAAGCATGGTAGACTACAGACATGCCACTACTCCCATGGATACTAGCATGAATCTATATGATGATTATACAGAGGAGGTGGACAAAAGAATATACAAGGAACTCGTAGGAAAGCTCCTCTATGTGACCACTACCAGACCAAACATCTTCTTTGTTGTGAGCAAAGTTAGCCATTTTACGGAGAAATCGAGAAAGGCACATATGAATGAGGTTCACATGATTCTGAGGCACATATGAATAATGGGAACATACAGTAGATGTTTTTACCAAGGCTCTAAACGGATGACCATTGCAGAGATGTATGCTCCATCTTGAGGAGTGTTGAGAGACATTGTTATCTATAAGTTTCTCCTTTCTATATTAGAGAACCCTAGAACCTCATGAATAGACATGTCATTATTTTCTTGCCATGGGCTCGAACCACTATGCATCTCCCATTATAGTAGGGGTGTGATCTAAGAACTCATAATCTATAACATATACTAAAGCTGGGTTTTCACCCAGCTTCTTCTACAGTAAGACACGTGGCATTCCTATAGCGCAGAATTCTATCCCACTTGATGCCTTTCTCCCTGTGCTCTCGCTCCCCAAATACCTCGCGCTCTCTCTCTCTCCCTCCCCTCATATTCTATGTTTCTCTCTCTGGAAACAACTCTGTACCACGATCCACGTAGTTCTTTTGAAAACACCTTTTTGGCCCATCTCTCTCTCCATCGGTTCTCTTTTGCATATCCCATGTGACTCTACCCTTTATCTATCTCTCTCCCGATCTAAAAGTCACCCTCTCTTTCTATGATGGTATAGGAAATTTTCATCATAGCAATTACACCTAAACTTGCCTATAATCCCTGATAAATTTTACATTTCTCTCTATATCGGCTTTATAAATACATCAACTCTATTGTCATTATGATATAGTATTTTAGATATTTTTAATCATAACATATAACTACGCACAAAAGTTTAAATAAATGAAAGATATACATTTTTACAAATTTATTGGTAAACATGGTATTCACCCGTATATAGAAACAAGATGTCATACATGGAGAAGAAAGAAAGTTTCTTTTCCATTTATTACCATAAAGTTGCATGTGAGATATATTCTCTCTATTTTTGGGGATCTATGACAATTTTATTTTTTTTTCAAGATTCCAATTCGTTTCTTAGCTTTCCATTAACAATATTCTTCTGCCATTAGTCAATGTATCTCATATTAAAATTTCATTTAGATTCACTACAAAAAAACAAGCCATAGTGACGGTTTTGAAAAAATCTGTCACTAAATTAGTCGTTGTTAAATATATTGTATAATGACGATATTATTCATTGCGAAATGAGTTTTCATACTCAAAATTAGCAACGAATATCATATCTGTCGTTATATTGTCAGCAATGGTCCACATAGCGACGCTTATTCATTGTTATTTTTCAAAATTTTAATTAATCATAGCTAAATTTTGAACTAAAAAAATAGCGACGATTAGTTGATATTTTGAAAAATAGCAATGAATAAGCGTCGCTATGTGGACCTTTGTTGATGATATAACAACAGATATGTTGTTCGTTGCTAATTTTGAGTACGAAAATTCATTTCGCGACGAATAATATCGCCATTATATATTTAACAACGGCTAATTTAGTGACAGATTTTTTTTAAAACCGCCACTATAGCTCAACTTTGTTGCAGTGATTATATACTATATGTAAAAAAGCTTTCGTTCTTTTACAAAATTGTGATGAATACACCGGTCCTTTTAAAAAACTAATGTTGTTAATATTTCTCGATCATGACCTCATCTTTTATTGATTAGAATTTGTTTTTAGATTTTTCACAAGTTACATAATTCTAGCATTACCTAATGTAACGTATGTCATGTTCTTATTTGGGTTACTATATCTTATGTAAAAAAATACTGTTTTAAACATGTGATGAAGAGGACAGAATTTAAAAAAAGAAAAATTATCAATAAAAATTTAAAATGAAATAAGACTAATAAACCACTTCTTATTTCTTATCTTACTTCTCATTATATATAATAATAATATGTTGAGGTTGATGGGGCTGCCCCCTGGGGACAGCCAACATGGCTGCCCCTCCCCATTTTAGGACAATTTTTTTATTTTTTTTTTTAAATACCGTCATGTATATTCATCCCTATGTCCCTCCTATATGCCATTCGAATTTCGTCAGAAACAGAGACTCCTACGGCCTCCATCAAGACAGAGTCGATTTAAAAATCATGCGACCGTTAAAAAATGTCGTCTGGATGGAAGCCGTAGGAGTCTCTGTTTCTGACGAAATTCGAATGACATATAAAAGGGATATATGGATGAATATACATGGTGATATTTTTCCAAAAACATTAAAAAAATTGCAAAAAATGAGGTGGGGGCAGCCATGTTCGCTACCCCTAGGGGGCAGCCCCATTTTTCCCTAATATGTTTGTTAATAATATATACTACTAATTAGAATTATAACTAATTTGTTATTGATACTAATTAGTGTAGTCTATTTAGAATATATATTAATTAATAACAATAGTAAATAACATTTAGTATATAATTTATACGAGGATAGGGAGTATGCACCCGAATGCATGTAATTTTACATGCATCCGGCCCTATACCTTCCACTTTTTTATTTTTTTGAAAAATACTACCATGTATATTCATCTATATATCCCTCCTATATGTCATTCCAATTTCGTCAGAAACAGAGGCTCCTACACCCTCCATCCAGAACTGGTCGATTACAACAATTCTAAGACCGTTAAATTACATGTTCTAGATGGAGGGCGTAGGAGTCTCTGTTTCTGATGAAATTGAAATGACATATAGGAGGGATATATAGATGAATATACATGGCGGTATTTTTCGAAAAAATAAAAAAAAGTGGAAGTTATAGGGACGGGTGCATGTAAAATTACATGCACCCAGGTGCATACTCCCTATCCTCAATTTATATAATCGTTTTATAGAAGTTGTAATTAATTATCATTCATAAATGATAATTAGTTAATTCACTATTATAATGATCATTCACTTAATTAACTGTTTAATTTTAAGTGTTTACTTAATATAGGTTATTGATTGTGATTCTTATTTTTGTTGTTGAGATTAGAAACATGTGGATATAGAATCAAAATAAATTCATTGATCATTACATATAATTCATGACTATTTAAATATTTATAGAACATGGTTCTCACAATTTATTTTTAAGTTTCTCCACACTAACGTCATCCTTGCATTACCAAATCTGATGGATATGTTATTTCTATTTAAGTTATTATATTTTATTCTTTTTCTTTAAGATTCATCACAAATCAATAATGTTGTCGATATTCTGGAAAAATATATTTTTTAATTGTTCTACTATATCATTCCTTTTGTTTTATCTGATACAATAAAAAGTCTCACTACCGTGTATTAGCAAATTTGTAAATAACAAATGATGCCTAAATTAATGGAGATAGAAAAATATTGTTGGATCAATTTTAGAATTACAACATTATCATATATATATATATGGCTTTTAGTTGGTAATGTTCTTCCCATACATGATGTTCTACTAAAAGGTAAAAAGACATCTTTAACCACTTCCATGCATCGATATTGTTTTAAAAGTAATTCCATATTTCTCTGTATCTTTTCTCCGAACTTCCTTTCAAAAAATAAATCAAGACAGTAACTTTGTTTGTACCCCTCCAAATTCCTTGGTATATTAGCTTTATAGAGTTGGTGAATTCTTCATTGACTAGGATAATGGAAATTTTATGTTTGTTTAGATGCGGTACTATTATTATTGTTATTATGTGTTTAATAAATAAAAAAAATCTTGCTAATTCTGATATATGATATAATTTTTTCGTTAGTGAAATTAGTGTATTAAATAATTCTGCAAAGACTCTCCCCTTCCACTTATTAAAGATAGTGAAAGAAACTCTTTCATAATTTGAAATGCTCTGCCAGTTTAGAAATCTGTTATAGGAACCAAATTATGCACTTTTCAAGTTCGATATGAACAATTGTTGAAATAAGTGATTTTGAATATAAATTTAATTTATGCATAAATAGTAACTACGACCATTATATCATATAACCTACTGTCTTATTTCAAGCAATATTCTTCTGTGCTTTCCGCCTCGAAGCGTGGGTATGCACCCTAGAATAATCAAATACCCAAGTTTGAAGCTTGGTAACATCCACAATAATGAGGTTAGCTTATACTTTCATCCTCATTCTGGTTACGAATCACACTTATAATATCAATTATTATAGGGAGGAAAGGACAATAACTTCTTAAACCCCACAGATAAGGTCATGCATGTCATAATAACTCTACAAGTTAGGATAAGGGATGGATTTTGTCCTTGTGTTAGATTTAGTTCAAGGGGGTGTTATTTTTCCTACTAACTGATTAAGTGGGTTATCAACAATAAACAAAGAGGGTTACTGACAAGAAAAACAACGCATGAGCTTGCACAGTAGGCTTTAGATAAGAAGCACTTTCTTTTGTAAGGGATTTCACAAAAGGCCCCGATTTCAAAAAAAATGTTGAAAATCAAGTTCATAATTGACCTTTCTTTATAGTTATTTGATCGAAACCATCTAATAACAGGATCAACTCTTCCCTCGCATGATGAGCTCCTACGTCCTATCTTCTGAAACCAAGATAAAGCACCAAAATGCATCCTTCTCAAAGCAAGTCCAGTTAGCCGCTATCTGGTTGAATGATGGATGGATGGTGGCAACTTTCCTTGACTTCCTCATCATTTTGAATGACTTTTTGTCAAAGTTCAGGGTGATAATCGACAGTTGAGGCAAGCTAAGCTTGCAAGAGCAAATTACGGGATCAATCTCCAAATGTAACTAGAAGAAGCCAACGAAAGTCTTCCCCAACCTTCTCCCTAGGGGGGAGACTGCTCATCTATCAACTCTGAACCATTGTCTTAAAAAGCATGCCTCGAGGCTAGCTTGTCTATCAACTCTGAACCATTATTTTAAAAAGCATGCCTTGAGGCTTAAGCCTCCCTCAGAAGTTCTGAGGAGTAATCCTCAAGGTACTGTGACGTGTATGAGGCGGTGAGGCGGTCGAGGCGAGGCAGAGGCGTACGCCTCAAGTGCAGGGCTTTTTTAAAAAACTTTTGGACTATGTGCTTTGCACACGACCTTGTTTTACCCTAAACATTATATATTCTTTTTTGCGAGTGCTTTCTTTTATGTGTTAAACCTTCTATATTTATATAAATAAGTCCTTACAAAGAGAAGAGACTGCTTGAAACAAGTGAAGCTCGATGATCTTGTATACATCATGTTCAATTTATAATATCACATCCACGGATACTAGTTCTATCATACATAACGTACAAGATTGTATTTGAATTGTAATAAAAATTTCATACTAGTTACAAGTTTGTGACTTGATGTTGTTATTTGGTTGTTCTTAAAATACTTGTCACATATATGAAGAAGCACGGTTAAAAAGAAACACATGGAGTAAAATAATTAAGTACGTTTTGTTGTGAATAACAAAAGCGAAGGTTCAGGAAAGTGGTACGCGTATGCATTCGGACAAGTCACTGAATAGCGATTAAGCGGTATGCAGAGGCATATGCGGAGTATATGCAGTTCTATGCAATTTCCTAATTTTTATATAAAAATAAATAAATATGTACAAATTTGACTAAACTAAACTCTCTATTCATGAAAGCGATCCGTGCGGCTACATATGCGGCCGCGTATGCCTAAGCGGACTCCTCAGCACACCGATTACCAGAAACCCCGCTTTATGCGCCCTTTGCGCATATATGGCCCGCATATGCAGACTGTGCGGGCGTATATGTGCTTTGTGCGCCCGCTTAAGGTCCAGTTAGGTAATCAAATCAGGATCGTAAGATCCAGATCTTGTATTATTTTGATTCTATATATTAAATTGGATTATGTAATACTATCTTTTATGATTTTGATATTTAGATGTACTATTTTGAGCTCTACATGAAAATCATTCTTCTAGATCTTCTGTTGGACCACATTTACTCATAAATTCAGTTTAGATGTAGTTACTTTTGTATATATTTATTTATTTTTAAATAAAAAATAGAAAACTGCGTAGAACCGTATATACCCCGCATATGCCCCCACATATCGCTAAATCACAATTCAGTGACCTGTCCGAACGCATACGCATACCGCTTTCCGGAACCTTGACTAAACTTATGTATAATTGTGGTCCAACAAAAGATCTAAAAGAATGACTTTCATGTAGAGGTCAAAACAAACTCTATCAATCAATATTATAAATACTTCAATAGAAAAGTTAGCACACACGATAATTAACAATCACCAAAATATTAAGTACCTGAAAAAAACTGAAATTCAAAACAAATAACATTAGCAAAAGTACTGATTAATATAGCATAAGAAAAATGATTCAAGCGACAATATTCTACTAAGTACAAAGTAATTCTAATCTAGTTATCATCAAATTCCATTGTGATATTGTCTTCATCTCCATCCCTACTTTCTTCCTCAGATAGGAGTTCTTCCTCATTCAAACTCGGTAATGAGGTTGAACCAGGAGCATGCCTTCAGCTTCTTCTATGTTAAACCAAATCTTCAATGCAAGTTGCAACAGTCACTAAGTTCCACGTCAACCCCGATCCTTGGAAGGCTTCATCATCTCTTTCCTCTTCTTCACCAATCCAATCTGGCAAATGGGTTCTATCATTTGTGGCAAATAGATCATTTCGTTTTTTCATATGGTGATCCCTCAACTTGGCGTTGAATCTGACATATATCAAATCGTTTAATCTCTTGAATTCAAGCATGTTCATTTTATTTGTATGGATCTACAAATATATCATTTATCACCCCATTAATGATGTATAGCATGTGAGATGTGTGGCACCAATTTTTTAATGTTACTTCCTCAAAAGTGCTCCAATTCCATTCACAACCCGAGGAAGAAACTGTCAACTTTAAAACTTTCATTGCCATTTCCTTCGATTGTGGTGTTTCCATGCCATGTAATTCCAACCAACGGGTTATTTTTAGGAAAAGTAGTTAATAATCATTAAACATATAAGTCTATTAATAGTGAGAAATTATACATGGATTAAAATCATCAACAATGATTGACCTATGTCTAATAGCCAAAGATTTGTCAAATAATCCTTCTGCCCCTTCATATAAAGGCAACTCCTTCCTGGTGATGATATCTTGGATCTCAAAAGGGAAAGGGGTGGTTATTGCCTCGCCATGGTAGGCATCGAGGTCGGGTGAAGGAGCCGGAGGACGAAAGTCGGAGGCAAAGGGTGAATCCTTTCGATCGAGGTTGTTCTCGATGCGATGGGTTGGACCACTAGGTGCCCCAGTGTAGAAACCCGGTGAAATGCTTCTGTTGTGGGCATTTCGCCCATACGACCAGGACTTGCCCATGGTCGGAGAACGAGAGTGTGTTTCTCATTGACGAGGGGGGAGGATCGGAGGTGCTCTTCCTGACTTCGTCCGACATGGGGCTGGTTTTGAAGGCCCGATTCGTTAAGGATGTAGCTCTGGTGACTCCCTGGCACGTACTGGCGAGGGTCCTTAAATCGTCTGAGGCGACAGCCCTGCTTCACGGGTCGAGGATTGGTTTGACGTTGCTACGGTAGCGAAGGCTCAGGACTCGTGAAGGCACGGTGACGCCTATACCTCTTGAGCGGGTCTGGGTGAGGGGGTTACCCTTCGTTGCATGGAGCATTGAACGTGCAGGGAGTTGTTGTGCGGCATCGCCGACGTGGTTGGGATCGAGAGTGGTGGTTGCTTGCTTGGACTCATTAGACGTGATCCTCTGGGTGGCTACGCTTGGACCAGAGAAGCTGGGCCGGTGGGAGGTCCTATCCGGAGGGACTTCCATGTTCATGGAGCTGGTAGATATGGGGTCTGAGTCTAAGGCCCTAGGTCCTTGATGTGGAGGTCGAATAGGGGTTATGCTATCGACGGAGACCGGTGGGGCGGGCAGAGGCCGGTGTGGCGGGCGGAGGGCCGACGTCGCATGCTCTGTCGGAGACCTGGCTCTCGATGGCTCAGGCGGCGGAGGATGGTCTTGGGGGCGATGAGCCGGTGCCGCATTCGAGGTCTCTGAAGACTTGAAACCCGATATTGGTGACTCACCCTGTGCAGGGGTACAGTTCGACGCAATATCTATGGCGCGTCACTCGAGGCCTCTGTCGTTCCTTCTCCCCGCGGATTTGAAAGATCACGAGGAGTCTATTTCAAACGATATTGATGTGTTGTGGGACCCGACCCGTTTGCCTGATCGAGCATTGGGTGCAGATCCGCAAGGGGGCTCCCAAGTGGGAGTAAAAATGGGGCTCTGAATACCGGGCTTGGCGTGGAATGCCCCGACAAACGGCTGGGAGTGAGGAATTTGTTGAAAGAGGCGGGCGCATACATCTTTTTACTACAGGAGACAAAATTGTCTTTGTACGAGGACAAAGTCAGGCATGAGCTGGGAGGTGGGACTCGTTCGAGATGGCTGAGTTGGCAGCCCAGGGTGCCTCAGCTGGTCTCCTGACTGGCTGGTTGACCGAGAGGTTTGAGATGATGGGGGTCTCTACATCCGCATTCTACCTGCTGATGAACTTGAGGAGGTCATATAGTCTCAATTTCTTTGTCACAAACATTTATGGGCCGACTGGGCACGAGAGAGGCTCCCTGGCGGAGGAGCTGAAGGTTCTGGGTGCGGATCATGTACGGCTGGGATCTGGATCATTGGTGGAGACTTGAATATTACGATGATCCCTGAGGATAGACCATACATGGGCGGTGGAAGGGATGCGGGTTCGGAGGCATTTAGAGGGGTGGTCCAGTCCTTGGGCTTATCAGTGGTCGACGCGGCTGGTTGCGCTTATACCTGGCATAATGTGAGGTCGCGTTCCAGACTTGATCGTTTCTTGTTGTCCACGGAGGCGGTGGAGGCATTTCCTCTTGCTAGAGTGTGGGCTTTGCCTCAGGCGTACTCGGATCACACTCCTATCCCTTGGTCGTCTGGCGAGGATGGGAGATGTAGGTTCACTTTTTGATTCAAGCAGCGTTGGCACTTAGAAGATGGCTTTAGGGATCTGATGGTAGAGCAATGGAGAGGTTGTGCTTCGGTGGGCTCGGCGGTCTCTCAATTTGCGGCTAAATTGGAGGTCCTCAGAACTTTCCTTACCGCATGTGGCAGGGAGATTAGGACTCGACGGAGGGCCAGACAAGGTGAGGCGGATGAAGGGGTAGTGAGGTTGGATGGCATGGATAATGAGAGGGGCTTGGATCAGGAGATGGCAGAGAGACTGGGTTTGCTAGAGGAGATCATGCTGGAGGACAGAAAAGAGGAGGTTGAGTGGAAGCAGAGGTCGAGGCAGAAGTGGGGGACTTCAGGCCTATTTCAATTTCCAACGTTATATACCTAGCGGTGGCAAAGGTGCTGGCGAACAAGCATAAGGTGGTTATGGACTCGGTGGTACTTGAGGACCAGTCGGCCATCATTCTGGGTCAGCATATGGCCAACAGTCTTGTCATGCCATCAGAAATCTGCCTTGAATGGAAGCAGTTGAAGAAAAAGGGGGCTCTTTGGAAGATTGATTATGCCAAGGCATATGTCTGTGTCGACTGGAAGTTCTTATGGACCTCCCTTAAGCGGAGGGGGTTCCCTGATGTTTGGGTTTAGTGGATGACGAGATGTGGCACTACTTCCTCCTTTTCGATTATAGTGAATGGCAAGCCTGAGGGTGGTTTCTTCCATCCCCAGCAGGGTGTCCCTCAGGGATGCTCGCTAGCTCCTATGCTATTTGTCCTTGTGGCGGAATGTTTGGCGGTTTTGTTCAGGCACGCAATGGAGGCTGAGTGGTGCGAGGGTTTCCGGCTAGATGATATTTATGTCCCCATGCTTCAGTATGCTCATGATACGCTCATTTTTCTTAGGGGCCGGAGATGCAGAACCGCAACGCAACTATACTAGTGGACATCTTTGGCAACCTATCTGGGCTTCAGATCAACAGGAAGAAGTCAGTGGTGATTACCTTTGGGTTGGACACTTCGGAGAGTGGCAAGGTAGTTGAATGGGCGGGATGCCCCCTAGGGGGCCTCCCGATCTCCTACTTGGGACTTCCGCTGGTGGATGACAGACTTAGGAAGTCGGATTGGGATAGCGTTCTCCCAATCTCCTACTTGGGACTTCCGTTGGTGGATGGCAGACTTAGGAAGTCGGATTGGGACAGCGTTCTGCGCAGAATGGAGGAGAGGTTGGCTGGTTGGAAGGTGGTGTCTTTGTCTAGAGGAGGGAAGTTGACCCTCCTCAAGCGTGTTCTTGCTGCCATCCCGATTTTCTTCTATTATACCTGATTGATGTTGGTTGGGGTCAAGACGAAGGTTGAATCTTTGATGAGGTCCTTCTTTTGGTCGGATGGAAGACAGCAGAGGCACGGCCTACATCTGGTGGGCTGGGGATGTTACGAAGGGGATTTGTGATGGGAGCCTTGGGGTCCATGATGTAGAACTCATGAATAAAGCTTTGTTGGCCAAGTGGATGATTAAGGTTTGGGGCCCTTCGACTTCGATGGCGGCCAGAGTTTTGAGGTCTATTTACAGGGTCAAGGGTGGGTTCGTAGCGGACAGAAGGAGATTTGAATCACCGCTTTGGGTCCAGATCTGTGTCATTTTGCCGTATGTTGTTCCCGGTTTACGTCTGAGGTTGGGGAACGACCAAGATTTTAGATTTTGGCTCGATGACTGGATAGAGGAGGGTGCTCTTGGGCGTCGTTTCGCTAGATTGTTGGCTCTGGAGACTGATAGAGATGTACATCTGGCTGAGGTGGCGGACACTGGCTCGTGGGCCCCGCAGTTCGTCTCGGATCTGTCGAATCAACGCTGTGATGAATTCTTGTGGTTGCTGATAGAGGTTCCTCAGCTTGAGTGGTCTGACGAGGCTGACCATTTTGCATGGGAGAGGACGAGATTCTCGGTTAAGAAAGCTTATGAAGCTATGAGTAGGTCAGCAGTGGTGTGTGACGAGGTTTTATGTGCGGACATGAAGATTATTTGGGCAGTCAGGATCCCGTGCAGAGTAAAGATCTTCCTATGGTGTTTAAAAGAAATCGCTTGTGTGATAAAGCGAGGAGGAGGAGGTTGTTCGGTATGGCACACGTGTTGTGACAGGTGTGAGGGCGTTGTGGAAGATACGGACCACATTTTCTTCGATGTGCGACGTCATCTTAGATATGGAGGGCGGTGCGGATTCCTTGGGTGGAGCGACTTAGATGTGTTTTGGAGGTCGGTTCGCGCAGTGGGGATGGATTCGACGGATGATTGTTCTAAGCCGTTTTCAGTGCTTTGAGCCATTTGGAATGGACGGAATGAGCTGATTTTAAAAACCAGAGATTCTATTTTGAGAATGTTGTGTCAAATTCTAGCGCTATTTACATTTTTTGTGCTTCAAGCTAATGTACTCTACCATTTTTAATGAAAAAGTGGTTGTGGTGATTCCCTCCTCGAGAGTTCATCCTCATTTAAATAAAAAAAATCTATGATCTCTAAATCAGGATAGAAAATATTCATACAATCCAAGAATCCCTTCAGAGCAAAGACTTTCCTATGGATTTGGGCAATGTCCCTATAAAAGAAGTAGAGATTCAAATAATATGCAGCACGGCGGAGGGGGCTATCCAGGCTTCCTTTTGACTTTGAATCAATGGCATCAACAAAATTTTTGTAAGATGCTTCGACATCTTTGAAAATGCTCAAGATCTCTTTTCTAGCATCTTGCAACTCATTGTATACAAACCCCATAGCCGGCCTTCTATCTCCATCAACAATCTGCAGAACATGTACCAACAGAGAAACGGCCTTCAATGTCAAAGACACTTGAGTCCAAAATGGACTCAAAACTATGACTGAAGTCATTTCCCCCTTCTTGGTCTTGTACCAATTACAAGCTCTCCATTCATCAAAAGAAAACAAAAGTCTCAACTTATCCTTCTTCTCCATCACAGATTGCAAAGTGAGATATGTGGTAGTAAATCTTGTTGTTCGTGAAGTAGCAAATCTTGTTGTTCGTGAAGTAACTATCTCGCCCTTTTGTGTAAATTGTCTCATCAAGCTCAATGTTTTTGCATGACTGTATATGAAGACAGTCAATGTCCTTTCCTTTTGTGATGGCAGTTTTCACTTTCGATTATTTGTCGATCTCTTCTAGCATAAGATCGATGCAATGTGTTATACAAGTGAAGGATACGAGGAAACCTCAAGCGCATCACGGAAGCGCGTCGATCGCATCTCATGCGATAAGGGGACAAGTCGCACTAGTCGCTAGGTGCAGCGGAATTCAAAAAATTTAAATCAAGAGATTAAACCACATGATCACAAGAACATTTCTTGGATCGTTTAATCAAACCACAAAGTATTAGAAATACCTCTTGAAGCGTGGTTGCGATCACTAAATCTCTAAAGCAAGAGATCCTCATGACTCAAGTCCGATCTACGAAGATGGCACTTGCGGGCGCGATGATGAGAGGTGTTCCTCCCGCAATCCTCGATGAAGATCCAAGCCTTAAATCTCCTGATTTCGTCCAACGAAATCCGACGTCTCCTTCTAAAGCAAGAAGCTCCAAAGAAGATGGAGATCCACGAGCAATCGAAGCGACAGCACAACGGTGTAGATGCGATTGTTATTCCCTCAAAACACAAGGTGGACGGTCACCTTAGAGAGAGAGACGGTGAGAATGAGAGAAGAGATAGAGAGAGTAGGCGTGTATAAAAATTGTATCTCAAAAGGCTAGGGTTGCCCTCTTTATATACTAGTTTGGGAGTACATGGATCACAATCCATGGCATACACAAAATCAATGGTTATATTGATATGTGTATTTAATCAATGGCCATGATCATTGTTGTTCAAAAACAACAACATATTAATTTATATTAAATTAAATATATGTTGCATTATCATCAACATAATTTAATTCAATAAAAAATCAATAATCATAAGATAATGAGATTTTTTGGCTCAAAAGAGGGGGAGACACTCGTTGGTGTTCGTCCCAGCAATGTATTAAAGAAAATAAAAAAGGATACTTACAAAGTCGAGGAGGGAGAGAAAAAAACAGAAGCCAGAAGCAAAAACAACAAATAAATCGGGGTTAATGAAGGCCCCCGGCCGCAAGAAAATGGCCCAACACCCTACATCCTACACCAGTCACTAATAAAGCGAGCGCACAGAATAAGAATGTTTTCCCTATAGAACCGCTGCCCGGAGAATATAGCTTCGTTCCTGCCAAGCCAGATGCACCACAGTCGCGCAACGGGAGCCAAGAGATCCCGCTTATCCCTTTTCCTGTTGGTCCAAAGAAGCTCACATAGAGCAGAGAGGTTATCCGCTTTCACCCAAGGCAAGTCGTCACATATCCCTGACACCATCTGGCAGCCGAAGAAAAGGTGGTCGATAGATTCGTCATCAGCGTTACAAAGGGGACAAGAGGCACTGAAGTTATCAACGATTGCAGCACAACGATCATGAGTCATCAGCCTCTGTCTACGCAGTAACCAAAGGAATATGCCGATGCGCTTCGGCAAGCGCAAGCCCCAAAAAAATCCATAGTCACGCACAAGAAGAGAAGAGTCAGGAGGAGGAATGACCAACGCCCGGTAAGCCTTCCGAGTGGAAAAAGGGTCGTCCTTCCACCGCCAATGATCCACTTGCACATTCGGCGTAGCAGCATCACGAAGGGCTACCAACAGCGACACAAAATCATCCACCCGCTGCTCAGAGAAGTTCGCGGAGAAGCGTGGACACCAGCACCCATCCAACCAACAATCAGCCACGGTCGCATTCTTATTTGACGCTAATGCGAACAATCGCGGAAAACGCACCTGAAAAGGACCACCGCCCGACCAATCATCCTGCCAAAACTTAAATGAGTCTCCGTTCCCCAACACCGGGATGAAAAGCGCAGCATTCCTCGTAAAGGCATCCATCACACAACGCCAAAACGTGGAGGGATGGAAGTTCAGAGCCCCCGCGCCACCCCCAACCAATTGTCGCCCAAGAACTTCCTGAGAACAGAGATAAAGAAATTATCATCCGTCCCCCAAATTCGACTCACCCACTTGAGGAGCAGAGCATCATTCACCACATCTAATCTCCGCACTCCAAGGCCACCAAAACGCTTAGGCATAGTAATGTCATCCCAAGCAACAAGATGCAGGCCCCTCCCCCCCCCCCCTTCCTGACCCACAGGAAACGACGCATACAACGCTCGATCCGCAATCGAACCCCCACCGGCATTCTACGAACAGAGAGAAAATATAAAGGGATAGAGGATAACACCGACTTGAGAAGAATAAGACGCCCCCCCCCAGAGAGCATAGCCGCCCGCCAACCAGCAAGGCGCGTTTCCACACGCTCAGAAATCAATCGCTAATCCCGGACTCTGGCCCGACCCACCGACAAAGGTAAGCCAAGATAGTCAATAGGAAGCTCACCAGGAGAAGAACCAAGCAGCCGACCGCACTCCTCCGCCTCTTGAAGCGAAAGTCCAAAGGGAACCACCTTGGATTTGGAGGCATTAATCAACAATCCCGACAATTCACTGAAAAGGGCAAGAGTAGTTGCCATACCGGAGACCTCCGCACTATCACCCTCAATAAAGCAGATAGTATCGTCTGCAAATTGGATCAAGGGCACACAGACATCCCCCTTACGGAAGCCGTTGGATAGCCCAGCGTCATAACACGGTCCACCATGCGCGCAAGAACATCCGCAGCCAACACGAAAAGGAGGGGCGCCAGAGGACATCCCGGGCGCACCCCCCTTCTAGGTTGGAAAGAACCACCAAACGGCCTGCCATTGATCAGCACAGAGAGAGAAGCAGTGGTGACGCATCTGCGCAGCCACGAAATCCACAAATCAGGGAAAACGCGCCTACGCAAAACCGACCAAATCGCCAATCCAAGCAATCGTATGCCTTAGCAAAATCGATCTTCCAGAGCACCCCCTTCTTATTTTCTTTTTTCCACTCAGCGACCAATTCAGAGGCAACAACAATGCAATCAGCGATCTGTCTACCCTTAATAAAAGCTGCCTAGACCGGAGATATGAGAGTGTCCAACACCCGAGCCAAACGAGTGGATAGGACTTTAGCCACGATAAGGTAGATGCCATTAAAGACACAGATGGGCCGATAATCCTCAATGCGCTGCGCCGCCGCTTTTTTTGGAATCAAGACAATGTTAGCCCGATTAAGACGATCAAAACCAAGGTTGCCCGTACAAAAACCCATAAGATAATGAGATAATAATTAAAAATATAATTATCCATCCACAATACATGGGGTGTCACCCATGACCAAGTCATGGGTGACGCCACCTCATGTATTTGGTGAATTATCTTCTTTTTAATTTATATCATTATCTCTTATTTATTTGCAACATTATCCACTAAATTAATTCCAAATTAAGTAGTGTATATTTATTGCAAAATTATCCACTAAATTAATTTCCAATTAATTAGTGAATATTTCAATCATGCCATTAAAAATATGTGAATCATATTCACATCCCAAATTAAATATATGTTGCATTATCATCAACATAATTTAATTCAATAAAAAATCAATAATCATAAGATAATGAGATAAAAATTAAAAATATAATTATCCATCCACAATACATGGGATGTCACCCATGACCAAGTCATGGGTGACGCCACCTCATGTATTTGGTGAATTATCTTCTTTTTAATTTATATCATTATCTCTTTTTTATTTGCAACATTATCCACTAAATTAATTCCAAATTAAGTAGTGTATATTTACTGCAAAATTATCCACTAAATTAATTCCCAATTAATTAATGAATATTTCAATCATGCCATTAAAAATATGTGAATCATATTCACATCCCAAACTAAATTGTAAATTACATTTCCAATTAATTGCTTAATGTGAATCCAATTTACATTAACAATTAACAAATGTTACTTACAAAGGTACTCTTTCACTAATATATTATAAATCATATTTATAACATATACACAGATATTATGGATAGCACTATCCACAATATGCATTTTCTTGATAATTAAATCCCATTTAATTATCTTGGATAATCATTCTCACAATATGAATCTCATTCATATTATTCTTGATAATTAAATCTCATTTAATTATCAACATCTTGTTGCTTGGATACATAATTCATCGAACGAATTATTTTTGAACTCCTTCAAGAATAATGTGCTTTCTCCGCAGATACTTGGAGATAAGGACAGGACAATTGTATTGTTCCACGTATAGTGACTTGGATGTTGAGATCTCATCTCAAATCCAGATCTTAAGGACCTCTCATGGATGCTTGATTAAATCAAGTCTGTATATTTAATCTTCTCATTGCATCTGAATCTCATTCAGATCAATGTCCAACACTTGGACTAAGATCAAGTTACTTCTCTACTGAGAGGAGCCACTAAAACTAGACCTGTTTCATCACTCCCTCGGAATGGAAGCGTCATGGTTATACAATGGTTTATGATCACATCACTCTCGGTATTCCCAATACCTATACATCCTGCATACTGGAGGACCTATGATCAACCTGAAGATGTAGATCAATTTTACACTGTCTTCTTCAGGGTTTGATCACTAAGTTTCTCAAGCTTGGTCATTTGGAATTGTTATCGATTATATGCTTTCCCAAAGCATATATCATACCTTCAAATTCTTGTCATGCTTCCAACGAACGACGACCATGCATGGAATTTGATCGGTCCCAATACCTCATGAGTGAGCTCATGTCTTCCGGTTCATAAGTGAACATGCATGATCCCTTTGAGAGATCGTATCACTCATATGCCCTTACAAGCACACCAACTCGCCGACGTATAGACCTTAGTTAGGTCATCAACCTATTGGTCTGCCAAATGTACACACTCAGACATATAATAACACATCTGTCTCCGGTCAGAGGATGTATGCCTATGCTGTGACAGCATTCAACATAGGACTTACGTTATCTCGATCTCGTTAAGTCAACCCTTTGACCTAACTAATCTGGCACCTCTGAATCTCTATTCCTATGCAGAGGACCTGCATCAAGAAGTCGGTCAGATATCAGCCTATGTGAGAAAGGATTGCCATCTCCTACTCAGGCTGGAGATCATCTCTTAACAATCATTTGACGATGCTTGATGAGCCCTCAATCTAACCCTTTAGATATTCATCCAAGTACCAGCCTCTATGATTCAATTATTGAATCAACAACTGTATGATTATTAAGATGGCCAGGGTACATACATAACCCTAATTGAACAGAGAGACCTATTATGCAAATTATTTATTCTTTATTTCAGATCAGGGAATGATATGTGCAATAACATTTATTGCATAATGGTTCGTCGTGGGCTCGCATGTCCAACAATAAGAACTCCATAATATCCATGGGTACTTCGTTCTCAAAATTCTACCAACAGTCATATTGGCAAGATGCATTGTATGTCACTACTTGGACTACAATGTCATGCCCAACTTCCTCAATGGACCTATTCAATAAGGAAGCAAAGTACTCCGCAGTATGAGAATCGGCAAACGAGTCAATAGAATTCAAAAAACTAGTTCCAAGCACGCAATTGACACAAATATTCATTATGCCCCCTTCCTCTCCTATCAGTCCATGCATCCGTCATAATGGAACATCAAGAAGTCTTTCAACTATCACGATGCGTTTTCAAGAACTCTATCGTTTCCTTAACGTGTTCCTTCTAAAGAGGTTCGGTTAGCTCATACTACGTTGGAGGCTTGTACGATCTCCCATATTGTCCAATTGCTTCGCACATTCAAAGAAATGAGTCACTTTTGACAACATTAAAAGCAATGTCATTGTCACAAAAGTACTTTGCCACAAATGAATTCACGCATGCACATTCCTCCTTGGCAAAGGTATCTTTGATTGAGAATCGGCGAAGACTCTCTGCTGGTACATCTTCTGCTGAAGTTCGTAGCCTTTTCCCAACCCTCTCTTCATCAACCAAGGGTTGATTAATCTTGATGAAGACTTGCCCTTGAATTTCTTTCATCCTCGAGGTCTTCACATTCCTTTTCACTTTAATTCCTTCCATGTTGTCCATAAATTCTTTCTTCAACTCAGGAAACACCTTGGCACAAGATGTTGTATTGCCTTTAATGTTAGCCAAACGTTGCTTCATGCAATCGATCCCTCCTTTCACAACCTTCCGACACAATCGACAAATGACATGCTGGGGTTACTTGGATCCGCTAGAAAAGCATAGTTCCATCCCGGGTCATTAGAACCAAGAGGAACAAAAAACTTTGATGTATTGCTTCTCTGAATAGGAGGCTCACTTTCAGTTCCAGACATAGGAGAAGAACCGCTATCAGATGGTAGTCTAGAGGCCATACTTGACCGGCATTCAATCACAATTACAAAATAAAAATATCAACAAAAAAGTTCAATATGCATATACAAATAAGAGTTTTAGCCTTTTAAACAAACAAATGATTAAAGAATTGTGCAAGAACAAAAAAAGTGTAATATGCATTGCATATTATCCTTATTGTCCTATAAATTGACATCAAAGAAGAGAAAATTTACATGTGTAGATGCAAGGAGAGTGGGTACGTGATTACATGAATGCTTGCTAGGGTTTTATGTTTTAGATGGACTCGTCATTTATTCTGGATTATCTTTAGGATAGTAAACACAACTTTTAAAGGAAATATACAATGAGAAGAGGTTGTTTCTAAGTGTGCACAAGTAGAATTAGCTAGGGGTTTATGTTTTACACCCATTGGAATGGAGAATTATTTCTTCTAGCATGGGTCTGGGTTTTTATACCAAACAATGACATTGGCACCAATAATTAAATTTAAGAAACCATCCTCAAAAATCCTTGTCAGTCTACTAATTTCATATAGAATACATCTCTCTTTTAGTTTGATGCGGTAGTAAGAAGAGGTCAGTGAAAGGAGACGTAAATTGAGAGAAATAAGGGAAAAACATGTCTATTTCGTAAGACTTCTGCATTCAAAAATAAAATATAAAATCGAAATTATTGAAAGAAAAGAATATACGTACTTTCGCACAGTGACGACGAAGGTGGGAGTTGGTAGAGACATGCGGCGGAAGAGCCGGGAAGCGGCAGAAGAGCTGGGAGGAGGCGAAGGAGCTGGAGGAGGCGGAGGAGCTGTGAGGAGGCGGAGGAGCTGGAGGAGGCGGAGGAGCTATGAGGAGGCAGAGAAGCTGGGAGGAGTCGGAGGAGCTGGGAGGAGCCAGATGTGGCGAAGGAGTTGGGAGGAGGCAGAGGTGTTGGGAGGGGGCGAAGGCGGAGGATCTCGAAGTTGGAGGGAGGGAGCGGGATGAGAAACCTAGGTCGATCGAGTAGGGTATTGCAGTCTAAATGGGTAACCGGGCCTGCGGCAGATCCGATAACGAGGCTGGGGTTCTGAGTGGATGCACAATCCGCATATGTGGTAGTATAGCCCGCATATGTGATCTTCTCATGCGCTAGGGACATTTAATGCTACGATCATGGCCTTAAATTTCGGCGAATTTCGACCGAAATTCGGTCGAAATTCGGTTTCGTGGCGATACCGACATCGAAACCATGTATAATATCTGTTTCCAGGATTTCGGCCGAAATTTCGGCCGAATTTCGGTCATTTCGGTCATTTCGGTCCATTTCGGTGGAAATTGTTCACAGATTTCTCGGATTTCGGTGGAATTTCGGTGGAATTTCGGTTCATTTCGGTCCATTTCGGTCCATTTCGACTGAAATTGTTCTAGGTCACCATATGTCATGCCTAGGCCACTTATTGATATTCATAGGTACTATTTGGTCACTAAATGAAATTTATAGGTCACTATTTCAACCACCATTGCAATATAAGCCACTATTCCAACCACCATTGTAATAAATAAGGCCATTAAGGGTCCTATTTAAACCCAAAAAATATAATGTATATGTTCTCATTCCATCTCACAACTTCACAAGTCACAATTCACAACCTAACTTAAGTCTTGGAGAGCCAAGTTTCCAAATTCCAAGTCTCGTATAACATACATTTTACGATCACAAACTCTACTATGCATTTATTTTGGCATACATGTTAAAATATTCGTGTTTGTGTGTGTGTCTTGTTTTATTTTTAAATAAAAGTATTATTATTCTTTTGAGAATTGATAGAAAAATTAAATGCCAAAATTTAACCGTGTACTGAAATATGAAATTTCACTCTGGACGGTCATTGATATGATGACCGAAATCATTATTTTAAGGTACTGAACATTATAACATCTTATTATAAGCAAAAAAACTTGTATTTATGCCTCTTTTATTGATTAAACAACATTACAAATCTTAAATTTTGAAAAAATGAGTTTTCAAGTCGTTTTCCCAATTTCCGGCCATTTCACCGAAATTCCACCGAAATTCCTTTTCTGGGCTTTTACCGAAACGAAACCGAAATCCGACATTCGAGGCCTTGGCTACGATTCGCGTATGCGGCATGCCTGAGGGTTCGCACACTCATATGTAGCAGCATATGTCATCGCTTAGAGTGCTTTCGTGAACACTGGCGAAAACAATCATGTGCCTAATATTAGTTTTTCTGAGCTTCAACGCTTTCATCGCTAATGTGATGTATCTTTTACTAGTGTGAAATTGTTTTTGAATATGTTTTTCGCAAAACTTAATATTATTATATATATATATTTAATGTATTTTATTTAATTTTACTTTTTCTTTTCTAAAAACTGAGGCTTATGCCTCGCCTCACATTTCGGGAAAATGTCCTGAACCGCCTCACGCTTTTCTAAACCTTGCTCTGAACCTTTTGTCGTCTTTCTTGACAAAAGGTCTCAATCTTTGCCTATAACTAAAACAAAGGTAAGGTCTTCGATTCCATATTAATGTCGGAGAAGCCATTCAAATATGGGAGAGAAAAGATGTCATAATTAGAGGATAGTGGAACTATGAACCAGGAAATCCAATAAATTGAAGATCGAGCTAAACTCTCCTACATGTTTTACTCGGTTTACTAAAAGAGTTGTTCATAAGACCAAAGAATCTGCACTTCGGGGACTTACCCTAACCATATCTCAGCATGAATTTATTGCAAGTGAGGGAAAGAAACATAACTACCATTACAAATATTTTTTAACACAAAATTACAAATGGAATATGACAGCGTGTTTGCCTCCTCCAGAAAACAGGAAAGGATAAGGGGCATAAATCTCACAAACAAACCATCATAAGTACCTGGAGAGCCATTACACCCGTACCAAATTGGGTCATTGGATGCGACTGTATTGGGAGAGCATCTATAGCTTTGTAGACGTAATCTGCAATTACAAGAAGACTATAAAATATACATGTACAATATGATGTTACTTATGTGCCTCTGAATCCGTTAATAAGCGGCATTTTTTAAGATAACAGGAAACGATAAAAAATTATTACATACAAATATCAAACAAAACATGTGGTTGATCTGTTGGGAAAGAACGAAATTCAAAAAACAAAAATAAGAGGCAGAAAATCCGGCATATATGCCTCTCAAGAGTAAGCATAAGATTAGGCGGGACGATACCAATTTCCAACAACAAATAACTTCTACATCACAATATGTCCACCCAAATCCAAACAATAAGCCAATAGTCTCACTAGACAAACTTTACATGGAAGGTCAAACCAATAGTTTGAAAGATTGTTCACATCCTTCAGCCTCAACTGCTAATCCAAATGTTAGTTTCATGGAGCCATTTTTCTTTTATATAAATACATCTTTTTATAACCACAAAACCAAAGAATATTCATAATAACTGCATCTTCTATACAACGCATCCATTGACGGTAATATTCCATTCTCTACTAGACAGCATGAGATAAAATCTAGTCATGGATTTGACAGTCCTTTATTTTTCTAATCAAGTACAGCAGGCTCCTCCACAACTGTAAGGCTCACCAAGGTCAATAACTCCCCCTTCAGAGGCTGCATTGGACTCATTTGTAATGGTGCAACCTTATCCTGATCAACAATGTCATGATATTAGAGAGAGGATATCAATGCCGACATTGGTAGACTTCCTTGCCTCGGTAGATCCCTAAATTTCCAGGACCAAGATTACGGGCAATATGCCATAGACTAAAAAGCATGATACTTCTGAGATGGCGAAGTACAAAAAGCACATCAAAGAAGTAAAACGGACAAGCGCACGGTACATTCACCTACAAATTTCCTTTTAGCAAGAAACTAGGCATTTTGTTGTCTATTGTTTTTTTGTGAAATCATGGGTTGCATAACATGGGAGATGTGCACCCTAACTCATATTTTCAGTAAGAATAAGACAAGATACAAAGGTTACAAAGACCAGGCCTCAAACAGCACCCTCGCATGTTCAAGTACATTGTCTACATAAAACCTCTCTCCTCTAAAGATAACTCCATTTCGTGCAAGCCATGCCCAAATCAAGGTAATTTAGAACCCCTCTAATGGTCGGGTGGTAGAAGCAGTGGCTCCCACTTTAAAGGACCAGGGTTTGAATCCCGCTAATAGGAAAAAAATCAAGAGAATTTCCCACCTCTTGCTATCTTCTGATCCCCTCCAACTGGTAACAACAGAGTCCCCGAAGCTCGCCTAGAATTTGTGCATGTAAAGAAAAGGTGGTTGATGTCGTATTGGTTCTCCCCACAATGAGCACACTCCACGCTTGCACCCTCCAAAAGTCTCACCCTATGAGCAGCCATTGGAATGATTCCACACCTAAGCAGCCGAAGAAAAACCTTAATTTGCGTTGGAATCCTCCACTTCCTCATAAGAGTGCAATCCTGGGTGAGAATGCCAAGATCAACATTGCATATGCACAAATGACCTTTTACAAGCCTTCTTCACAAAAAAGTGACCATCGCACTAGATCCACAAGTCCCCCCAACCATTGCACCATCCACTGAGGTAAGTGAGCAAGAAAGGCGCAAGAACACCTCCAATCTTTGACCCGAGAGACGATCAAGAAAGTGGCACCCATAAATCACCAAACCAGTACCCTGCAACCGACGCCTTCTAATCAATAGCCAAGGCAAAATAGACATGGAAAACGATCACATATAAAGAACCTTCCTCCGTCTAGTCATCCATGCAAAATCTGAACCCAGTTCCAACCTCCATAATTGGTCTGCACAAGGATACAAACTTAGAAAGCACAACGTAGATGCTTCTCCAGAAGGTAGATGGCCAGGAATGGTATCAAATCTCACAATCCACTCAAAAATAACCACATAAATCGATCGGATCAACTTGGTCAGCATATCCTTGTCATCATCCTAAATCCGTGCAATCCACTTTGCAATCAATGTGTTTATACATTCATTACATTTCAATATATTTATACTTGAATGAAACATTATGATTACATAGAAAGTAGAATGTACGACCCCTATTCAAAAATAATGGTAAGGATGACTATAAGATAACAAGTAATCCATGATTTTTTTCTAAAATGTAGTATATGGACACCCTTGAGAAGTGTTCACTTCAGAAATCCATGATTAACTGATAACTGCAAATAGGATAGCAAACACAATCTCCAAACCTAAGATAATGCTATAGACCACCACCCAATTTTAGAATTTACGGAGAAGGTGCAAGCCCTCAATAAATCCCCATTTCACTTCTGACAGAGTTTCAACAGCACAATCACAGTTATTTTTCCTTTTCATTTGCCCTTGTGTTACCAAGCATCTTGATCGTTACTAAAATTAGATATGGAGCCATGAGATTTATATCGCAGTGAATAAAAATTATAAATATAATTCCTTTGTAGATTAGAAAAATGAAAAATATTGGGTGATTTCATTAAATGATTGCTATTCAATTCAGTATTCATATAGAATTACTTGATTACAAATACTTTTTGTTTACTTCTCAAAAGACAATAAATATGAAATTTGGCTTGCATTACAAAGTCAGAAAACTAATATATATACAATCAAACACTTTTTCCCATTTTATATGGATCCTCAAAATGGAAAACTTACTTCCAAACAAGTCTAGTTGTCATACCCAGGATTCTCTCAGAAAATGCATATTTCATAATAGTTTCCTTCCAACGTTATTTTGGTCTTAACTCCCACCTCCTACAAGGCCCTTCTCCAACTTCTCACACATTCAAACCAAAATACTAAACTATTTTTCCAGATGCCCAAACTACGATAAACATGTTTCCCCCATCTTATCTTCTATGTCGCCATGCCAACCTTCTATCTAATATCCTCTCTGTGAATCTGATCCTTCATGTGTTGCCGCACATCAACAGTAACATCTTCATCTCAACCACAGACATTCTTTCTCTCTACATTTTTCAAAGAAAAGGTTGTATATCCAGGGATGATGGTATATAACCACCCTTCTATTTAAATTTGTTGAGATTGTTGAGATAATTATGGTAGTTGTTGAGATAATTATGTTAGTTTTCTATTTCTGGTATGTCTCTCTTATGTAATTAACCCAGGGCTTTTCTCCTATATAAGAGAGCCTTAGGGTCTCTTCTATTTCATGAAAAACGTTTCTCCCAACATGGTATCGGAGCAACGGTCATAGACCGGGGTTCCCGTATCCCACCCAAAACCCTAACCCTAACCCCCCCCCGCCTTCTCTCAGCGCCGCAGCCCAGCAAGGGACCTCCCCCCGCCGCCCGTTGCTGCCCTAAGGCGGTCCAGCCCTTCTGCGCCGCTGCCTAGGTTTCCCCCAGCCACCTGCGCCGCCGCCAGGGCTTCCTGCGTCGCCGCCAGGGCCCCTCCAGCCTCCTGCGCCGCCGCCTGGGCCGACCCCTGCCATCCCGAGGTGCCGCAAAAGCCCCCCCCCCCCCCCCCGCCCTCCTGTGCTCGGCTGGGGTGTCCAGCAAGTGCCGAGTGCACTCCGGTTGACTTCCCGTGATCTGAAACTGGTATTCCAGCCCCTGTTTTGCAATCTATTGGTCTGATTTTGGTTGTCAGTGGTGTTTTTGGTCTTCCATATAACATCTAAACGCCACTAGACCTTAATAAACTGCATAGGAATGGTTGTATAAGTCTAGATATACAACCACTCCTCTTCATGCTTGTGTAGACATTATTCGGTTGATCTACTCCTCAGTTGTCCGAGGTTCATTTCATCGATACAATGTCCGACATTAAAAGTGACGTCTTCTCTTTTTCTGGTGCATTCAAAGGACACCAATAGTCAAGATGGATGGGACCAATTATGAACTATGGTCCATGCAATTTCGCATTCTTATGCAGTGCCACAACAAAGAACACATTATCACCGAATCCGAGTCGATGGACAAAACTGAGTCCAATGCTTCGTGGAAGCAAGATGATGCTTATGCTCGTATGTGGCTCTCCGGGACGCTCACCACGGAGATTGCCAATGATATTGTCAACCAACCCACCGCAAAGGCTATGTGGGATATTTTAGCAGTCACATATGGGCAAGCCAAGACTGAGAGCAAGATTCTTCAGTTACAGTTTGACATTTTCTCGACCAAACAGAATAATCGCCCGCTTCATGTGCATTTTTCTCATCTCCGCGGCATGTTTGAACGTCTACACAGCTTCATGCCTATCACTACCAGCACCGAGTAGCAACAACAGTATCGGAACGCCACTATGACAGGGGTGTTCATATCCTCTCTTGATTCCGAATATGATGCAGCACGTACACAACTTCTAACTGGAGAGACGATACCCCCGATGGAAGAAGTATACAAGCGACTCAGTCGGATTACCACTACTCCCACTACTGTCGCTCCGAATCCTTCCGCTATGGCCGTCTCACGGGGAAGGGGAGGATCTTCCCAGTTTCGAGGACGTGGTCTTCGTGGTCGTGGTGGTGGCCGTCAGCGTGGTTCATGTTCTTATTGCCATCGTCCTGGTCACTCTGAGAAGACATGCTTTCAGAAGCATGGATATCCAGCCTCTGCAAGAGTTGCTGAACAGACAGAACCTACCTTGGCTCCATCCCAAGATGCTCGCCTGAATGATATTGTTTCTAAACTTCGCGAGATGATGTCCGCTCCCATTATTCCGGCTGCGACTTCCTCTGATGTTGGGGCTACTGCCAAAGCCTCGTCTAGCTCCTCAGGTACTACTTATGCTCTTATGAGTTGTAGCAGCTCTGATTTGACTGATAGGATTGTGGATTCGGCAGCATCTCATCATATGTGTGGAGATCAAGCACAGTTTACTTCCTACAGCCCGATTGCCTCTGGTCGATTCGTGGTGATTGCTAATGGAGTTCGACTATCTATTGTTGGTCAGGGGGAGATTGTTCTAGCTCCTTCTTTTCATTTGCAGAACGTTTTACATGCTCCAGCCTTTCAGGTGAATCTTTTGTCTATTAGTCAAATTACAAAAGATTTACATTGTCGTGCCATATTTGATCCATCTTCCCTTGTGTTTCAGGACATACTAACGGGCAGGGTGATTAGATGTGGCCGTGAGCAGCAAGGATTGTACAAGCTTACCATACCATCTCATGCTGGGATCGCTACTATTACTTCTGGATCTGTTTCACCGTTCATGCGGCATCTATTCTTTGGACATCTTCCTCTTCAGAAGATGTGTCATGTTCTGCCTTAATTATCTACTTGTACTACCTTGGATTGTGAAGCATGTCAGCTTGGAAAGCACCATCGCTCTTCATTTCCGTTTCGTCAGAGTCGTGGCAGTAGTCAGTTGTTTGAGTTATTTCATTTTGATATTTGAGGTCCTAGTCGTGTTCCTGATCATCAGGGACATCGTTTTTATTTGGTTGTTGATGATTACTCTAGACTATCTTGGGTGTTTTTGTTAAAACATAAGTCTGAAGCTGGGGCTCTAATCAAGTCTTTTCTTATTGAGGTTAAAAACATTTTCTCCGCTAATGTTAAAATTATTCGTACGGATAATGCCTTGGAATTCTCTACCTTACAATTATCTGCATTTCTCAGATCTATTGGTATTATTCATCAAACCTCTTGTGCCCATACGTCACAGCAGAATGGTGTAGCTGAACGCAAACACCGTCACCTTCTAGACGTCACACAGACGCTTTTGATTCAAAGTCGAGCTCCCCATTCTTTCTGGGGAGATGTTGTTCTTACATCCTGTTACTTAGTAAACAGGATGCCTTCCACCATGCTAGGAGAAAAGGTTCCCTTCTTGATTGCGTTTCCCGAGAAGGACCTATTTTCTCTCACTCCCAGAGTTTTTGGTTGCGTCGCCTTTGTCCACAATTTTGCTCCTGGTCGTGACAAGATCTCACCCAGAGCGGTCAAATGTGTTTTTGTTGGATATTCTCGTACCCAAAAGGGGTATCGTTGTTTTGATCCTGTAGGACGGAGATATTATGTGAGTGCTGATGTCACATTTTTTGACTCTATTATGTATTTTTTCCTACATATGACAGATTGTCCAATGGTAGTTTTGAAGAAGATGTGGTTCCTCCACCACCTCCTTCTCCTCCAACTCTGCCTACTCCACCACAAATCTCTCCACCTCCATCTCCATCTCCATCTCTACCTCCACCTCCACCTCAATTCTTACCACGTGTTTACACTCGTAGGTCTTCTACTCACCCCGCTGCTCATATGCCCTCTACATCATCCAACACGCCTCAGGTATGTCATGAACATATTATTTTATCTGATGGTGCTGGTCTTTTGGATGGATCACAGGCTGAGACAATTGTACAGAACAGTGTGGATGATGACCCGGAGGTTCCCATTGCTTTGAGGAAGCCTCGTCGTCAGTGTGCTACTTACCTTCTTGCTGCACATGTTAGTTTGGATCATCTTTCAGAAGAGTACAGGCGCTTTGTGGGACTATCTGCAGTTACTGTCCCACGAACATATCAGGAGGCGTTACAGGACAATAGGTATCGTATGGCCATGGAAGAGGAGATGGCAACCTTGCAGTCGCGGGGTACATGGAGTCTTGTGCTTGCTCCTTTGGGTGCCTCCGTAGTCGGCTGCAAGTGGGTATTTATAGTCAAGCACAAAGCAGAGGCAGTGTGGATCGCTACAAGGCGAGACTTGTGGCACGTGGGTTCACCCAAACCTATGGGGTGGACTACCAGGATACCTTTTCCCCAGTAGCCCGACACTCAACGCTTCGTATCCTTCTGTCAGTTGCAGCTTCCAAGGATTGGCCTCTTTATCAGCTTGATGTGAAGAATGCATTCCTATATGGGGATCTACAGGAGGAAGTTTATATGCAGCAGCCACCAGGGTTTCCTACTGAGGGGGAGTCCCAGAAGGTATGCAGGCTCTATAAGGCGATTTATGGCCTTAAGCAGAGCCCTAGAGCTTGGTACCAGAAGCTATCGGAGATAATAGAGGAACAGGGGTTTGTACGGTCTACTGCAGATCATTCACTTTTTTGTCCAGAAGACACAGAGAGGTACCATTGCTATTCTTGTCTATGTAGATGATATCATTGTCACAGGGGATGATGAGCAGGGCATTCAGACTGCCAAGGAATTCCTTGGTACGCAGTTTGTGACCAAGGATCTTGGCACTCTTCGATACTTTCTTGGACTGGAGTTTACAAGGAATCAGCATGGTCTTGTGATGACCCAGAGAAAGTTTGTGATGGATCTGCTTTCTGAGACAGGTATGACAGAATGCAAACCTGCTACTACTCCTATGGATCCAAGTGTGAGATTGTATGATGATGACACTGAAGAGGGTGACAGCAGGAGATACAGAGAGCTTGTTGGGAAGCTCTTATATGCCACCATCACCAGACCAGATATTGCTTTGCAGTGTGCAAAGTTAGTCAGTTCATGGAGCAACCCAGGAAGGTGCATATGGATGCGATTCAGATGATTTTGAGGTATCTGAAGAACTCACCTGGTACTGGTCTTATCTTCAGCAGGGGTACATCCCTTGAGGTGACTGCATGTGCAGATGCAGATTATGCAGGGTGCCCCAAAGACAGGAAGTCTACTTCTGGCTTTGCTGTTTTTGTGGGCAACTCCCTTGTTTCATGGAAAAGCAAGACGCAGACAGTGGTTGCAAGATCCAGTGCAGAATCTGAATACAGGGCCATGGCACAGGGAAGTGCAGAGATGATGTGGGTTAGATCCGTATTGACGGACCTTGCTGTTGAGGTTCCTCTTCCTATGCAGTTGGTATGTGATAATCAAGCAGCTATGTTTATTGCCAATAATCCTGCTTTCCATGAACGAACTAAACATATAGAGGTGGATTGCCATTACACTAGAGACATGATTCAGAAAGGTCTCGTATCCACCACTCATGTTTCTACTGGAGATCAGACAGCTGATATCTTCACCAAGGCACTTACTAGAGGTCCTTTCCAGAAGTGTTGTACCAAGCTGAGCATGATAGATATCTATGCTCCAGCTTGAGGGGGAGTGTTGAGATTGTTGAGATAATTATGGTAGTTGTTGAGATAATTATGTTAGTTTTCTATTTCTGGTATGTCTCTCTTATGTAATTAACACAGGGCTTTTCTCCTATATAAGAGAGCCCTAGGGTCTCTTCTATTTCATGAAAAACGTTTCTCCCAATAAAATTTATTTACATGGTTATAGTTACTTCTCAACATTCTGCCGTATCTCACCAACCTTGTTGAAAAAGATAGGCCAGGTTAATTAAGCAGACAGGTGTCATTAGGCAAGTTATAGCCAATTTCCTCATCTTTCAACGTTCCAAATAGGATGAAAATGAACCTTCTATTGATCTCGAGGCCAAGAGCTCAAAAATGAACTGGTAACAACACGTTTCAACAGATTCCAGAACACGCTCAGCGAAGAAAATGATCCCATGATCATGATATAAAATGGAATTTGCTACAGCGAAACAAAGATAACTCACAATCCACCAAAAAGTCCCACACTGCTTACTTGGAAGCAAGTGCATCTTTAATTCACAATTTAATATATGTGATATTTATACTTCATTGATACCTTATCACCTATAATCTAATGGCCTAGTATGTAAGCTAGTTACATGTTTTGGGGAAAGGAAGAAGCTACATATCTCTGCAGTTGATTTTGAGTTTTCCCTCAAGCTTTTTTGATAGTTCGGTAGCAGGCAAATGCCACAGGTGAACCCTTTCAAAATGTGGTGAAATCATGATTTCAGATTTCGCGAAATTTCGGCGAAATTTCGGCAAAATTTCGATTTCGACAAGGAACCGAAATCTCGAGCGAAATGGCAATATGAGGACAGTTTTCGGTCATTTCTCCATAAATGGTGGTCGATATGGGCGAAACGTCATCGAAATTTCGTCGAAATTTCAACGAAATATCGTATCGAGAGGGTATCGATACGATATCCGAAACCGATATTTAAACCCTTGGGTGAAATGTTCAACGTTAATGACAACCAAAAGATCAGAACCTCAACAGAGTTAGAATGGAAACAGAGACATTGTAAATGAGATTGATACGTATAATCTTTATGATACCATAGAACTACAACGAAAATGTACTCACGTGTCAAAGCCAGCAGAATAACATATTCCAATCTTTTTAATATTTTAAATGCTTTTGTGAATCATATTATACCTCTATTGGTTGCATCGACAAGTTACTTGTGTATTCACTCCACATTAACCAGGAACATACAAATAAAAACTAATTGGGAATGCAGACTATCTTCTGCCGCGTGCAACACATAAGCATTCTGGGGTTTATTTTTCCATTGCTTTAGATCATCACATGATCCTAATTCCCGACATGTTAAAATATATGGCAACCCGTTTATAGCATATCTACAAGATATCAATACTCAAGCAACCTGGAATTGTGGAACGGCTCTGCAATTCTTCAGATAATGCCTTGACCTGCTCCTCACTTGGAACCTAAATTCAACATTAAAACAAAATGCCAGAAATAAGAAAATCGTGTATGCTCTAGTTCACATATTAGCTTGCAATGCATCACTTGAAATAGGATACCCTAAAAAATTGAGTACTGAAAGGAAACTAATTAGAAATAACATAGTAACAGCATAAACCCTAAGGGTTACCTCCATTACACATGGGAGGGGTGCCCTCTTAACATCTCCCTTAGTGGGAGAGTATGTCATAGCAACATAAATGCTATATATAGAAGTGTGGTTTGCATCAAAACCACATACTTTCCATAAAATCACACAAAGTCCGTAAGTGGGCAGCTTTGCACATGAAGACCCATTCATGGGTCAGCTGATCCACCAAAATGTCAAAATGTTTTAATATCATGTTATTAACTAAAAGCACTAATTTGTAGTGCCATCAGGCATGTGAAGGGACATCCTGCAACAAGAGATACACGCCAATGCCTCCTTTTCCAATGACAGCAAACGATCAACCAATTGGCTGTCTCAATTTCACATAAAAGATCATTTTAAATTACTGTCCTCTGAATGAATATCTTTACTTCACTTTCGGACTTCTCGGTATATCTAAAATATTTTAAAAATTTCCTCAATAGTTCGCATTCGCATCATAACCAAAAAGCCTTCCAAGTTCCACCATTATTTCAAGTGCTAATTTTTCAAAAGCAAATTCAAATGGCCATTTGAATTGAAAGTGATTATTTGAATATATTACAAAATTCAGCTGATTATCAAAGCAAAACGGGTACAGCCCCCCTATAGAGTCCATCGATTTCAAGTAATATTCCATATTCCATATTGTAGTAATCATTTGTTGCTTATGCTTTATTGAATCACAATGTGAATTATTAAGATCTATATTTCTCCAATAAATGGCATACAGTTTTAGGTGTTAGGCATGTCCAAAATTTTTCCTATTAATAACACCCAGAGAGGTTGAATAATCAATTACCTTTCCAGTCAAGAGAAGCCATAAAAGGCCTTCAGCCAAGGGCTCTCCTCCCTCTGATGCAGTAGGAAGAGCTTTCTGGCATTCAGGAATCGAAAGACCTCTAAAACGGATACCCTGAGGAACAGGAGACAAATAATCAATAAAAAATTTGTTAGCCATTAAAATTGTTTTAGGAAAAAAACTCGACAAAGGGGACAAAATTTGATCAGCAAAGTGAAAAAAATCAACTGATGTCTATATGAAATATAAAATTACCTCATCTGGATCAACCAATGACGGGTCCCACCATAATGCAGTCATTCCTCTCATTCCTCCAAGTACCTTTTAAATAATGAACAATTAGATTAACAAACACCAGACAGAATCTTGCAGAAGAAATCATCTACAAATGCAATTCAATCACATAACAATTCTAAATGAAGGTATCCTTTCCATCTTTTCTTGTTTTTCAGAAAGGAAAACCAATATAACTTAGTTCCAGAGAAATATGTACCATATCAACCGTGATATTCCCCAGTTGAACTTTACCGTATTCAGATTTCAACTTCTTGAGGCGTTCCTGCAATAGACCAGGATAACTTAAGCACAACGGTCTACAAAAGAGATACGAGGTAGAGGACGGCAAAGAAATAAATGAAGACACAAACTCAATAAAAAGCAAGACTTTTTCTAAAAAAAATCAACTACATGCATCAAATGTATAACATTTAGAGGTATATAATATTGAGATTGGCAATTCCAGAAGACTGTCCAAAACTTGACACAAGTTCATCTCCAAACTAAGTATTAAATATATAAACCCTTGAAAGATTGTCATCGAAGCGAGCTCAACTTTTAAATTCTGAGTCAATATCAAAATCAATAAAATCATATTTTTAACAGTATTATTTTTTAGCAACCCTTAAAGATTGCCATCAAAGCTAGTTCAACTTCTAAATACTGTGACAATATCAAAATTAATAAAATCGTATTTTAAACCCACTTAAGCGGTCTGGTGGTAGTGAAGTGTGCCCATCACCCAAAAGATCAGGGTTCAAAAATCCCCTTGTGGGGGAGGTGTTAGGTAGTCGACAGCCAGCGTAAAAAATAGTCGAATCTTTCATCATGGATTTGAGCAAGAATCCATGTAACATGCCCTACTTATAGTGGGAGAAAGCTTTGCCATTTTTACTGTTTTTTAGCAAGCTACAGAAAGATATATTCATCATCATCCAAAACAGGGCAGGAATGAATGATGCTTGCAAACCAGCCAATAAATAAAGTGATGGGGTAAGAATCAAGATCAGTCCCACATCACGGCAGAACAGCAAAAGAAAACAAAGATGGAAATGTTCAGCCTAATGTACATCAAAGTGGTCAATTATGAAAACGGCAATTACAGAAAGTCATGAAAAACAGTAGAAGTGATGGGGTAAGATGAATCCCACATCACGGCAAAACAGCAGAAGAAACCAAAGATGGCAATTACAGTCTGTACTTGAGAACAAGGACTCTACATGGTTTACTTCAATGAACCATCCAAAATCTTGCTAAAAATATTTAGTAAAAGAAAAAGACAGAACCTCATTGAAACTGACAGCAACTATTCTTCAAGCTTTTACAGTTTGAAGTACAATTGCATATGAAAGAGTGAAAAAGCAAACCTGCTGTTCTGGGATTAGTTCCTTTAACTGAGACCGAAGATCCTATGATGTGAAAGAAATAATTAATACAAACAACAACAAAACACAATTAAGTAGATTCGGCAATGAATTTAATAATCAATACTAAAGAAAAAATAGATAACGGAATGGTCAACAAGGAAAATAGTACTTCCACAAAAAAATTTTTGAAAGAAAAAAAGGGCCTGCACCGTATAGGTGTGTGCCCAAAAACTTCATCATTTATCACCTTTAAAACATGGTTACAGACCGTATATAGGTGGCAGTGGCACCACTAATGAAAGAGATTACATCACCCAACTATCAGCAAGCACTTTGGCAAGCGCCACCACATTTTCACCATACATTATGTCAACTCTGAATATAGACTCGTTCCCAGCAATCCAAATTGCACAAAGAACCGTCAAGAACACAGACCGCTCTTTTTCCGAGCCCCTCCAGTCTTCTCCAATGGACTCCCAAAAGCCCTCCATACTATCACACAGGACATTAATCCCCAAAGAGGGACCATGCCTCCACCGAGCTCCTGCACCTAAAGAATAGGTGATCCGCATCTTCCACCCCCATCTGGCACTACGAACAAGATGAGTTTACATTCGCAAAGAATCCCGCTAACTAGACCTCTGTCATCAATCTACCTCTTTTGCACAGCCACAGAAAGACATTTACTCGTATCAGCATTTTTCAGGTCCACAGTTTTCTACAATCTGCCTCCGAGCCACCAAGATCATAGGTCCAAGACCCCTTCAACACCTTGTATGCTTTCTCAACCTTGAACTTCCCTTCTTGCAAGCACCAGCAATCTCTTCCCTCTTTGGGACCAGCCACATCCTACAGGGTCTCAAGCAACATCAGCGATTCCTTTGCTATTTGGTCTGACAGGTCAGAGCGGAAAGATGGGAAGAAGCCGTGGTCATCCCACACCTCAGGCATGAGAGCACCTGGATTTAAAGAGAGGGTGATGAGCCTGGGGAAGCATTCACCCAACGCACCTCCTTCAAACCAGTCATATAAACCAAAAACAAAAGCTCCATCCATCACCCAAAATCGGCCTGAGGGACGGGTGTATCTCCTGTGCCAGATCGCGGATTCCCTGCCAGAAGAAACATGGCGCCAGACCCAGATCCTCAGAGCTGGGAAAGGTGATTCCCACCCTGTAGATCCTGCAGAGGAAGGTGCACAACAAGATACTGCAATCTCCCCAAATGCAGGCAACCCATCTTCAAAGAAGAGCCTTGTTCAACTCCTGAAGACTTCGAACGTCAAGACCCCCATCCTCCTTGGGACAGGCCATCTTCTTCCAGTTAATCAGGGCTACACCACCCACCTTCCCCTAGGTAGCCCAAAAAAACTTACGTATGATACCTTCAAGCATCTTCCTCACCCCAAACGAGAGTAGCTTCGAAGAGAGAAAAAATATCGGTATGGTAGAGAGGACCAACTTCAGCAGAACAAGACTTACAACCCTGGATAGGCAAGCAACCTTCCAACCTGTTAATCTATGCTCCACCTTCTCAATCACAGGACCTCAATCAGTCGCCTTCATCTTCCCCGCCACCAAAGGAACACCAAGATACCGAAAGGGCAATTTGCCTCGAGGCGATTGTAGCCAGCCCTCACAAATCGCAACCTCCTCCTCCTGTCCTCCGACATCCAAAAGGGATAAACTCCGATTTCTCCTTGTTAATCCTCAACCCCGACACCATCCCGAACAAGTCCAGAACCGCAGACACTCCTCTACAACCTAAAGGGTCCCATTCCACAAAGACGATCATGCCGTCCGCGTATTGGATGACGGGTATAGAAATCTCCTTCAAGTAGCCTCAGAAAAAAACACCAAAAACCACACGATCCACCATGACTGTCAGCGCATCTGCAACGAGCACAAAGAGTAATGGAGCAAGAGGACCACCCTTCAGCTACTTGTTCACCACCACGGCACCACCGCACAAGACGTAGTGATACACCTCTTCATCCACAATATCCATATAGTAGGAAAGCCATGTCTGTACATCGATGCCCCAAATGAAGTGTCAATCCATACAATCATAAGTCTTGGAGAAATCCACCTTCCAAAGAGCACCTTTAGGCTTGCACCTGTGTCAATCTACCACAATCTCTGATGCCAACACCACACTATCCAACAACTGTCTATCAGGGAAGAAGGCACTCTGAGTTGAGGCGACAATCTTGTTCAGCACCTTCTACAATTGATTAGCAAGTGACTTAGCCAGAATCAGGTAAATCGTGTTCGAGAGGACGATGGAACGGTAGTCCTCAACTTTGGAGGCACCATCCTGCTTAGGGAGCAAGACGATGAAGGAGTGATTGAGCCTCTCGAAACCCTTGTCTTCCATGAAATCTGCTAGATTGCTACCACCCCCATCAAATCCTCAACAATGTGATCCCAAAATTCTCTGTAAAAGATCGAAAAACCATCTGAACCAGGACACCCATCCGGGTTGTGAGAAAATAAGGCATCCCGAATCTCCTCCATCTTAACGATCTCGTCGAAGCAATCGCATCACCATCCTGAATGCGGTTGACCCAAGTCTCGTCCACCTATACCCACACTGAGGAACATGTGTGTGCTCATGGATTTAAAATACCTAGTGACTGCCCTCGCGACATCAACCTCATCGTAAGACACCATCCCCTTGACCTCAATCGAATGGAGGAGGTTGTGTCCTCTTTTGTCATTCACCACAGCATGGAAAAACCTTATATTTGCATCACCCTCTTTTAGCCATTTCATTCTCGACCTTTGCCTCCACTCGATCTCCCTCCCCCTATCTTCCTCATCCAACACTTTCTGCACCACACCACGTTTGAGGATCTCGTCTTGATCCAAATCCCTAACATCCTCCAGCAAGTCCAATCTTATAATCTCATGCTAGGCCCACACTCTTTTAGGGCCCCGCTCGGCCCTAGAATCCTTCCTGAACAACACCAACATTTGGTGCAGAACCACCAACTTGGCTGCGAAGACCGCCCTCGTCAACCCCTCAAACACCAGACTCCTCCAAAAGGAAGAAACAAGCTCCCCGAAGCCTTCCTCCAACATCCAACTTCTCTCAAACCTGAAGTAGAACGAGGTCCCCCTGCTAGAGCATGTGTCCAGACAGATAGGCGTGTAGTCGAATCTCGACCTAAGAAGCGATGTGACGGCTGCCAAACCGAACATTTCCAGTGCTTCAATCAACAGTAGGAACCTATCAATACGAGATCTGGGTGACGAGCTCCTCCATGTATAGTTGCAGTCTGTAGCATCAGCTACCTTTAAAGAAAGATCTGCGACCACCTCCGCAAACGGGCTTGAACCAACATCACACGCACCCCTCCCTCCAAGCATGTCTTCCTCAAATAATGTGACATTGAAATCACCTCCAACCACCCAGGTCACATCACCAAAATGTTCCCTGATGAATCTCAGCTCATCCCAAGTAGCGTCATTCGACGAACCACCCGAGACACCATACAACGAAGAGATGGCACAAAGTGATCTATCAGCCTTATCATGCATGAGCACAGTGAACGAGTGCACCAAACTGACCTCCTCCACAAGGTCAAACAAGCTCTCACTCCACACAACCATGATTCCCCCAGCACTACCCATAGTCAGCATTGCGCAGAACTCCATAAGACTAAGACTCGAGACAAAGTCCCATCTCACATTGTCCCACGAATCAACCTTGGTCTCCTGCAGACAAGCCACATCAATATGCCACTCCAACAACATAGCACTGATGGCCAAATGCTTGTCTGGTTAACCCAAACCCCGGACATTCCACGAGAGCAATCTCATTGAGAACTCGTGGGGCCAGACCCTGCTAGCAGAACACCAATCAATTGTGCAATTAATATATCAAAGGCATTTCTGGAATCCTTTCCAGCCACTGAAGCATGGTCCACCTCTGGATGAGGCCTTGCACCTTCCGAAAGGGCACCCTAGTCCTTGTCATCCTTGATCTTTACCGGAATCAGATTATCTTGCGCAACCAGATCCCTGGCCATGATCACCGCATCACACACACGTGGTCACCTCTTCACTCACAACTTCCAACCCTCGCATCTCCCACTCCAACGCATCTGCACATTGCCTTTTCCAGGAGAAGGACCTCAGTCGTTGCTTCCCACCCCTCACAAAGGACGGACTGCTCCGAGGCCCCAGAAATCTCCTCTCAGGTCTAAACCGCTCAACCCCACCGCACAACTTACCGTGTTGTAGAACCAACCTCATCGTGGAAGCACCTTCCTGCAACTTCACACTACCCTGAGGGCCGTCCCCAGGCATCCGACTCGAGGAGTGACGATCACTCCATCCAGCCTGTCACTGATGGTCACCATCCCTACCTAACACAAGCGCTCACCGCAGAGGATCCTAGCCTTCGTCACCCCTGGAGGTACCCATCAGCTCTGCCAGACCAGGAACAGGAAGGTTGGGCAAACCCATCCCCTCTAGTTTCCAACCAGATGGAGGGGGGTGTCGCCTCCATCCGAACCACAAACAACCGACGCCATCGGCTCGCGCGATCCCAGCAGCAGTGGGTCATCCATGGCAACGTCAGAACTAACCAGACCCTCCATCGGGTCAAAGAACTCCTCGAACTCAAAAACCTCGAACCCAATGGTAGTGGGTACCAAGCGGGTCAAGTTGGGATTCGGAACCAAATAAATCACCAGACCTATCGGGCACAAATGGATATCTGGATCCCTGCAAGCGGATCGCAAAAACCTAGAAGCTAACGAACCCCCGAGACCCACTTGGAGAGGATGATCTGAAAACAGGACCACCCCTTCAACTCCCTTAATAATCCCATGCACGATTGAAGTGGTAACGGTTGTCAGACCACCGCGATCCACCTCGAGGTACGAGGTGTCACCCGCCAACCCAACAAAGGTTGGACCCGAAGGCATCTCAATAGTCGCCTTCGTCGTAGTAGACCCCACCACCAGTCGCTTCGCCACCAACAACGGAGCACCACTGTGTAGTCCTTCCCCCAATACGACCACCCAGATAGCAAGAGGCTTCCTTTCAAGCCAGACGATGGTCCTCAAGGGAATAGGGGGTTTGGACCCAAAGATCTTGACCACCATCTATGGCTCTTCACTCGATCCAATCCGGAGGAGCAAATCTCATCGAGCTCGCCGATGAACCTTACCACGTCATGAATGGTATCACGATTCTTGCATCTAAAGGGGGCTCTAAGGATCTTCGCCTTCCAAGAAGCACGCGAAGCTCCGAGTGCCCCATCAGACGACTGTGGCCTTCTCCACTTGGTCCGACCTCTCATCGCCGAGGGGTAGGGCCCTCTCAAAAGCCCCACCAACAACAACCTCTGTCCCCTTGGCCGAGAGACCCCGCACACACAGCAATCCACCCGAAGCATGGATGCAGCCTACATAAGCCCCAACATCCCTCGCAGGCCTAATCCCATCTTTGACTTCCATAAGCACCTCCTCATCCTCTTCTCTGATGACAAAACCTTCCAGGTACCGCTCATGTGACGCCCCCACAGCCACAGCAGAAACAAGTTGCGTCAAGTTTTCCGGTAAGTGAACATCCATCAACTCCATGTGAGGGGGCGATGGCATCGTTGTTGCCTCCTTCTCGGACCTCCCCGCCTTGCAATACTTCCTCTGATGACCCGGATTAGCGCAATAGAAACATAGGGGTTCTAGAGCGAGGCAAGTCTTCGAAAGATGGTCCAGTGCTCCACAACGAAAACACCAACGAGCCTTCACCACACCCCCACTTCGCCATCGGCCATGTCCCAGAGCTCTGGTGTGCTTCTCACGAGCCCATAGCATGGTGTCCTCCAACCACTCCCCCAGACCCCCGCCTCACCCTCTCCCTCATTATGGTGTTGATGGTCCTTGAACCCCTAGGGAGCCCACGATCTCCGCTCCCCGAGCCTCGCTCTCTCCCCTCCCCACTCCTCGAGCCTCGTTATCCCCTCACCCTGCTCCCCGAGTTCCGCTCTCTCCCCTCCTATCTCATCCTCCCTCTAGGATAGTAAACCTTGTACTTCCATGAAATTGACAAAAGTATAAGGACAATATAGATTATTAAACAATTTCTTAAAAGGGACAATAACAACCAAACCTTTTTTCCAACCCAACTAATCAACAATCTTAGTAGACTTTTTCTCATTTTGTGTCAACCTTTTGTTTGATATTTTCCTTGAAAATGCCATCATTATTTGTATGGTCACACGTCTTAATCTCGACAATCTTTACATGTCGTACGCAATCTACAGCTTTGTAGTTTTTTCCTTTTGTGTTTCAAAGGTATCTTTTTATCGCCAAAAAACAAAGAACCTTCTCTCCAACTTATCCACCCTGCATTGATTCTATAAGTGAAATCTTCTTCAATTTTTCCATCTCTTTAAAGGATCGGGCTTAAATATCTAAAGCATCCTTCTTCGGAATTAAACGCATTCAAGGACTACTTTTGACACATATCTAGGTCAATGTGAAAATATTCAACGTAATGGACTGAATATTCTTATTCGAGGGGGGATGAATAGAATGTTGGTATTCGATCAATATCTAGTCCACCATGAATATTCGAGTATTCAGCCAAATATTCGACCGACTATTGTAACAGATGAATAAAATTTTTAAAGGTAATTATTTACCTCGGTATCACCACAAATGTTAAAGCTCCATATATGTAATTTGTTAATTGGTACTTTTATGTTGGACTTTTATTTATTGAGACCATATTTTTTTGTCATGATTGAGACCATATGTGTGTATATGAATGTATATATTAGGCATAATTTTTATATTTAAAAAAATTACAAAATACATAACTGAATAGTCCTAATATCCTATTGAATACCTTCTTTATTCAGTGACCAATTCGACTGAATATTGTATAACGACTCCGACAATACTACTCTTGTCATTGAGCGTATATTCCATATACTCCATCTTGTTATTACTTCATGCAAACCCTTACACCATAAAGCCTCCCTTTAAGATCAAGCTTCTTATTTATTCCATCTCTTGTCTCGACCATAAAACAATTTCAAGAAATTTATTTTATTGTAGAGCGGGAGGAGTATGGAGAAAAGGGAGAGAGCGACTTCACCGCGGTGGGTGACCGGAGAGAGAGAGGCAAGGAAATTGTGGATGGGGGATCCGGACGTAGTTGTTGCCGATGCAGACATGGACGTCTCAGTGGTGAACTCCCAAAATGACGAGGATTAGATGCCTCCTAAGTAGAGAAAGTTGAGGGTGCCAAGGTTCTTGATAAAGGAGATTCGGTGTTATCAGTGTAGAAATCCCGAGCACTTTGCCAAGGCATGTAGGTTGGCGAAGGCGATATGCTCTCGATGTAACCGGGATGGGCATTGCAAGCGCGAATGTTCGATCCGGGGAATATAGCTCAAGGCATCCTCAGGTGTCGACCAAGGCCCTAAATGTCGGTTTCGGTTACCATTTCGATAACTAATTGAAACGGAATTTCGGTCGAATTTCGATAGAACTTTCAATCATCTCGATCATTTTTTGTACTAGGGTCCCCATATTTCAATCATTTAGACCATTTCGGTCGAATTTCGATTTCGACTGGATATCGATATTCGACCGAATTTTGCTGAAATTTAAGGCCATGGTGTCGACGACCTCCTGAAGTTGTTGGAAAATTTTGTATTGGGGGCCTGAGTAGCATCCAAGGAGGTTGAAGGTATCATTATAGAAGAGAATTCGAAAGAAGAATTGCAATTCATCAAAGAGCGACGGGCCGTCAGGACAGAGGCAGAGGCTGGGATAAGCAGGTTAGATGGGCTAGATGATGAACGGGGACTAACTCCGGAGGAGGTGGAGGAGAGGATAGTGTGGTTAGAGGCGGAGTTTCGGGAGGACAGAAAAGAAGAGGTTCATTGGCGACAGAGATCGAGACATAAGTGGCTAAGGGAAAGAGACATGAACACGCGTTTCTTCCATTCTGTGGCGTCCGGAAGGAAAAGAAGGAGTTTCTTGCATGAGGTGGAGGCATGGCCTTAAATTTCGTCGAAATTCGGCCGAATTTCGGTCGAATTTCGGTTTCGGAAGGTGACCGAAATTCGACCGAAATGGCTATATCGGTCGAGATTTGGGGGTGTCTAGTTCAAAAAACCACCGAAATGACCGAAATTTCGGTCGATTCGACCGAAATTCGGCCAAAATTTCGTTTCGGTCCCTCACCGAAACGAAACCGAAATCCGACTTTTAAGGCCTTGGGTGGAGGTGGGGGGCCAAAGAGTGTCGGGCGAGAGGGACATTGGAGTCGTCTTGCGGGAGCACTTTGTGAAGGCTTCGAGGAGTGACGGTGGAGAATGGTTGGGGTTGGACGGGCCGGGGGCGGGGACTTTGAGTGGAACCCGAGCTGAATTCAGGGGTGGAAACAGGGGTTTTGAGAAAGTTGACAGGGCCTTGATATTTTTACTGTCGAAGAAAGAGACCCGGTTGGGGTTGGGGACTACAAGCCGATTTCTATTTCCAATGGCATTTATCTCATTGTCGCCAAGGTGCTGGCGAGTAGACTTAGAGATGTCTTGTCCACTGTGGTCTTACCGGCACAATCTGCATTCATTCCTGGACGGTGTATGACGGATGGAATTGTGACCGCTTCGAAAATCTGTCGTGAGTGGATGAGGTCTCAGAAAAAATGGGCAGTTTGGAAGATTGACTACGCCAAGGCCTACGATTGTGACAATTGGAGATTCTTGTGGACAGCGCTGCAAAAAAGGGAATTCCCAGAAGAATGGATTGCTTGTGTTAAGAGACGCATCACCACTAGCTCCTGCTCTGTGTTGGTCAATGGGAGGCCAGAGGGAGGATGGTTCCAACCGCAGAGGGGGGTGCGTCAGGGATGGCCCCTTGCTCCCCTGCTTTTTGTATTGGTTGTGGATTGTCTTGCGGTCTTGTTTCAGCGGGCGGTTGAAGAGAATTGGTGCGAGGGTTTCAGGATGGGGGACATCTCCGTTCCGGTGTTGCAGTATGCAGACGACGTTGATCTTCCTGGGGGGACGGAGGAGCAGAACCACAATGCGGCTATTTTGGTGGATATGTTTGGCTGCCTCTCTGGGTTGCATAATAACAGGCAGAAATCGGTCTTGGTTACAATGGAGATGGATGGCGAAGAGAGTAACAGGCTAGCGGCGTGGGCAGGATGCCCTCTGGGAAGATTACCGATAACCTATCTGGGGTTGCCTCTGGTTGATGGCAGGCTGAGGAAGTCCGATTGGGACTGTGTTCTTCGGAGAATGGAGGAGCGGTTGGAAGGGTGTAAGGCTACCACTCTGTCCAAGCGTGGAAAGCTTACTCTACTGAAGCGCGTTCTTTCAGCCATTCCGATTTTCTTCTTCTCGACGAGATTAATGCATGTTGGTGTTATAAGGAAGGTGGAGGCGTTGATGAGATCTTTTTTCTGGTCAGATGGAAGGCGGACAACGAGAGGGTTGCACCTGGTGGCTTGGAAGGACCTTGATGTACCTGTTTCGGAGGGGGGCTTAGGTGTCAGGGACGTGGAATCAATGAACAAAGCCTTGTTAGCCAAATGGGTGTTACGCATTTGGGGTCCATCCGATTCGTCGGTTTGCAGTTGCTGAGAGAGATTTATGGTGTCACAGGGGAGTTGGTGGATGTGAGGAAGCATCATGAGTCTTCGTTTTGGAGTGGGATCCGTGTTGTGATTCCGAGACTCGGGCCTCTCCTTCGGCCGAAGTTGGGGAATGGTCTACGTTTTCGTTTTTGGCAGGATGACTGGACGGGGGAGGGGGCTTTGACCTACCGCTTTCCTAGGTTGATGGCGTTAGCCGTGGACAGGGGGGCGTGGGTGGCGGAGGTCGTCGACTCTGGGTCGTGGGTGTCAAGGTTCCTTGCGACTCTCTCGGATCAGAGGTTGGAGGATTTTTTGCGAATGTTGTCGGAGATTCCTCCTGTCAGGGAGATGTCGAGTGACCCAGATCATTTTGAGTGAGCTGATGGTAAGTTCTCGATAAAGATTGCATATCGGAAGTTAAGTGGTGGTATGTGGAGCGCGACGAAGATCTATGTGTCGACTTGATGGTGATTTGGGCGGCTAAGATTCCTACTCGAGTTAAGGTCTTTCTTTGGTGTCTGAGGAGAGAGAGGCAGACTGCTGGGTGTGACGGATTTGAAATGTGACAGATGCGAGGACGAAATGGAGGATGCGGACCACATTTTCTTTGGATGCAGGTCTTCGGCAAATGTGTGGGATTCTATGGGGCTTCCGTGGGTTCGGACATCCGATGCGAAACAGTTTTGGAGATCTATTCGGGCGGTCGGACTTGGGTCATCTGATGATGTCTCCAAGCCCTTTGTCGCGCTCTGGGCTATTTGTCTTGGTAAGAATGATACCACTTTCAAGGGGCAGGAATGATACCACTTTCAAGGGGCAACGGTTTTACTTTGAAAATGTATTTGCGCACTATAATGCTTTGTACAATTTCTGGATATCAAACTGTTGTACCTTCTCGTTTATTAATGAATACTTTGGTGTGGTGACTCCCGCGTCGGGAGGGCTCCCCCATTTTCTTATTCAAAAAAAAAGATGGCCTCGCACGTTGTATCCTCGGGGGCTCTCATCCAAAGGCACGGATGGGATGATTCTTTCGGGTATGGGGAATTCGCATCACATATTAGGTGGTGTAGGCCAAGTCTGATGGTGCCCTATAGGAGGAGAGTTGCTGGAGGCCTCGATTATCGAAGGTTAACCTCCGATGCCAGTCTCACGGTGATGCAAAAAGTGATGATTGATGATGGATGTGTGACTATTGTTGTAAGTTCCAATTTGAGATCAGTGGATGGTATGGGAATGATTGTCTATGTTGAAGGGCAAGCCATGTCTAAGCATCTCACGATGTCATTGGAGCTAGGAAGATCAGTGTCATCGATTGATGTGGAGGGGTAGATCGGAGACGACTCACGATGGTCTCTGAGGTAGTGGACCCCTCCCATGTGTATTCACAGGCGAGAAGTCATTAGGAGGATGTAGTAAATCTCTTCCACGTGCGATCGAGGGAGAAGATTCAAGAGGAGATTGTAGCGATCAATGGAGGATCTTCATCGAATCGTGGGAGCAAGATCGTCGAGAAGAACTTTGAGTTACAGAAGGACCCTTTTCAAATGTGCTTCGTCAACGTGATACTTACGGGGTCATCTCAATTGGCATCTTCATCGAACAAGTAATGCTCATTATTATCGGACCCCCCCCCCAAATATTTAGTCGAATGTTCTCGTGTCTACCTCGGTTGGCCAAGCAATTCTTGCTAACTTGGATTGAGTTGACTCGTGTCTACTAGTCTCTCGATCAATGTTCCCATGAGACTTAGCTAGCGACGATCATGCTAACTTTAAGTCATGGGCACCACTATTGAAGATCGTGAATACTATTTATGAAGAGGAAGGTGCATGGCTCATCGTCTTGCTTCAGAAGGAGGTGCTTCTCTCATAGTTGGGATTTGCCCATCTTCCCCTAGGAAGAAGATTTCCTTGGCACAGGGGAAAGTAACCTGTCAGCTTAAGGAGGCAACTGTCTCTCAGCATGACATGTTAGTTTATTCAAGAAAAAGGAGGTATGATGCCGATTAGCTTGTACACAAAAAATGAGGAGAAGGTGGTGGTTGCCCCCCCCTCCCGTTAGTATCCGGTAAGTTGGGGAGGTGATTTGCACAATGATACCCCAATTGTTCGCAACAGCTTAGGGATCAGTTGGTAACTGGAGAGGAAATGCATGTCCCGATAGTGAAGGGTGCATGACTTCGACATAAAGGAGTCAAGCAATGGATGCACAATTTGAGAGGAAGGTAGTGAGTTGCACTATATACAGATGGTGGGGGTTACTCCTTTGGTTTCCTAACGAAGATTGTCTCATGGAACGTGAAGGGCTTAGGCCAACTAGAAAAGAGAGCGGTGGTTGGGGGACTGCTATGGAATCATTGCATATAAACATCGTATGTTTGTGGGAGTCGAAGATTGAGTGTTGGGATTTTGTTAAATGGTGACCTGCCTCAGGTCATAGCATGTCCGAGTTCAGGGTTGTCTTGGTGAATGGTAGCTTTGGTTATCTGAGTTTAGGACCCTCTTGGTGAATGGTTGCTCTAGAGGGATTTTTGTGGCTTGGAATGGGCACTTCTTTCAAGAAAAAAGGGCATGAACCATATAGGTTAATGTCCAAAAACTTCACCATTTATCATCAAAATTTATTACACGTCTATTATAAGCAAGAAAAGAAGATATAATTTACACCTTGATCTCTCCTTCTCTGTGTCGCTCCAAACCACCCCAATTGAACACCAGAAGCTAGAGGCACTATCAGTATTCACCGCCTAATTCCTGAAGCAGCTCCAAACAACAGGGCTACCACAGGTGAAGAAAAGATGTTTGGCATCCTCCCCAACCTCCAAGCACCTGGGGTAAACCGAGTCTGCCAATTGAACGAAACAAGCCAACCAGTCCCTCATCAACAATATACCCCCTGAAGATCCACAAGAAGACCTTCACAAAAAGGTGGGAATACCCGAGGGAAAGGATATGGAATTTTTTGGATCAATGTAACCAACCCCACTAAAAGGTGGGAAAAAGGTTGATTGTTGTTATAGTTTTTATTAAGATTTAAAAATACCCAAGGGAGAAAATTAAGTTTAATTGGAAAACAGAAGTTCATACTCTAGATTTGAAACTTAGGAAAACAGAAGTTCAAAACTCACGAGTTCAGAACCAGTCTGGATTTGAAGCCATCGCACACGACCCAAAGTGGTTGACTGTTGACTGTTTAAATCAGCAAAAAATAGGAAAAAGGTCATCATGCAGTTATTTGAAAGAAAGAAAATGCAAGAAAAGATTTGAAATGGCATTTACAGAAGGTTTTGTGTGAAAAAAATCATGAAACAACTTCACTCACAAGGCGGGATCGCAGTTTACAGATCCCTGCAACAGTTCTCATGAAACCCATAGCTGAAAGAAACTTCCTTTTATAATATCCTGCAAAGGAGAATAAGAATATAAAAAATAAAAATGACTAAGAAAATGATAATAATCTGCAACGGAAAAAATGCATCATCACAAATTCGGCAACAGAAACCAATAACTAAGACAGCATGATTATTTTAACTAAATTCAAGATAGAGAAACGAGGAAACATGGGCAAGCCAGTAAAAACACGATCTATTCTCTATTAACAGAAACTTCACCCGATCAAGCCATCCATCCAGTTCATCGCCATAATCAGTATGGTGAATTGGCCGGACTTCCACAAATAATACGAATAACAGTAACACGAATATCCCACTACCTAAATCTTTCCGTATAATCAGATCACCGATTCGACATATCTGACCGCATAATAACAATGACCGACGAAAAATAACCGGATCGATAGGATCTAAATGGAGAAAAGTAGAGAGAGGGTGGAAGAGATCGGAACCCTAAATTTGAAGAAAGTGAAGGTGAGCGGATCTTACCGGCGGCGACCAATAGAGAATCGAGGAGATGGGAGCGAAACGGGAAGGTGTGTGTGCGGAGGTGCGCACAACCTTTCGTATGCGAGGGGAAAGAAAACGTTGGCGAGTTGGCGTCTTTGTATCTCCCCCGCCCTCCCCCAAAAAAAAGGAATGAGGTTCCGAAAATATCCCCAGGAACCTTTTAATTATTTCCGAATAGGAATCGGAAACCGGAGGGTGGGAGGGAGGAGGTCCTGGGGCGCGTCCGTGGAACTTGGCAGGGGATCAGTCGAAGGTGGCGTCCGCGGTAGGTGTTTACATTTGCAGGAGGGCCCTCCCGTCTTGGTGGCTTCTGGTTCATGTGCTGAATAAGATAGTCATGTCCATTTCCAAATGGGGTTTAATTACTCCATGACCCCAATGATCTTACTTTATTTTACATATATGTTCCGAATCTTCCTATCCATAGGCGTGGTGTAAGAGTTAATAAATTACATGACGAAACTACACCATATACACATCATTAACACTGTTAGAAATTCCCCTTACCCCTTCTTTCTCTTTCAAAGTGGGTCCCACATTTTCTCTTTTTTAATATATTAAATAAATTAATTTTTTTCTATCTATTCCAAAAAAATAATATATTATACCATCATATCATCTAAAAAATATAAACTACTCCACTTCTACTCACTTTTTCAAACTCCAATACAATCACATCACAATAACTACTCACTTTTTCAAACTTCAATACAATCATATCACAATAAACCCACTTCTAACCCTCCCTCAGTTTTACCCTCTATCCAAACACCAAAACTCAAAAATAAGTTACTTGCAACCAGTTTAACCCACCTAAACCCACTATCCAAACACACCCTAAAAGAGTCACTCCATGAGTATCTCCAGACAAAAGAAGGTAAACATCTCCCTTCACTTCCCTCTTTCCCTACTTTTCCACCCGAGCTTCTATTTGTCTTCATGGGTAGGTGTTTATGTCACCATTCTGTCTTAGTATATGGAACGGTTGATAGGAAAATAAAAGGGCTTCTTCCCTATTGCAATCCTCGGTAAATTGAGAATGGCTTTCTTTCCCTACTCTTACATAAGATTTTGAGTCATGTATCATCAAGTTATTATGCGCTAAAATGAAATTACTCATGTTTTCTCATCCTCCGACCTCTACCTCAATGACCTTGGCACTTTACTCAAAGGCTATGACTACCTCCAACGAGCCAACGTGTGTTGAGTTCGACCTTTTGAGTGTGGATTTTCCATCATTAATCCGAGCGAGCGAGGACATCTGGAAATTGATCGAAAATAGTAATAGCGGAAAAAGCCTAAAAATATTTTTTTCATCTACTTAGATTGCAAAAATTGCAAAACTAAGTTTAATTGCAGTATAAATGGATCCCAGAATCATATCATAGTTAATTCAAATTTTGAACACTCGTACCATTTTGTAAAACAACTGCATTACTCTATACTTTCAACGTGAAAATGGTTTGTTTTATTTTGTAATCTTGAAAAATAGAATAAGAAAATTTTATACTCAAGCATAATTGTAGCTCACTTAAAAATGTAATGCAAAAAAAAGATGGACCTGGTGTGATAGAAACCGATCATTTTCTTAGTGATTGCACTTTTGACATAATATGTTACAGTTGTAGACTTCCAAGACATATTGCCATTAGGGATGAGCATGGATTGGACCCTTGCAATCCTCATGGGGACATTCCAGGATTTTTGTTCCGGAATACCCACTTTAGGTTGTTCATCTTTCTGCTCTAATATAATTTTTGAACTGATCAAGAAGCAAAAATGAGGTTTAAGAAAATGGTTTGTTTTATTTTGTAATCTTGAAAAATAGAATGAGAAAATTTTATTACTCAAAGCATAATTGTAGCTCACATTTAAAATGTAATGCAAAAAAAGGGACCTGATGTGATAGAAACCGATCATTTTCTTAGTGATTGCACTTTTGACATAATATGTTACAGTTGTAGACTTCCAAGACATATTGCCATTAGGGATGAGCATGGATTGGACCCTTGCAATCCTCATGGGGACATTCAGGATTTTTGTTCCGGAATACCCACTTTAGGTTGTTCAACTTTCTGCTCAAATGTAATTCTTGAACTGATCAAGAAGCAAAAATGAGGTTTAAGAAAATGGTTTGTTTTATTTTGTAATATTGAAAAATAGAATAAAGAAAATTTTAATACTCAAAGCATAATTGTAGCTCACTTTAAAATGTAATGCAAAAAAAAGATGGACCTGATGTGATAGAAACCGATCATTTTCTTAGTGATTGCACTTTTGACATAATATGTTACAGTTGTAGACTTCCAAGACATATTGCCATTAGGGATGACCATGGGTTGGACCCTTGCAATCCTCATAGGACCCAGGCCCAACCCTATTTAACAAATCAAGTTTTGGGTTAGGCTCAAGCTCGTCTAATTTTTTTTGACCAGTCCAAACCCGAGCACGGACCATTTTTTACGGGATGGGTTTGGATCGGGCTGCCCCAATGTCATGAGATATGGTTGTCATGTGTTGTTTTTGTGTTGTAAGTATCTCTCTTTACTTGTGATGACAGATCAACTTGTATAGATGGAGCCACTGCATCATTATCTCTATCATAACATATATATTGAACTTTTGTTATTCATTAGATATCATTAGAATCATTATCGTCACTAACATACACGTTAAAGACCTATGACATAAAACTATCTAAGTGTGTGGGAAGGGAAAATTAAGAATTCATTAGAGATGCTACTACTTGTAAGGTTAATATAGAAGTTTTGTTGTAGAGGATTTATTACTGTTTTCGATTGATTTCATCAATGTTATGACATAATTCTTTAAAGAATTGAGGTTAGATTTTCAATTTGCGACGCATCAAAGGAAGGTAGACATATTAGCTTCATAATATTCAAAGAAGAAACACCATCTATAGTTGTTCTGTGTCTGAAGACTACTCGCCGAGGAAAGAACAAGGAGAAAATATCTCCAGCCACCACGTAAGGATAATGGGCCTTGACCATAGAGAATACCCATCGAGGCTTTATACATATGACAATAAAATTCTAGTAGACTTCGATGCAGGCCTCGACTCGAGGGAGGGAGCATGCCAGGCTTATAGGGTTTGGACTGACCTCAACTCGAGTCAGGCCCAAGAAAAAATGAGCCAACATTTCATGCCCAAGCCCGCCCTATCGTACTTTTGGGCTTAGGTCGTCGGGATACACAAGTTAATCTCTAGGGACTATATATCATGAAGACGAGGGTTTTTACATCGCACATCATGGAAGCGTGGAGATCGCATTGTATGCAAACTAGGTCGACTAGTCGCACTAGTCGTAAGGGACGGTAGAAATTAAAATATTTTCAATGAAATCACATGACATGGGAACCATTTCCATGTAATTTCATCTTGATCACAAAAAGGTATTAGGGTTACCTCTTGTAGCGTGATTGTGATCCTCATGTCTCTAAACGACGAGACATCTTGTCTCAAGTCCGATCTGACGGAGTGAGCACTTGCAAGCATATGGATGATATGTGTGCTTCCCGCAATACGAGTTGATGATCTGAACGCGGAACCTCCTGATTTCGTCTCACCAAATCCGTAGTTGATGATCTGAACGCGGAACTTCCTGATTTCGTCTCACCAAATACGTAGGCTTCCTCACGAGAATGGGGCACTGAAGAAGACGGAGATCCATGAGCACTCAATCCGGCAGCATAACGCAGTATGATGATTGCGGAGTTCTCTGAACATAACCCTAGAGTGAATGACCACTAGGGTTTGAGAGGTTGAGAGATTGGATGTGTACGAGAGAGATGGAGAATTTCGTTGCTTCAACATGTGTTAAAGAAAAGTATAGGTTACCCATTCTCTTATAGAAAAATTAGATGGCTATGATGCACTCCTAATTGAAATCAATGGTCTAGATTTTATTGCAACAATTTACAATAGCAATTAATTAATTTAAAATATAAATAAGTTGAAGACCTTCTTCAATAAATTCAATTTCAATTAAATCAATTTCATGTGTAATAAATAGGAAGGAGGAGAGCCCTCTTCCCAATATAGGGTGGATGGCCACCATGGAATCAATTCCATGTCGTCCAATCCTAATTGATGTTAGAGTGCCTCCTTTACTTTCCAAATTCATGATATCAATCTCAATCATATTTTTCACATGTTGCAACAACTTTTGTTGCTTGAGTTTTCACCAAAATAATTCCAAATTATTTTATGATAGTTTCGATCATTCCATTGATAATCATGAATTATATGTATCTATCCAACATTAAATGTAAATCATATTTACATTTTGTTGTACAATGTGAATCCAATTCATATGTACTTGCATAATACGAATCCACTTGATGTTAACTTATAAATTGTAAATCCCAATTACTTTTAAATCTCTCCATGTTATTATGAATCAAGTTCACAATATTTATGGTTATCGTGGATAGTGTTATCCACGGTAATCACATCAATTATAATTATACCCAACTTAATTATCTCAGATACATCTCTACATATGTCCAAATAATGTGAATCATATCCACATCAATAATAATAATTAAATCATATCTAATCATTGTTTTCCAGTGCTCATATATTTCAACAATAGAGTTATTATTGAACTCTTTCAAGAACAATGTGACTTCTCCGTAGATACTTGAAGATAAGAACAATGCGATTGTATTCCATGTACAATGACTTGGATACTAAATCTAATCTCATATCCATATCTAGAAGACCACTAAGAGATGTTTGATCAAGTCAGACAGAATATCTAATCTTCTCATTACATATGAATCATATTCAGATCAATGTCCAACATCTGCACTAAGATTGGACAATTGATCTACTAAGTGGAGTCACTAAAATCCAAACATGTTTCATCACTCCCTCAGAATGGAAGCGTCTTAGTGATACAATCGATTAAGATCACATCACACTCGAGTATTTCTAATACTTGTATATCATACATACAGGAAGACATGTATTAAACACAAAGTTTTGATCACATGTGAATTATCTCCTTCGAGATTTTATCATTAAGTTTCTCATTCGATCACATGCTTTTCAAAAGCATATAGCATACCTATAAATCATGTCATGCTTCCTAAACAAGACAACCATCGATGGAATTTGGTTGGTTACAATATCTCATGAGTGAGCTCATGTTTTCTGCCTCGGTAGTGAACCTATATGGTCCCCTTGAGAGATCATATTAAGCATATAACCTCGTATGCACACCAGCTCATCGGTGTATATACCTAATGTACATACTTAGACATACAATAACATGTTTATATCTGATAAAAGGATGTGTGCATGTATCTTGATAGCATATTATGTCGGTTGTCTCGATCTTTTTAAGTCAACTTTTTGACTTAACTTATCTGACACCTCTGACTCTTTATTCCTAAGCAAAGGATATTCATCAAGAGGTCGGTCAGATATCAACCTTTGGAGTAAGGATTTCAATCTCCTTCTCAGGCTGGAGATCTTTTATCATAATCATCTGACAATGCTAGATGAGTCTTCAATCTAACTCTTTAGATATCATGCACGCACCAACCTTTATAATTCAACCATTGAATTAACAATTGTATGATTATCAAGATGGCCATGGTATATAACTGATTGTACAAAGGACCTTATAAGTGCATTCATTCTTTAATCCCAGAGGAGTGAAAAATCAATAACTTTTATTTCTATATAAAAATATCACAATAACATTTATTGTAAAAATTGTTCAACTCAGTCTCACATGTCCAACAATGTTCCACTAGACCTCGGAACTATTCAGGTACAATTCTTATACCCATACTCATTACATGATGGTCAAAAACCTGTTGGGATAAAGGTTTGTTAAAGGGTTCACCGTTCAACAACATTGTCGGTAGAGGTCGCCTTGGTAATGATGATGTCACCACGCTTTTATATCTTCCAAATGATGTGGTTTTTCCTTTCCATGTGATGCTCTTTTGATGTATCTGGGTTCCTTCGCCTAAGATATGGCTCTTGTGTTATCATAGAGTAGTAGAATGAGAGTATCAGAGGAAACTATGCCAAGCTTCGAGATGAACTTGCGTAACCACACTACCTCTTTTGCAGCATCTGATGCGACAATGTTTCCAGCTTCTATTATTGAATCATGTGTGGTGTCCTGCTTCTTGTTTCTCTAGCTTACAACACCATTGTTCAACAAGAATACAAACCTTGAGGTTGACTTGCGGTCATCAATGTCAGATTGGAAGTCTAAATCCATGCATCTTAATAATTGGATATCACTATCTCCATTGACCAAGATGTAATTGTATGTCCTTCGTATACTTGAAGATGTTCTCCAACTGCATTCTAGTGTTGTTCATCATAACATGATTGGTAATGGCTTACTACTTCCACTGTATGGTAGATATCTGGCATATGCACATTATGACATACATTAGGATTCCCATAGCCGATGCATAAGGAAATCTCAGCATGGCCTTCTTTTCCCCAATACTTTGAGGAGTCATCCCTTTAGATAGGTGTATACCATGTCTTAAGGGAAGGAAGCCTTTCTTGTAATTTTCCATATGGAACCATTCCAAGATCTTTTTAATGTATATACATTGAGACCATCCAAAAATCCTCTTTTCTCTTTTTCTTGACAATTTTAAGAACTAAGATGTAAGAGGCTTCTCCAAGATCTTTCATCTCAAAGGTATGGGACAACCAAACCTTAACACCAGTCATCATTCCTGTATCATTCCCAATGACAAGGATGTCATCTACGTAAAGCATGATGAATATAATGACGCTTCCACTGAGCTTCTTGTACACACATGGTTCATCAGGATTCCGAACAAAATCATAACTCTTTATGGTTTCATCGAATATGATGTTACAACTATGATAATCTTGTTTGAGCCATAGGTGGATATCTCCAGCTTGCATAATTTTCCTTCCTCATTTATGAAGCCCTGTGGATGCTCGATATAGATATCCTCCTCGAGGTATCCATTGAGGAATGCGGTGTTGACGTCCATCTACCATATGCCATAGTCAAGATGTGCAGCTATAGCTAGTAGTACCCTGATGGACTTGCAAGTATCTAACACAAGGCTTGGTTCTGAACCACAACTCATGAGGGATTTGGGTGCAGATTTACTAGGAATCTTATTAATGATATATATTTCAGTCTCTACTGCATATCTCTAGAAACTAAGAGACAAACGTACTTTACTCATTATTGATCTGACCATATCCATGATGATCATGCTGCATCTTTCATCAACATCATTTAGTTAGGGGTTCAAGGAGGAGTGAGATTGGATAGAATTCCTCACTCTTTAAGGTATTCCTTGAATTCATATGAGAAGTACTCGCCATCTCGATCAGATCAAATCCATTTGATCATCAAATTAGTTTGGTTCTCAAATGAATTCTTTGAACTTTTCAGATATTTCATATTTATAACGTAATAAGAAGACAACATGTATCGCAAATGGTCATCAATAAACATTAAATAACATCGATATCTATTTCGAGTTGCGGTACTGAAGGGACCACATACATAGGTATGTATTAGGTCAACAATACATTCGCATGATGTACCCTTATTTCGGAAGGGTGCTCTGGTCATTTTACCTTGATGCCATGTTCACAAGTAGGTAAACTTTGGACCTGTAGAAAATCTAATGGTACATCTTTTACCAATACCTCTCACTCAGGAATTCTGTCTAACTTAGGGTACCGCACAGGGAATCGGATCCTGTTCACGTACGTCATAGCCCCCTCTAGTCTTTATATAAGCCTCTCTTCCTTACTGCTATTATATATCTGGGGCATGGGATAGGAGCAAGGTCTCGCCTTAATGCAGCGAACCATAATAAAAAAGGGAGGGGGGTGTTGTGCTCGCACCTGCCCTTCCCGATGATCCGGGATCTGATTCTGCTTGCAAATAGTTATATAATAGGGACTCATTTCCATGTTTTAATAGAATTGGAGCCGGTTGTACACTATCAAAAAATAGGTGAGATTGATTCTTCTAGCTCAATACGGCTATCGCCTTCTCTCGCACCATCTCATTCTTTTCTCAAGGGTTTGCGGTATATACTCGCGAGTAATCAAAATTGATCATATCAACAGATAAATGACCAAGACTTTGATGTCAAATCATGTTTAAATGATTTTCATCCTCTAGATCTGTTAGGGTTTTTATTAGTGGTGGTAACGATCATGATATATTCATCAATGCCTAATTCAAAGAGTCCATCAGAAGTTAGAAAACCATCTGCAAATGTTTACCATAATGACTTAGGATAACTTTCACATAGAACAGGAACAAATATCCATTTATAACTAATTTCTATATAGATAACAAGGTCCTTCTAACATCAGGAACATAGAGGCATTCTCTAATAATAAGACTTCCACATTAGCTAATGATAGTCTGCACATCCTGATAGCGATTGTTGCAATAATTGCATCAAGTCCCATGTGGATTACTATCTCCCCTTTATCAAGTTTTCTGATTTCCTGAAACATATGCAACAAATTGCATACATGAACAGAAGCACCAGAATCAATGACCCTAATACCTTCTTTCTTTAAGAAAATTGATTTCAATGATGAAAATAGATTTTATACATGCTAAAGCCTTACCTTTCAACGATTTTCAGGTAATCTGGACAGTTTCTCTTACAATGACCCATCTTCTTGTTACGATGACAAGCATTGGCTTTCTTTGATGCTATGAGTGTGGAAGCTTGAGAGCATGAGCCAACAGCTTGACTCTTCGTCTTCTTCTTCTTCTTTTTGGGCCAGACCCTTCCGAGACCCTTGCTTTCGATCGTGCTTTCCTTTGACATGTGCAACCATCGTACTGTTAGTAGGATTCTTCTACTTCATGACGTCCTCAAATGAACTTCAATGAAGATATGAGCTCAGCATCTATCAATCTAAACTTATTCATGCAGTACAATACCAAAAAGTTGTTAAAAGATTTAGGAAAAGACAATCGAACTGCATGTTTCCATCCATATGTACAGAAAAATTGGCAAACTATTTGCTCAAAAAGATTATTTGTCATCACATGAATAAGAAATTTTAACGCAATGATATGTACTTGGTGAACCTATTAATTTTATGGAACTATTTTTCCTAAACGATTTCACATATTTTAATGAATATTAAAATGAGATCAGGGTTACCTCTTGAAAATGTGAGTCTCTGAAGCAAGAGAACTCTCGAATCAAGTCTGATATGCACTCATCTCTCTCGTGGGAATGATGATGAGTCGTGTTACTTCCCATGAAGTTCGATGCCATCTTATTGATCTTGTCCATGCAAGGATGATCAAACTCATGATTTCATCATGCCAAATCGATCCTTCTTCACGTATGAGGAGTATGAAGAAGGAGACGAGTTTCTCCTCAACAAGATCATTCCAACAAAGAGAAGAGAGGCTTAGCAAGGTGGACGTGTAGGGAGTTGAAGAGTAGACATGCATGAGAAATGAATTCTCAAGACTCTTGTCTTCCTTTTTTAATTCTCAAGGTAAGAGAATATTGGGAGGCACAAGCATGCTCTAAAGGAGAGACAATGCCCTCTATTCTATAGTTATGGAGGACGCTTATGAGGAGTTATCTCCTCATACTGAAGGCCTCCATGGTGTCCCTTGTATGGATAATAAAGGACTATACATTGTTCTCTAAGAAATAGGATTGGAATTATCTTTTTTATTCACTATTAATTAATTAATAAAATAAGCAAGAAATTGATATTCTAATCCAATTAGAATTCTCACATAAAGCATCGTGTGTCTCTCTTAACACTAAAGGAAGTAAGTGACATTTTATAAACTCCTCATCATGAAAACGTGCAAAAATAGAAACCTATTTGCTTGAAGTGTTATATGTTCATCGTATGCATTTTTCCTAACATGATTTTAACGAATATTGAGATGAGATTAGGGTTACCTCTTGAAGCATGAGTCTACAAATCAAGAGACCTACTAAATCAAGTCTGATCTACGCTTGTCTCAACTTGGGCCGTATTTAAGACTCTATTTTTAAAGAAATTATACTCAGTGAGGTTTACAGACCTCATTCAAAAATGACCATGGCACGACAATAACAAGATGATGTTGGTCTAGAGTCTCGTGAGTGGTCTAAACCCAAAAATGCAAGGGTTAGTTAGCGCTTCTTGTGAAGGAAGCTACATGGGATGACATGAAGAAATTGTTTACAAAGTGTTTGAAAAACTACCCGATACAAGTCGTGCACATACCACAAGCCATGCATACATGCCCAACTCCCTTTCACTCATATCAAAAGAAGGGGGAAAGAAGATCGTGAACAATCTGTCCACAGACTAGAGTACTGACATAGGAATAATAGCTGATAAGCTAACCATGGTCAAACAGATTTACAAGAAAGTGGATGAGATCCATAAATCTATCGATCTAGATAAATTATCTAAGTTGCCCAAGTAGATGGAGGAACTTACTGATAGGGTATCCAATATCCCCGCCCTGACAACATCCCCTGTCCCAGTACACCAGATTCATTACATTCAAGGGCAAGGGGTAGGGAAACAAAGTAGCTGGGGTGGAGACCAATCTTTCATCGATCAGACATAAGAAACCTCTACCCAAACAATTTACGAGGAACCTCTACAAGTCATGGAAGTATGGTACAATCTCTACAAGTCATAGGGTATCCAAGATGATGTTTATTTTTATCCAATACTCAAAATTTTATCTGTAGTTGTAAAACATATGTAATAATTGCACTTTACACATCATAGTTTTTCACATTGCAGTTGAGTACTTGATAGGTCACCTCACGTGCCGTCCTACGTAAGGTGACCATTTTGTGCATAACTCCTTGTAGTTTTCTTATTTCTATTTAGTATCTAAAATTTCAATACTAGTTGTAAACTTTTGGATATTTTTCATAAAATACTTGCACTTATTTTTAATTACAAATATATTGTTATTAATTTAATATTTGTGCTTATTTTCTATTTTTATAAATATCACCAGTGCTCCAAAAATTATGAAAATTTAGGGTTAAGTTCCTGCTTGATTATACTTTCACACTATAATTTTAGTTTTGCATTTTAGGGATTTTTATTATTTATTAAAAATAAAAAATAACATATTTTGTTCTTATTTACATTTAAAAATATGAAAATATAAAACATTTTTGAAAAATTCCAAAAAAATTATATTATGTTTATTATAGTATTTTACAACTCTATACCAAAAATCCCTAGAAATAGAAAAAGAAAATGAGTAAAAATTTTAAAAACTCCAAAATACTTATAAAAATTATAGAAAATCTTTCTAAAATCTAAAAATATTTATTTCGATCTCTACACTTTCTTTATCTTATATAATATTTATTAAAACTGATTTGGAGAATTTTTTAGGCTTGTTGCTATTTTTTAATCTCAAATAAATTCGATCTATTTATTTAATCCATATTTTAAGATATTTTGAACTTTAAAAATACCTAAAAATTAGCAAAAATTTCTCAAAAGTTACAAAAATATTAAAAAAATACAAAATACAAAACATTTTTTTTACAACTTTTGTTTTTTAGCTATATTTATAATTATATTACTATATATAGCTGTATATAAGCATTTACTTTATATAAAAAATAAAAAGAAAATATAAAAATTTAAAAATAAAATAAAATAAAATAAAAATTGTAGAAGTAAGGACAATTTAAAATTACAAAAATGAAATCCATAAAAATACGTAATTAACACAAAAAGAAAATTAAAATTCAAGAAGAGGAATAAATTTTGCATTCACTTACACAATCTATCATGTTTGCTCACTGTGTTCGACACTATACATACTTACACCTATACACTCATTTTGAAGAGTTATAATAATTTTTAACTTCGCATTTACTTTGCGTTGCTTGTTCTATATTGTGGGTTAATTATTGAATTAGTACGAGTCTCGTGAGCGGTCGCTTCAACGATTATCATTCCGCCTTGTGGATTGATAAGACCCTTGTAATATCTCTGCTTTTCAGTTCAGACCACATCCCATCACCACGATTGGCCCCTAACCTTCACAAGGGTCACTGATCCTCGTGGGGTGTCTCACACGCCCTCTTCCTCCTCCTACGCACATGACCACCTCACCTCGTTTCCTCCACCAACACTACGTATGAACCCATTGGACCTCCACCTTCTTCGCCCCTCTAGGTCCCCATTTCACCTCAGGCACACACCATCTCACTTCGGCTATCCTTAACCCTTTTGCAAGTTGAATGCTTTAATTGTCAGAGCTTAGGGGAGTGCTCCATTCTAGAGTTTATGCTCCAGTGATGCTTCATCATCAGCACAATTCAAGCCTCTCCACATCTTCGGTGAGTGTATAGGGCCTTTGCAGAGCTCTTGCAAAGGTGCATAGCCATCGACTGGGACCCGAGGATGATAGAAGAGCAAATGAGCCCTCATTGGAGTCACGTCATCATTGCCTGCAGATGACGGAGGAGGAGTCCTTTTCGAGTAGCAGTTATCATCCCATCTTGATGATTGGATGACCCTCATCCCAATGGAGGCTTGTACATGAGGTGTCAGGCTCAATGGAACCAATCCACTACCCGACGTACCTGGGACTTCCATGTGGCCTAGGAACCTGCAATAGAACCTCCCTTTAGCTCAAGCCTCATGGCGCGCGCGTCGCACGTGATGGATTAGAAAATATAGTCGACGCCCGCGAAGCTTATTCAAATTACAGTTAGGTCAAATCAGGTGAGTGCAAGGCATGCGCGCTTGGGGTTATTTGCACCGCCACCCTACTGACTCTTCATATTTGCAAAATGACCCTCGTTGTGAAGTAAAATTGTAGATAAGGCCTCACAGCCTTATTAAATTACATCCACGATTCTGGAAGGACCTTGTTGTGATATTTTGTATGTATTTTATGCATGTTTTCTTACATTTATTCCCCTGGACTAAATTAGCTATATTTTGAGCATAAGAACTCGGATTTCAGTAATTTCAATTTCATTAGGATGCTTGCTTTATTTTCTACCTAATGGCATTGATTATTTGATGATTTGACGCTTGAAACATGATTATTTAATTGGAAAAAGAATGTTTCATTTTTTTCATTTAAATGTCATGAAGTAAACTTGACTTATTTTTATGCATCAAATGAATTTTGAAATTAACTTTATTATTAATGTCCAATTAATTGATCTTTTCAGGAGCATATTTGTGTGTTTGCATTTGTTTGTATTCCATCACATTTTGTTGCATAATGCCATTGAAAATAATTGCATAAATTCAAATAAAAATGCAGATTATCCCATACGTTTTGTGTTGCATCATTTCATGTGTGCATTAATAGAATCGAGTAATTTAATAATCACTTCGTCTAGATATCAGAGTTTAATTAGATTTTAATTGATCATCTTGATACCTCGTGTCCCTGAGATCGACCCTAGACTTATACAGGTTAAATAATTTAACGGAGCCACTCCTCGCGGAGATATCCGAATCGGTTCTGATCAATGTGTATCTGATTGTATTGCAATTCAACAATCTTAACATAGCCATTTGCACGTTTTTTTAATGATTTGATAAATAAAATATGTAATCTCTTTTCCACACAATGATCTCAAATTAGTCTTTTCACATTATGGTGCCATATCTAGAAGGGATTGTAGCCTTCGATAGGCGTAGACCAAGTGTTTTGCACAATCTTTGAATGATGGTTTTCCAAAAAGGAAGGCTTTCATTTTGAAAGAGGTTCTAATGGGTTTGATGGTGGTAATGTTAAAGATGAAAGGGTTATGATCCGAGAAGGTTTTTTGTAGCATGGAGATTTTGTAAATATGGGAAATACGCAGTAAGGTTGAGGAGATAAGGATGCGGTCTAGTACTGTCCACATTCGCCCACGTGAAGTTGGAGTTGGGTACTGGGTGAGGAGGGGAAAGGGGATGATGTCTTGCTGGGATAACACGGGATGTTGAGATCTCCTACAATGATCGAGCATTTGAGGTACTGAATGAGGATAGATGGTCAAGGAAAATCCCTTTATCAGTGAAGTGTGGCGGGCCATAAACATTTACGAGCCTGGTATTTTCCTGGCTTGGTAAATGGGCCATATCAAACACCGGAGAGAAATCATCGTCAATGTAGTTTTCGCATTGAAATATTAGAGGGTCCCAAGCAGTAAGGCTTCCTCATGATTTCCAAGTAGGGTTTGAGTGCCAACGCAAATAATCTAACACAGTGCCTCGTTATAAGGTCTATCAATCGCAGTCTAGTTTCTTTGACGGAGATGATGTTCAGTCTACATTTGGACGCAAAGTTTCTAAGTCTAACAGATTTCCAAGGTTCAACAGGCCATGGATATTCCAACTTAAAAGGTTAATATCCATCCAGGGAGGAGGATGAACTGAGAGCACTAGGACTGGGACCGCCGCTAATAGACAGATGAATCAGCTGCCCAGATTTTCTCGATGAATTTGTCTTTACATGCAGAGTTATCAACGGAAAACATTAGGTTATACCTAGCGCCTCGCAAGAATTTTTATGGGTGTTAGGAATAACGAGGGATGGATCAAAATTATGATTCATAGTTAGAATAACGCTTGGAGAATACAAATATTAAATTCAATAGGGTCAAAGCATAAATATGTACCTGGATATGGGATGGATGCTTCTGTTTGGCTCCACTGGAGCTTGGTTCGGTGGGATCTTGTGGCGTGATTTGAGCAATCCTTGGCACACGAGTTGGAGGATTAGACAACTGTGACATCACGGCTGGTGGGTTTCAAGGTCAGGTTCATTTTCTCCGTTGCTTTCTTTGGTGGAAGCCATGCAACTCGTTTGGTGATGTTTTCATCAATATTAGTGCTCAAACTTTGGAGCCACATGATTGTGTTCTCGGTAGATTCCTTGTCCAGATCTTTGTGGGTAGGGGAGATTGTCACTACGAGCCTGTTTCCCAAGATGCGTCGGGACAGATATCGAAGGTTCTCGGAGAGATCTCAACAATGGGGGTACGTGCACCATGTTCTCGATTCCAAGTGAAGGGTGAAACCTGAGCAGGGAGTGCCGAATTGTATTTGGCGATGATATTGAGGGCGGTGGTGTTTTCTGAAGAGGGTCGATCGTAATGGGTAAAGAATACCTCCCAATAGTGGTTAAGAGGATGAAACATGGCCTCCATGACACCATCAGAGGTAACAACCTCGATACCTTTTGGGATAGCTTAGACTTTAGGGATGTCCACGAGCAGTTTGAGGACATCAGCATTGTCGGAGTCTTTCTGATGTGTATAGTAGTTCTTTGAGATAGTTACGAGGATGGGAGATGATTGAAATAAAGAATGTGATATGATATCACTATGATTTGTGATTATATCTCAACTCAAGAATAAATAGGAGCAATCCAGGTTACCTCGAAGTAACCGATTATCGAACCCTTAGTCATGAAGAGTGTTTCATAGACGACTAATTTTCCTAAGTTCTTATCAAGATTGTTAAGGATGTAGGGATAATCTGTGGTGGAGCAGGAGACCGAGGACGGTCATCCAGTAATTGGTTGGCGTTTTATTTGAAGGTATATGGTGTATCCTTTGATGTGATTCAGGTTTCAGAATTTTGGAATTTAGTTAGTTGGCGTTTTCACAGGTTCGATGGGGTACCGAGGATCAAGGATGGTTCAGGCAAGGGATTTGTCTGATGTCGGCTCGTGTGTTTTTGTGGAAAGGAGGCGGCACAAGAGATGATTGGTGGAGGCGGCTTGTTTGGGGCGGCGGGGAGAGGAAGGATCGCTATCTCGATGGCAGGAACCGGATAAGCATTCCAGAACAGTGATTGGGATGCGTCGAATGGATCAAAGAACGATGGGTAGTCCCAACTCCAAGGTGTGCCAAAAGATGAAAAAGTCCTTGGCGAAGGAAGAGCTCTCCCGCAAACCTTGATCCTTGAATAGGAACTGATCGGGAGGAGTTGTCGGTGTGGGATTCCCCCTTGGGTCTTAGGAGAGAGGCGCGATGAACAGTCACTAGAATTTACATCAAATTTGGGAATAGTGTGGTTTACCCAACGCGATAGAATTTTGGAATTACTAATATTATGAATCAGTTCCACTTCAAGGGGTTGCTGGTTAGGACGAGCCCCCATCGAAAGAAAGTTTATATCAATAGTATCATCCATGCTCCCTCAGGATCGTGAACGGAGCTGGGTGGTATTCCAAGTCGGGTTGAGGATGCATGTTGCCTTATTAAGGGTTTTGTTCATAGTTTTGTCACTGGGTAGCCTTCCCTTAATAGAAGGTGAGGTTTTAGGGTTACAGTGTTTTCATTTCGTTGGAAGTGGATGACACGATGAGGGCTTTCGAGCCTCACTTGCATCCCGGTATTAGGTGAAGGGAAGTTGGGACGCATGGGTTTCCAGCAGTGGATTTCTCGGGAGTTTCCGGAGGATATGCTTCCTATAACCCTCACGACTCAAATCGATCATGAGATCGAGGGAAGAGACGGTGTAGGATGAGGTGAGAGTGGAGGGAGAGAAGGTGGAGGGGCACCTGAGGGAAACAGAGAAACTGGACGGGGAAGAACTCAACTCACGGGAGCCATCCGCAATTATCCATTTGAAAACTATCTAGTACTAATCAATGTTTGCATTTTCGATGGGAAAAGTTGTAAGATGCATGTCATTCACAGATCTTTCATCTTCTTCTTTAAAATCCTAGAATTCCACGTACTTAATCACCAAACTATTTCTTTTAAGTTGCTTGTTGGAGATGATTGATCGACGGTTTTGGGCTGTCGTAAAATAAACTATCTTTAATAAGTGCAGTGCACAACAACTCCAGGCTGTAAGGTTTTTAAAAGTAATAAATTAGGTCAACTGCCCTTCCAAATCCTTACCGAGTGAACAAGAAAGGAGGCTGACGTATCAATAATTAGAATGGATGACGTTTTTGATTCAATCAGAAACGGACGGACGACATAGAGAACTTCGACGTGGCGTCCTTTCCGCCCTGCATAAATTAGGGCATTAATGGGATCTTATCATCATTTGTTCTCTATAAATTTTCTAATGTTTCTATTTGACTTCGGACTTTATTTGTTGTTGAATAGAACTATGAACAGATGAATATCACGTTTTACAGCAGAAATACATGTTCATACCGATGGAGGCCGAATTATATCTTCATACATACATATACAGGAGATACTTCAAATATTACACGGCACTTTCTGAGTTTAGGAAGGAGTTTATATTATAATAATATACAATTTATATTAAAGTAAGCAGCAATTTCGTAAAATAGGTAAGCAGTTTATATTATAATATATAATTTTGATGTTTGTTTTAGTAAAAAATATTATAATATACAATGCATAGTTTTGTTGTTTATAATGTGCAGTTTTTCGTTACAATGTGCAGTTATATTATAAAATGTTTACTTATTTTACAAAATTACTTGTTTTTTTCACAAAATGGGAACGGCCTTCCATAACTTGGGATGGATTATAAAGGAGTATGCTCCCTAGCAGCATGTAACTTACATGATCCCACATTTTTTCTCCCTATTTTTTTCTTGAAAATAAATCTACGGAGATTTTGCTCATTTGCTTGAGAACTTTTTTATCTTATACTTCCGAAAAAGGTTAAGGGTCTACTAACTCTTTAGATCACCATATATCACGATGGTGTTATTAAAAATTCAACTTAATCTGAGCCTTCTATCCCTTACATCAAAACTGTCAAATTTTAAAGATCTCAAAATTGTTGAAATTGACCCCTCCAGATGGACATGTCGGGAATGTCTGTTTTACTCAAAAATTGAAATGCATATTCTACTTATTATTCTAAGTAAATCTCGCATGAGATTTCATTTCAAACAAATAAAAAATACAGAAAAAAGGTGATAGCATGCTCTTATATGCTCTCACGGAGCATATACTCATTTAACTCGTAACTTAGATTAATTGCTGAAATCAGCCCCCTTGCGGATGGACGACTTAATAATGTTTGTTTTTCATGAAATATGAATAACACAATCCTCTCATTAATCTAAGTTAATCCCGCAACATGTTTTAAAAAAACCCATTAAAAAATAGAAAAGGATGCGGGGGAAGTTAACTTGGATATCCATGAGGGAAGTCCTATTTTACCCATGTGTGTGTTTAAATTTTCACCATTTTTTATTTTTTTTGAAAATTTCTTCCATGAATATTCATCACTATATCCCTATATTATGCTATTAAAATTTCGTGCGAAACAGAGACTCCTACGGCCTCCATCCAGACAACCATTTTTTAACGGTAACAAGATTTTTTAAATCGACCCCGTTTGGATGGAGGTTGTAGGAGTCTCTATTTCGCATGAAATTTGAATGACATAATATAGAGATTTAATAATGAATTTACACGATTTTAAATTTCAAAAAAAAAATTATGTCAAAAATGGGCGGGGGGGGGGGGGGGGGGCTAAGTTAGACCCCCCTAGGGGGCATACACATTTTTCCCTATATATATAGGATTTCCTTCCAATAGGATGCAATTCTTCCCGAGTTCAGGAAGGCCAACCCTTTTTTTGTAAAAAATACGATGCCTTTAGTAGAATACATATGCATTTTGTATTATGATGTGCAATTTTAATATATGTATTACAATGTGCAGTTTTGTATGCGGTTTGTATTTGTAATGTGTAACTATAATATAAACTGTATATATATTCTATTAAAGTGCCAGCATTTTATAAATAAAATCATAAAAATACCATAAAATACGCAAATATCTAAGTAATAATAAATTATGTAAATATGATATTATGTATAAAAAATAATAAAATAAAAATGTAAATACACTGTATATAGGTATAAATACCTACAAATAATTGTCTATAAATAGTATACCTTATTAAACAAGTTGATAAAAATAACTAAAAATCACTAAAATATAGTTTAATAATAAAGAAATATTTTTCATGTTTAAAAATTTTTACAAAGAAAATCATTTTCTATTTTATTTTCCTCCTATTTTTATTTTTAATTCTATTTTGTCTCATAGCGTGTGATGTAGACCAATCAGAGCCCATGAATGTTGACTGCAGGTCAAACTTCCCTTCCCCATTCAAGTCCCCCTACAGACCAATCCTGTCCATCTTCTCTTAATTTTTCACATGCATCCACGCCTCGAATCGCCATGATTCCTTCACAAAAAAATTCAATTAATAGACCATGATTCACGCTAATCCATCCAATCAGATCATTCTCCATCAATTCTTGCAAAAACCCTAAGTCAAAAGCGATTGTCTACTCTTCGTTATATAATCTTTTCGTGACCTCCAGCATGCCCTAATCCCCATTTTCACATCGTAAAATCTTGGAACATAGGTGGAGTGTGTTCCCTTGTGACTAGAGGTGAGCCCCATTGCTTTGAGGTGAAAAGAAGGCTTGGCAGAACCAAGACAACTCCAGAGCACAGAAGCCACTCCACATGGCCTCCAAACATGTAGACGACCAAACCTTCACTCGATCCTACCCTCGTGTGTGCCATGCATGTGTGGGTTGGGTAATTTGCAGTCCAGCCTCACATCTTTTACAACTAGCAATTAGGTCCCTCCCAAGTACGCGTGCCTCACGTGTCACACTTGGAAAAATTACAATGGGGCTCCGCCGGCAATTCAATATTAGAAATATACCTTGCAAAGGACCTTTTTGCATATTTTATCATTTTCTTCTTCATGTTTTTATTATAATTATGCCCTTGCACTCTTTCATTCAAATCTTGAGCATACAAACTCCAAATCCAGTGATTTCAATTTCATTATCCTGCTATTTCGATGCTCTTCATAATGGCATGCTTGTTTCATTAATTTGCGTAAAAATTTATGTTAATATCTAGGTATTTATTATATCTGCTTTTCAATGAAATGCCTTTATGCCATTTCATGCCTGAACTGTTAATGAAATTGAATCGCTCTTTGATTGCTCAAGGATTGGACTATTTTCAGGGCCTATTTTTGCATGCATCCATCTGTATCATTGCATAACATATTGGATCATTTTTTAGCCACATAAAATCGAATAAAAAATTCATGTTGGTCATTCATTCCATGCATTGCAATTCTTTGCATATTATTCTGCATAAAAATTGCATGATGTTATGTTCTCTATCTGTGTGCCTCTTTGTTGGATATTCATCATTCCATAATTGTTTTGCACCATGCAGCATTCATTTATGCGTTATGTTTGTCTATTTTTGTCGTGCATTATGTATGCATGAAGAAGGCCTAGACTAAATAATTTAATGACTCAACTTTATCATTGAGATCTGATTAATCGACTTAGAGGCTCGTGTCCCTATATTCGACTTTGGTATGCTTGCCAAGTAAAAATTCATCGCCACATATTCAAGCACGTGGTAGATTATGCATAGATACAAAATTATCTCATGTGCTTCGATAAAAACAACTCATTAAAGAGGCGATTTTGTTGTTCATCACATAAACAACACTAGGAGCTCCAATTATGCCTAAGAATATAGCTCTAGGTCAGTTGAGAAGAATGACCATCCAGACCTCCTCCAGCAAGGCCCCATTTTATTGAAGGCGTCCTGCAGGTGCGGAAGGTTTCCAAGAAGCCAGGGAACCCATTAGCTTGAATGAACACCGTCGGAGCAAGTAGATTTTGTATATTGAGGCTCATCGAGGAAGACCTTCTTCTGTGTTCATCCATGCCACCTCATTGCAGTTGGATCAAGAACAACGACCATATCTAATATGGGTCATTCAATTTAAAGTGAGGTTGCTCCTTGGTGAAGGATATGGAGAGATCCTTCAGCGCATCACGGAAGCATAAAGATCACATCATATGTGATCCGAGCGACTAGTCGCACTAGTTGTGATCGTTGTCTCTAACGTAAGAGACCTCTTATCTCAAGTCCGATCTGTCGGAAGAGATGCTTGCGAGTGTGAGGATGAACTGTGCTTCTCGTAATCTAAGTTATTAATCCAAGCGATGAATCTCCTGATCTCATCTCACGAGATCCAATGTCTTCCCCTCGAGCAAGGCCCACCGATGGAGATGGAAATCCATGAGTATTCGAGGCGGCGACACAATAGTGTGACGATAATGACGGTTTCTCTAGGGTTTCCAAGTGAATGACCACTTAGAGAGAGAGATGGCGTATGAAATGAGAGAGAAAGAGATCCCTTTCAATTATCTTGTTGTAAAATGAAGACCTAGGGTTGCCTCTTCTTTTATAATATTTTGGCAGTCCATAGATCTCAATCCATGGACAACACAAAATCAATGGTTGAGAATGATTTATGTTTCTTTCAATGGCTATGATTTTTTAGTAAAAATATAACAACAATTAATTAATTTAATTAAATATATATCAAATAATAATCAACATAATTCAATTTTAATCAAATCAATCCTTAATGAAGAAATAGGAAGGAGATAAGCCTCCTTCCATAAGAGGGGGGACATACACCAAATCCAATTAGCACATGGTGACCGTCCACCCTCCCAACATGGAAAGGTTGCTTTCTTCTCCTAAAACATGGAATCCAATATTTCATGATTTTCTCCGAATATTTGCAACAACTTTTGTTGCAAATTATTTCAAAAAAAGTAAATCCAATTTATTTTGTGATCATTACAATCAAGCTATTGGAAATTTGTGAATCACATTCACCCAATATAAAATATAAATTACATTTTCACTTAATTGTCCAATGTGAATCCAATTCACATTAACATTTAAATTGTAAATGTTATTTACAAATAACTCTCTCTAATATATTATAAATCATATTTATAATATATATGAATAATATGGAGAGTGTTATCCACATTATTCCTATCTACAATAATTAAATCATATTTAATTATCTTGGATCATCATTCTCATGCATCAAAATAATATGAATCAAATTCACGTTATTCACGGTAATTAAATCACATTTAGGTATCCATTTCTCAAAGATTGGATGTAATTTAATAATGGAATTATTCTTGAATTCTTTCAAGAATAATGTGCTTTCGTCGTGGATACATGGAGATAAGGACATGGTGATTATATCCACGTATAGGGCTTGGATGTTGAGATTACATCTCAAATCCAGATCTTGATGACCTCCCATAGATATTTGATTAAATCAAGTCATAGATCCAATCCTCTCATTGTATCTGAATCACATTCAGATCAATGTCCAACATTTGGACTAAGATTAGATCACTTCTCTAATAAGAGGAGTCACTAAAATCCAGAAATGTTTCATCACTCCATCGGAATGGAAGCATCATGGTTATACAATCGTTTATGATTACATGACCATTAGGTATTCCTATTACTTGTACATCCTGCATACTAGAATACCTAGAATAAACCCGAAGACATATATCTAGTTACACTGTCATCTTTAGGGTTTTATCATTAAGTTTCTCTTTTGGTCATTGGGAGTTGGTATCGATCATATGCATTCCAAAGGCATATATCATAACTACATATTCTTGTCATGCTTCTAAAGCAAGACGACCATGCATGGAATTTGATCGATCCCAATACCTCATGAGAGAACTCATGTCTTCTGATTCACAAGTGAATCTGTATGATCTCTTTTAGAGATTGTATTACTCATATACTCTTGTATGCACACCAGCTTGTCGGTATATAGACCTTGATTAGGCCATCAACCTATCGATCTGCCAAATGTACATACTCAAATATATAATAATACATCTATCTCTGGTCAGAGGATGCATGCCTATATCATGATAGTATACGACATAGGACTTGATTATCTTGATCTTGTTAAGTCAACTGTTTGACCTAACTAAATGAAACCTCCGAATCTCTATTCCTATCCAGAGAACCTACATCAAGAGGTCGGTCAGATGTCAGCAAAAAGAAAAGGATCACATCTCCTACTCAGGCTGGAGATCATCTCTTAATAATCATTCGAAGATACTTGATGAGTCCTCAATATAACTCTTTAGATATCATCCAAAAGCATTTATGATTCAACAATTGTATGATCATCAAAATGGACATGGTACATAACCCTAATTGTACTAAGGGACCTTATAGTGCATTCATTCATTTAATCTCAGACATGGAATGAAATAAACCAATAACTTTTATTGATAAATTAAACATTACAATAACATTATTGTAGGAAAGGTTCGCCCTGATCTCACATGGAAAACACTTGGGTCGCAAGATCTTAAGTGAGGACGTGAGGCACGTTAAGAGCAGTTCATCGCTATTCGCATGCATCCCTCACGTGGAATTTCAGTATATTGCACTAATTCCCTCCCACATTTTTGTATTTTTTAATACCTGTGTAAACTAAATCAGATATTTTACAAGAAGGACCTTGCATTTTATTGTTATTACTATATAGTCCTTCTACCTCACGTGAGGCAATGTAAATGTTGCATTTTGTACCATATAGTTCTTCAACCTATTTTGAAATACATTTTAAGTTTATGAAATTACGATTAGGTCTCTATAATTGTGACATTTTTATTTGGTGTCTATTTACCATTTTAAATAGCTTTATTGCACTAAAAATGTTAGAAAAATTAGTATAGGTGCATGTAACATTACTGGGTCACATATTTTTCTGAAGGTATTTTATTTTATTTTCCTATTTTCTAAAAATTCAAAAGCATGCATTTTCTTTATGTCTAAATATAAAAACCCATAAAAATTATAAAACATTCTAAAAAAATGATAAAAAGTTATATCATATATATACTACATTATACCACTATCCAAAGTTCACTAAAAAATACAAAATATAGAATCTAAAAATCCCAAAACCCTAAAATACTTATAAGAATTATTAAAGTTAAAGAAAAATCTAAAAAATAGAGATTTCTATTTCTAGTTTTCTATACTATATATATTATATATTAAAAATAATTTTGAATAAAATTTGAACTTATATATGTTTATTAAACTAAAAATAATTTTGGATATTTAATCTGCCCACTGTTTTGTATATTTCATATTTAAAATACAATAAAATTAATAAAAATTCACAAAAAATATTTAAAATATAGAAAAATATAAAAAGACAAAAATATTTTACTTTCTACATTTTCAATATATATTTGACCTATTTATAATTATATAAAGATATATTAACTATATATTATATAGTACTTATAATATTTATAATACCAAATCATAATACTTCTTTTATAAAAATTATTCACAAATATATATTTTTATAAAAAAATATCAGAAAAATAATTTGTCATAAAAATAATTAACTGCGATGAATTGTAAAAGCCATAAAAGCTGACTTTCGAGGTTCGTAACTGTTCATAGAAAACTCCAAATGGACTAATTTCACTTTTAAACTTCATTTTATACTTAATACTATTCATTAAAAATATCAAAAAAATATTCGAATAAAACATGCGAGTTTTGGCATTTGGACCCTATTATATATGTATTATATGTAGAAATTTCCTGAGTTTTTAATTAATTAACTATAAGTCTGGTTAACTTAATTTCTTTTCTAGAAATCCTATAAAAATGTAGATAACAATATAAAAATATAATTAAGTTAAAATATCAATTAAATCCGAAGCCACGAAGCCGTTACCTAAAATTTCCGAATCTCATAACTCGACCATATGAACTCCGAATTAGACAAACTCAGTTTTAAAATTCATTTAGTTAATTATCTACAAAATGATAGTAATTTTGCTAAAATCGGATTTATATGAAAAGCGGGGGTTTCGGGATCGTATTGGTATATGTTGTATAATGTATAATAATATAATATTATTTAATATATGTTATTTATTATATTTATATACTTTATTAATCCTTTAATATTTACTTGAATAAAAATATAAATCATTTACTTATTTATTCAATTAATTTTTTTAATTATTTAGTATTTAATTACTAATATTACTTAATTATCCATTAAATTATTTATTTAATTCATTAATTAATTATTTTAATTACTAATTACGAAATTTAGTTTATAATTATTTATTATAAAATAGTATAAGTATTAAATTATCTAATGATTAATTTAACTCATAATTAATTATATTAATTAATTATATTTAATTTATTTTGTTTCTCTCTCTCTCTCTCTCCTTTTTCTCTCTCTCTCTACCTTTCCTCCTTTCTTCCTTCTTCCATGTTACGGTTATTCTTCCTCTACCCGTCCTCCTCCCTTCCTCTTCTTCTCTGTCAATCGCTCCAACATCCGGCCCCGTTCCTTCAACCACATCGCTTCTCACCACCGCCCCTGGTGACCCGATCTTCCCTCGCCTATATATAGTCGTTGACCCCCCAATGTGAGTCCATCCACCATTTTCGTCCTTCCATATCCACGAGCTCCGAAGAGAGAGAGACCTGACGGGCCGCGGACCTACCCTTATTAATGTGTCGGATTGACTTCTTTGTTGCAGTCAGATAGATCCGCGTCGATCAAAAATAACCGAACAAATCGAATAATCAATGAATTAATGTACGCACGGTTTTATGTTTGTTTAGCATGGACAAGCCCCAGGGTCGACTCAAGGAGGCAAAGGAACAACTTGGGATCAGATTACATACATTACATCGCGGTTTTCCAAGTGGGATTCTTTTTGTAATTTTTTTATGCGATAAAAATGCCAAATGCAGGATACGAATTAGATTAAGTTAATATGAAAAGAATTGACTTAGCCAAATTTAATTTTAATGTGAAATTAATCTAAATCAGCGAAGTGATATTTTTCTTGAAAACCTAATCCAACAATGAATGCAAAATGTATTTTTTTGGATTTTTTGGGTTTAAAATGCACAAATGAAAAATATAAACTTTTTTGGGGTTTTTATGCAATTTTTCGTGCAAATGATGTGCAAAAATTATGAAAAATTTTCTGGAAGATAAACATGATGAAATGAAGCTACGCTAAGTTTTTTAGATTTTTCTGACACTTCCTGATTTTTTTATGATTTTTTACTGAAAATAGGGCGACTGCGGGTATTTAATTTCTAATAAATCCACGAAATCAAATCATTTAGAGAGATATTTATCTCAAATAGATATTTTAATATTTAATCCAAGAGAGTTGGAATTTCTCAAAAACCTTATTCATGGATTTAATTAAAAATCATTTACAGAAATCATCCTAGAATTTATTTTATGCAAACGACAACTCCAAATTGGACGAAATTTGGACTTAATTAAAGCACAACTAAAGGCATCGTCTACAATTTTTTCACAATTTCTGGAGCAAGGAATAAGGCTGTACGAATTTCAGAGCTTAAATGGGCAAAATATAACTGATTTTCGATCTCTGAATTTTAATAAATTATCAAATGCTCACGAAATACAAATAAATAGCTAAAAGATAAAGAATTAGTTTATCATCAACACTCTATTTTTTTGATAAAAATTAATGCTATTTCGAGGCCCAAATTAACATGCTAATTCAGGGGTGTGTTTGCAATTACTAAAATGAAATGAAAGTGACAATTGTTCCCAAGGGAACTTTTGCAAATAATGAAACAGACTGGGAAAAACTTGCAAAATTTACAAAATAAATAAAACAAAACCTTCTTTTCTTCAATCCCATGCAATGGGCGGCTAGGGCACAAAAGGTCGTGACGGCGGTGCGTGTGGGGAAGAGGAGCGGCCTTGGCGGGGACGCGACGACGCTCGGGGGCGTGCTTGCCCGCTGGAAGGAGGAGGAAGTTGCGTCGCGCAACGGCGGCGAGGGCGGCACACGTAGGCGGCTTCAGTGGCTACATGAGAGAGGGGCGCGGCGTGCCTGGGCGACGCGGGAGGCCGGCTGTAGTGCGGGGCGACAAGCGGCCTTGGAGCGGGGTATCCAGGCAGGGGGGCGGTGGGCAGAGTGCTTCAGGCGAGGGGTTGTGCGCGGGGCCTGGAGGCAGGGGGAGTTGATGGCGAGCGGGCTGGAGCGACGAGGGCGGAGGCGGGTGGCGCGGCTATGGCGCAAGCAGGCGACGAGGCGGAGCAAGGACGGCGCCACCGGCCAAGGGGCGGCTCCTGTGATGGGCGCTCCCGCCGCTAGCGGTGTGTGGCGGAGGGCAAGGTGCGATGGCGACGCTGGGCGAGGGGCGGCGTCGGGTGGCCGGCCGCCAGGGGGCTGACGACGTGGAGGAGGTGGATTACGGTCGTCGGCGACCACGAGCAGGGGTGACAGCCGTGGACCTGCAACCTGTGTTATTTTTTTTATTTTCTTTTTCTTCTTTTTTTTTTCTTTTTGTAAACAGGGAAAAATGTGAAGAGGTGGATTGTGATGGTGTTGGTGATAATGGTAGATGATGATGGAGGTGATGGTGGTAGATGATGATGTGATTTTTTTGTTTTTGTTGTGATGAACAAGATAAACAAATAGTGTTAGATAAAAATTTGACAAAGTGAAGATAGAGAATACTTACTTGTGGTTGTTCGTCGGATTGTGGAGCCGCATCGTGCGGCTTCCGATTGTGGCCTCGATCCGGTTCGACGAAAAATCAGAGAAGCTTTGCGATCTTGACGGGAAGTTCGCTACGCGGAGATTAACCGCGGATCTCGCTTGCAGGTCGTCGTTGCTCAACGTCTAAGGGGGAGCTGTCACCTCACGATTTTAACGGAGCTCGAACCTCTCTCACTTGTAGAGTGGCGGATGATGAATAATGGAGGAGGGGATGGTATTATAAAGGAAGAGGAGAGAGAAGTTGGAGAGAATGGAGTGGTGGAGTGGAGAAAATGGTGGCTTGGAGTGGAGAATAAGAAAGGAAGGAGTAAAAGTGAGATAAATAATAATATAATATAAATAAAATAAGTAGGCTACTAAAAATAGAAATAATTAAAATAATAATAATTAAAACAATTAAATCCTAAAATAATAAAAAATAAATCCGAAAATAAGAAATTGGGGTGACATGTGGCGGCTCCAGGAGCTGCCACATGTCGCTCCTAGAAAATTCAAAAATTAAATGTAAATAAAAATAAAAAAGAAATAACAAAAGGGATTAAATCAAAAAGTGGTCAACATGAAAGTTGCTCGTTTCAATGAGATCTACAACTTTTGTGAAGGGCCAAAAATCAAAGGAAATCATCTGTACAAAAATGTATTTTTGGGTGGTACCTTATAGATATAAAATACCGCATTTTATATTTTGTATTTTTTTGTAATTTTTCAATAAGAGAAAAATCAAAATAAAAATAGAGAAAATATGAGAAGAATATTTACAACTTAATCTAATTTTTTGGATTTTTAATAATTAGAAAATGAAATGATAAAATACATGGGCAAAACGCTCAATATGTACAATATACAAAAGGGGCCCAAAACCCAAGTCTTGCATACGAGCTCCGATTTTGATGAAATTGATCTTGTTTCGAAGGTCTTTGAATGTATATAACTTTAAAAGTGAATGACTAATTCGGAGGTTGTATGAGAGGGATATGTGCATTTTAAGGTTTCTAGCTTCAAACTTGGATTGGGGTTTTATTGGCCAATTTTGGAAGTTAGTATTTTTTTGATATTTTTCTTTAATTAATGTTAGTAATATATACACTACGGAGTTGATTTTATTGGATTTAGATTTAATATAAAATATATACAAATAGAGTATTTTAGCTAATATACAGGTGAATATTTACAACTGAAATTGGCTTCTTATTTTATTCAAATATGAATGCTAAAATGCAAATGTTATTAATGCATGCATGAATGCTAATTATGCAATATAAGTGGAAATATGCATCTAATTACTCGGGAACAAAGCTCTATTTTCAGCTTTTAGAGTGATGAATCGCAGATTCATCAACCCCCTATACTTAAACCTTGCTCGTCCCCGAGCAACTAAAATGAAATGCAAGCGTGAAATGAGATTGGGTTCCATACCAATGTCATGAACAAAAGTTGAAAATGGATCTTGACTCGACCTTTGGATTAATTGTGTGGCGGAACTTATTGGGATCTGAACTTAAGACCTAACAGACTTCAAATTCCACAAGTCTTCTATTCAAGACGCCTCAATAATCATGTCAGAACAAATCCTCAAACGCAAATTTTTGATGACTATGATTCTTACTTGTACTGTGTAAGTGTAAAATAGCTCTCCACATCAGAAATGGCTCAGAAGCAGCCTCCTCTAACAAGGTAACTCTAATTACCCGGTCCAGTAACTTTTTCCTCTAGGAGCGGGGTATTCCCTTCTAAGTTCAAGTGCGACCAGCTCAAGAGGAGGGGGTGGAGAAAGAATGGACGGTAGCAAGTGTAGCTACCTATCCCGGGATGCCTGACCAGTGTAGCCAAGTCATCCAGCTGCAGACTTCTTGCTAATATACATACTCTGACATGCAATTTTTTTGGCCTGTCTATTTTTTTGGAGTTCTTGCATTTTTTCTCTTTTTTTTGAACTATATACAAGGTGTAGCATGTACATCAGGAGTTTTTCCTCTTGAGCTAGTAGACTATCCCTCTTTTGAAGCATTACTGCAACCCACAACGTCCCGTCCTCAGACTTCAACACCACCAGACTAGGTTGAGATGCACTACCCTCCCTAGAGGGGGACGGATGTTTCCACCCGTGTGCTACTCCAAGCTAAAGGATTCTACCTCCTCACCACCTCATCAATGAAGAGCTACGTGCATTGTGCTTGTCCAAGTTAGGTCACTGTCTAAAAGAATCATGCGTGTGCACGAGATATTCTACTTAGACTAATCAAGATGACATGTGAACATAGACTTGCAGACTCAAAGAATTAAGTCACTTGACCTGAGAAATCTTAACTCCAGTTCCTATAAGGCTCCTCTGAAATTAGGTGGATTAAGGTCAAATCAAGTTCATCCTCAACATCTACTCATAACTTGGTTCAAAACCCACTAGCTTTTCACCTTGCACATGCAAGATATTCATATGAGGTGTAGATGACATGCTATGAATGAAATGCAAGACTCTTTTTTTTAAATGCAAGGATGCAAAGTAAATAAGAAGCCTTTATTTTCAACATTTCATTTTATATTCTATTATACAACAATTTTTAATTTACACAATTTGTACATAATATACATAGTATCCAAGTTTTTTTGGTATACACCCTATTTTACAACAAATTTTACAAGAGTATTGTTTTACAAGAATTTTTCAACTTTTTATACAAGTATTATACATATTATACAAGTATACATGTATTTTGTTTTTCAATTTTTACCCACCCCATAATTATTCCATAATATATACAAAAAATACGCGAAAATACGTGAAAGTACGAGCCATGGGTAAAGTATATATGTAATGTATACATGCCCCCTATACTTAGCGTGTGCTATATCCTTAGAGCACGAAAAGCGATGAAAAAGACATAGCTCGGGCTAAGCGTAGGAGAGCTATTAGAAAAATGTATAGAAGTCGTTCCGTCCCCCTATACTTAGGCTCCGGCAGCCTAAGTATAGAAGAAGATCAAAAATGGGGTGGACGAGGGTGATGACTGAAATTTTCCATCGGTCTTGCGTTCCACACAGGGCGGGAGCCAGTCACTGTGGCGACTGGCAGAATATCCCGATCGATCAATAGATAACCCACAATAATAAATCAAGCAATTAAATCTAAAAAATGTGGAGTTAAAATTTATTATAACTCTACATGCAAATGTGTATAGGTGTAAGCAAAAGTAGAGGTCGAACACTGGGAGGCGAATGGTTGTGTGGTGGAAATGAGTGCACAATTATTCAATTCTTGGTTCATGTCCAATTCTTTATTGTTTTTGTGGGTTTTTCATTTTATATTTTTTAATTTTATTTTTGTTTTTATAATTTTTCTTTTGTTTTTATATATTTTATATTTTTTTATTTTTTTAATTATATAATATAGATATATATATGTGTATATATATAAGAGAAGAGAGAGAGGTAATATAAGGATATATATTTATATAAATACTCAATATAGATATAATATTTTTTAGGCTTTTTATATTTTTATAATTTTTTGTTATTTTTCTATGATTTTTCTCATTTTTATGTATTTTTAACTCCAAAAATGTCCCTAATATGGGACTAATTAAATGGGACGAAAATATTTTGGGTTTGAAAAATATAAAATGAGTCTCAAAATTACCTAAATTAATTCTAATACGTAAATAATAATGTATAAATAATTATATAATAGGAAAGCATATTTTTGGTATTTTTGAAGGGTTTTTATATTTTTTTAAGATTTTGGAGCTTCTTGAAATTTTTATATTTTATATTTTATTTTTAGGTTTTTTTCATTTTTTGAATCATTATATATATAAATATATCATATAAATTTTTTTGTGTAATTTTTTAAAATGTTTTATATTTTTTTGGTATTTTATAATTTAAACAGTGCAAAAATGGCTCCTTTTTCATTTTTAATAATTAGGTTAAATACAAAAAATGCAAAATGGACATGTGGCGTGTGAGTATGAGGCATGAAACATCTAACCTAATTTTTGTGGATTTTTAGGAGCAAAATGGCTTCTTTTAATAAATAGATAAAACACATAAAAATAAAACAGCCTAGCAGGGGTATTTTTGCAAATAAAATACATATAGGGGGCTCTGTGCAAAAATACCAAAAGGAATAAACATTTATTTTATGTTTTTGAACTATTTTACAATTACAAAAGGCCACCAGCGGTTCAATGCAATTTTCACGCGCCTCACGTGGGACTGCACATGAGGTGCAGAAGGACCAAAATGTAAATACAAGAAATGCGGGGATTCTTTTGCAAAATTTACAATTATTTTACAACGTAATAATTTTTTACAATATTAAAAATTAAATACAAAAAAGTCGGGGGCTAAATGTGAAAATTACCCCTACAGGCGCGCGATCTGACGGCTGGGCTTCCTCTAGTTGACACGCGTCGCCTATCCAGCGGCCGATACCGCTTCGCTGTCTGACGTCTGAGATTAGATCACTCACGTGATCCAACGGCTGAGGCTCTGGAAGATCGGACGTCTGTGATTAGACCTGGGACCTTGAACTTCATTCGACGACAAGGAGAGGTTCTGGAAGAACAGGGGAAGAACTCGCTGTTGGCGAGTTTCTCCCGGCGATATCTCTCCTCTCCAACACTATTTGCTGCTCCCAAGGGTCCCAGAACGTTCCTGGCATGTGGCTCTGGCTGTTGGAGGTCTCGAATCGGACGAAGACGCACTGGAGATCCTCCGCAAGGTCGGGGAAGAAGTGGAGTTCCAGGTGCCTCCGACGGCTCTTGATTGCGTCTCCTGGTGCTTATCCACGCACCTAACCTGCTCAAGAAGATCACTCATCTCGAGGGGAGTTCCCTCGACCAGACTTGAAGCTGCATTAGCAAGAGAACGCGGGTGGAGTTGTTCGCCGGAGCGGAGCTCCGACGAACTACGAACGGTGGATCTACACTAAATTCTACGGTCTACTGGTCAAAATAAAAGCATGAATGGAAAGCTAAGAGGAAGAACTACCTAAATAACGAAATAGCACAGCTCGTACCTGGCTTTGGGCCAAGAAGCAGAGGCCTCGCCGGAGCGGCGGCCTTGGGTGCAACCTCCGCCATCTCCGACGGATTCAAGGTACCAGGGGACTCCTCCTGTCACAAGGAATCCACCTAGACCAAATGCGAGGAAGGGAGATGTGTAAGGCTGACCAAAATTGAGGAAGAGGCGGAGGTTTCTTATTTATGAACAGGTGACACACCCTTATTGACCGGGCCAATGGCGGAGCTACAAGCTATGTACAAGGGGATAAACAAGAGGGCGTGCATGTACAATGATTGGGGAACAAGTTTTGTGAAGGAAGCAATGTCAGAGGATGGACGAGTCAAGCGGGAATAAAGGGAGAAGACGGGCCGAAATGACAGGCGCGTCACATCGGGCGGCTGGTGGTCAAGTTGACCAAGGTCAACCTGCGGAGGGACCTGATTGGTCCACCTCAGCCCGCTACAAGACAAAACGACTGATTTATTAAAGAATAATTGATTTAAAATAATAAATGACTTTATTAATTTTTGTATATAAAAAATTTTTATTAATTAATGTAGCATTTATTTATGATTTTCATTTAATTTTTTGATGTATTTTATTATGAATTTATTTTAATAATTTATTTATAAGTGTATTTTTATGTATTTTGTAGAATTTATTTTTATTTTGTATATTTTATTGTATTATATTATTTTATTATTTTATTTATTTATAACTTATTTTTATAAGTATAAATATATTTTTATTTAATTTTTATGAGTTTATTTGCACATTTAGATAAATAGGTATATATAATATGTAGGTATACTTATAGGTATTTTACCTGTATTTTATATACATTTTTTTATTTAATGAATTTTATTTGTTTTTTATTTTGGATTTACATTTTTAATAAAGTATATATAATATTTACAATTTAATATAGATGAATAAATAAAAGAATAAAAATCCCCTTTTATTTATATACATAGGTGATACATAGGTATTTTGCCTATGTAATTCATAGATTTATTTTATTAGAGGTTTTCTTTTTGGTTTTCTTTTAATTTGAATATGTACATGCATTATGCATATTATTTATAAAATTCTAAAAATATAAATTTATAGACATAATGAATAATGAATAATGAATATAATGAATATTTTAATCGGTATTATGTACAATGAAGGCCAAAAACCTAACTTCACAGATGGACTCCAAAAATTATGAAACCAATTTTATTAAATAGTTCTTAAAAAGCTATATACAATTAAAGGTGATTTGTGGATTTTGAGTTTTAATTTGCAAGATATGGGTCTGTGAAGGTGAGATTCTAGCTTTTTATTCTGTGTATAAAATATACATTGTATATTATTTTTGCACAAACTCAATTTTGTATTTTTATTCACATTATTATCTACAACTTTCATGTACAAAACTTCTTTATTTGATGAATAAATAATTACATACAAAATAGGTGTCAAAAATGCATAAATGAATGAATAAATAAATGAGGTATTTATTGTATTATTGGCTCTTATCTCCCCCTACTTTATTCCTTGTCGACCAATTCCATTCTGGACTTGGTCTCGAGGTTTGGGTCTTAAAATATTTGCAATATTTTATTTCTTTTTCTTTTCTTCTCTTTATTCTATAATTTTGGCATTAAAAACCTTATTTTATCTTTATTCTATAATTTTGGCATTAAAAACCTTATTTTATGTACACTTAATACAATAAATAATCAATGCTATTATTGACAAATTGATGCTATTTACATGCATTTGCTGGAGTTTTTAAGGCCAAAATGATAGAATAAAGGTGATGAAATGGAGATTCATTAGAGGGCAAGAGGGGAAATGAATTAGTTTTTACAATATGGGCATCGGTTCCCCCTATACTTAGGCTCTGGTCAGCCTAAGTATAGGAAAGGAGTGAGTATGAGGACCGATGTGATCTGGAGGATTTACAGTGAATAGATGCGGGTCACTCCCCCCCTATACTTAGGATCTGGTTATCCTAAGTATAGTCACAAAATGTGAGCCGGGGCGAGTGATTCGAATCACAGGGGAGGGAGGGAAAGGAAGTATATACAAGAAAGAATGTGAATATACAAGGACTAAGAAGGTTTGTGACGAACCTTCTTGCGGACACGAGGAGGTGGATAATATACATATGTGTCGCTGTCGGAATCATCCTCAGATGAATAATAGTGAGGTGTAGGGATCGTCCAACGAGGGTCGACACACGACTGCTTTCTTAGATAAGGCTTGAGAACAACCGAACTGAGCTCACTCATATAAATCACCTTATCCGGACCAGATGAGGACTCCTCAGAAAATTCCTTCTTTAGTGTGTCGAAGGAAACTTTCTTAGTCGGTTTTCTAGAACCTGAATCATTGAGAGGGAGATGAGAGCGACGCGCCTTGAGAGGTTCGGGAAAACACCTCGAGGAATCAATTCTCGACTTCCTCTCAGCAGATAGCCGACTAGCAGAGGAAACAACCATGTTTTTATGTGGAGTCAATTCAGTTGGTTGTTCCTTTGAAGGTCCGGAATGTGATGTGGTGTTTACTATGGGTTCCTCATCTGACGAGTCACCATATAGATTGTAATATTCCTGAAGGATCGGCACATGTCTCGGGAAGGTTCTTGTGGTCTCAGTCAGCTTGGCATTATTGGGCTCTTGTGTCGTATCATCAAAATGGTCAACGTAATCAACAAAGGTCGTGTCCGACTTAATGATAGCTTCTGGTTGTGAGTCCTTCTTAGAAGCTGTCAGGTGGTGGTGCAAGTAGTTGATGAAGTGAAGGTGTGGGGAGTCTAAGATCCAACGGTCGTCCAGATAGTCGATTTCTCAGGTGTAGCAGAGAGGAAGGACTCTTTTACCTCTTATTGTCATGACTGTCAACGGATGTGCGGGTCACCTTAGAGTAAAGTGTATCAAAGAATGGGTGCGGTCGGTGTGCTCCCAATGCTGAAAAATCGATCTCCCGAGTCTCGTAATCTATTGTCGCCTTAGCTGAGGCTAAGAAACGGCTTCCCAAGAATAATCGGAGACTGGGTAAACTCTCCTCGGTGCTCAATGTCAATGACTGTGAAGTCTACCCAGAGTAGAGTACCTTGGAAAGTAACGATGACTGAAATATTTTCTCTAGACCGTTTGATGGATAGATCAGCCAGATGAACGAACTCTCTCGTCTTTCTGATTGGCATTAGTTTGAGCTTGTCAAACACACATGTCGGGAGGATATTTATCGGAGAGTCATCATCGATTCTTGCATGGGTAAAGATAGTATCTTTGATTTCGCATTCAACTCGGGGCAACCGCTTCACTCTACGGTTCTTGGTCTTTCTCCCCATTACTAAGGAAGTGGCCATAGACACTATGTGTCTTTCAGTCCTTGTCCTCTTATTACCCAGCCTCTTGGGCATCAATTTACTCTTTACAAATCTCTTGAGGTCGGGGAAGTGATCTATGGCCTTTATTAAGGGAAGTTTGAAAATCAATTCTTCATCGAGTGCTTCCCTTAGGGTAGGATCTAAATTTTTCAAGTCTTTTTCATTTTCTATTTTTATGGATTTTTCTGATTTTTCGATGTTTTTGGTCTTTTGGGATTTTCATTTTTTGGTGTTTTTGGTGGATGAATGATCAGACTCTGGATTGGAGGGTAAGTGGTTAGTAGAAGAGGGAGATAGAATGGACTCCAGCTGTACAAACAGTGTGGGTTCTCTGATGCTCGTTCGGTTTTCAACATTAAATCTACTTACTTCCTTTTCCACTTTCATACTCTAGCTGGCAGAAATTGAGTGCAATATGTTCATGACATCTCTCAACTCGTTACCAAATGATTCATTTTTCTTGATAAGTCTAGAGATGTCATCCTCCGCAAAATTCTCATGACAAATCATGGGAGACTTCTGATCAATTGGAGGATACTGCTGAGATAGTGGGGTCTCATATTCAACATACCTAGACTCTGGCATGTAATGCTGAGTCGAGTATGGACTATCTAGATGGCAAATATTGGTCGGAGCCTCATATGATGAAACGGGGACTGATAAGTCTAGCTCATGAGTCCAATCTTGTGAATGTATAGGTTCTTCGAATGAATGCTGGTTAATGGAAGCTTGATCACTAAAGTCAATCAAGTCTGGAAAATCACGATGTTCAGGCCTCTCCATTCGGGTTGTTTGATCGACCAAGTTATGCCCTAAGATCAAGTCGGGATGTGTATATGTAAATTGTGGTTTGATCCCTACTTGAGGTGAGAATGAAGTATATGGGGGCATATACTTTTGCCAATCATCTGTCTCAGCAGTGGCTTACTCTTCATTCGATTCTTTGATTCATGCAAGCTCTCGAGAGTAAGGACAGTCAACCCAAGGTAGAAGTGGATCTGGAGTGTTAGAATATGGAGTAGGTGAGAAATACGAAGAAGTGGAGAAGTCAGTCGAAATTCTGACTTCATAATCAGGTTGAGGTGGAACCGATCACGGGTAAGCGTCTCCCATGGGTGGCGGAGGATACATGGAAGAATGAGAAGGTGAAGATGATCGGTATATGGTCGATGAGGAATGACCAGAGGTCTCAGGGTATGGGGACCAATATCCCAACATCTTGAGGAGGAAAGGATGTAAGCAAAACGAGGTAGAAAATGCGCAATTACGCAGGATAACACACACGGACAGACACGAAGACAAATGCAAGAGCAAACCCTGAGTTCACACTCAACACGGTGAAGGACCCGAAGCCGAGTTTATTCTTGTTGATTTTAAGTGTGAATTTTTCAGACAAGTAGCAAAGGTTACGCGACCTATAGGGGAGTCGGCTAAAAAGCCGAATGCGCCTCCCCTGTTTAACTTGTCGCCTTAGATACCAATGCCTTCCTTTCTTCGCTCCTATCCCAAGTTGATGGATTCAAAGACCAAGCCCCTATCTACCTGCAAGCAGGCGGAGGCTGACAAGGCTGGAACTTCGCCCCGAGGGGTTACTAGCAGCTTGTCGCGAAGTACCGCTGGTTCACCCCTGACTACCTGTAAACAGGCGGAGGCTACTTGGTACTAGTCGATGGCGACACATTAACAAGGGCAGGTCTGCGATTCATCACTCCAAAAGATGAAAATAGAGCTTTGTTCCCGAGTAATTAGATGCATATTTCCACTTATATTGCATAATTAGCATTCATGCAAGCATTGATAACATTTGAATTTAGCATTCATATTTGAATAAAATAAGAAGCCAATTTCACTTGTAAATATTCACCTGTATATTAGCTAAAATACCCTATTTGTATATATATTATACTAAATCTAAATCCAATAAAATCAACTCCGTAGTGTATATATTACTAACACTAATTAAAGAAAAATATCAAAAAAATACTAACTTGTAAAATTGACCAATAAAACCCCAATCCAATTTTGAAGCTAGGAACTTTAAAATGCACATATCTCTCTCATACAACCTCCGAATTAGGTCTACTCACTTTTAAAGGTATATACATTCAAAGACCTTCGAAACAAGATTAATTTCATCAAAATTGGAGCTCATATGCAAAACTTGGTTTTGGGCCCCTTTTGTATATTGTACATATTGACCGTTTTGCCCCTGTATTTTATCATTTCATTTTCTAATTATTAAAAATCCAAATAAATTAGATTAAGTTGTAAATATTTTTCTCATATTTTCTCTATTTTTATTTTGATTTTTCTCTTATTGAAAAATTACAAAAAAATTACAAAATATAAAATACGGTATTTTATATCTATAAGGTACCACCCAAAAATACATTTTTGTACAAATGATTCCTTTTGATTTTCGGCCCTTCACGAAAGGTGTAGATCTCATCGAGACGAGCAACTTTCGTGTTGACTACTTTTTGACTTAATCCCTTTTGTTATTTCTTTTTTATTTTTATTTACATTTAATTTTTGAATTTTCTAGGAGCGACATGTGACAGCTCCTGGAGCCGCCACATGTCACCCCAATTTCTAATTTTCGGATTTATTTTTTATTATTTTCTAATTTTATTATTTTAATTGTTATTATTTTAATTATTATTATTTTTAGTAGCCTACTTATTTTATTTATATTATATTATTATTATATTATTATTTATCTCCCTTTTACTCCTTCCTTTCTTATTCCCCACTCCAAGCCACCATTTTCTCCACTCTCTCCATCACTCCATTCTCTCCAACTTCCCTCTCCTCTTCCTTTATAATCCCATCCCCTCCTCCATTATTCATGATCCGCCATTTTCACAGTGAGGGAGAGGAGAGCTCCTATCAACCTTAGGTGACAGCTAGGGAGTTTTTATAGTTGAGCAACGACCCACCTTCCTCCAAGCGAGATCCAAGGGCTCGAGCCCTTGCTGCAGCCACTTCCACGCCGCTGCTGAGCTCCGCCCCAGCCGAGGTGTCGAGCAAAAATCAGAGCTCCCCCCAGAGCTCCCTCCCAGACATCCCTTTCATATGTTACAGGTATACATCTTTTCCCTTATCTCTCTTCCTTCATCTTCTTCTCCCCATATTCTCTCTTCTCATTTCTTCATCCTCCATCCTCTACATCGTTAAAATCTTTGCATTTCAACGGATAAATCATGTATTGCAAATCCAATGGTGATTTTTAATCATTTTTTGGGTGAGGTTTCTTGAATCAATTAAGTCCACATTTACGCACCCTAAACAAATAGGGGAAGTTCCCCTGTTTCACCTTCTCCCCATCTGCACGCATCCCCCTTGGCCATCCACACCTCCAGCCCCTGGAGACGACAAACCGACCATCCGCAAGCAGCTCCCTGCCGTTTTCCACCAAGATCGACGCCACTGCTTTCGTCAGCCGCACATCCACCTCCGTCACCAAGGCGCGGCCTCCTCCGCACGCGCGCCCAGCTGGGCGCCACCCGCACCTTCAGCCGTGGAAGCTGAGCCCCATCATCGCGCGCCCTCGCGCCTCCCCTCCTCCAGCGGCGGTGCCACAAACTCGCGTCCTCCACGTGCCCCAACGGTCCTCCCCTCAGCCGTGTCTCCGCCCCACTCCAGCCCCTACGCCCCCCACAGCGGCGCTGCAACGCCTAGCGGAGAGGCCGCGCCTCCCACTATCCCCGCGCCTCCCTCCTCGCCGCCGCGAGACGCCGTCGCATCCTCCAGCCCCCGCACGCCCCCCTCCAACGCCGGCCGCCGCCCCCACGCTCCCCAGCAACGGTACCATTTGACGGGTCGCGGTCCTACCCTTGTTGATGTGTCGGATTGACTTCGTCGTTGCAGTCGGATAGATCCGCGTCGATAAAAAATAACCGCACAAATCGAATAATCAACGAATTAATGTACGCGCGGTTTTGTGTTTGTTTAGCCTGGGCAATCCTCAGGGTCGACTCAAGGAGGCAAAGGAACAACTTGGGATCAAATTAGATACATTACATCGCGATTTTCCAAGTGGGATTCTTTTTGTAATTTTTTTATGCGATAAAAATGTCAAATGCAGGATACGAATTGTATAAAGTTAATATGAAAAGAATCGACTTAGCCAAATTTAATTTTAATGTGAAATTAATCCAAATCGCCCAAGTGATATTTTTCTTGAAAACCTAATCCAACAATGAATGAAAAATGTATTTTTTTGGATTTTTGGATTTAAAATGCACAAATGAAAAATACAAACTTTTTTGGGGTTTTTATACAATTTTTCATGCAAATGATATGCAAAAATTATGAAAAATTTACTGGAATATAAACATGATGAAATGAAGCTATACTAAGTTTTTTAGAATTTTCTGACACTTAATGATTTTTTACTGAAAACAGGGTGACTGCGGGTATTTAATTTCTAATAAATCCATGAAATCAAATCATCTAGAGAGATATTTATCTCAAATAGATATTTTAATTTTTAATTTAAGAGAATTGGAATTTCTCAAAAACCTTATTCGTGGATTTAATTAAAAATTATTTACAGAAATCACCCTAGAGTTTATTTTATGCAAATGACAACTTCAAATTGAACAAAATTTGGACTATAATTAAAGCACAATTAGAGGCATCGTCTACAATTTTTTCACAATTTTTGGAGCAAGGAATAAGGATGTACAAATTTCAGAGGTTAAATGGGCAAAATATCACTGATCTTTGATCTCTGAATTTTAATAAATTATCGGATGCTTACAAAAATACAAATAAATTGCTAAAAGATAAAGAATTATTTTATCATCGACATGCTATTTTTTGATAAAAATTAATGCTATTTCGAGGTCCAAATTAACATGCTAATTCAGGGGTGTGTTTGCAATTACTAAAATGAAAAGAAAGTGACAATTGTGCCTAAGGGCACTTTTGCAAATAATGAAACTGACTGGGAAAAACTTGCAAAATTTACAAAATAAATAAAACAAGACTTCTTTTCTTCAATCCCACGCAAGGGGCGGCTAGGGCACAAGTGGTTGTGACGGCGGCGCGCGTGGGGAAGAGGAGCAGTCTTGGCGGGGATGCGACGGCGCTCGGGGCGGCCGAAGCGTGCTGCGGGGGCACGCTTGCCTGCTGGAAGGAGGAGGAGGTCGCGCCGGGCAACGGCTACAGGAGAGAGGGGCGCGACGTGCCTGGGCGGCGCGGGAGGCCGGCTGTAGCGTAGGGCGGAAAGCGGCCTTGGAGCAGGGTATCCAGGAAGGGGGCAGTGGGCGGAGTGCTTCAGGCGAGGGGTTGTGCGTGGGGCCTGGAGGCGGGGGGAGTCGATGGCGAGCGGGCAGGAGCGACGAGGGCGGAGGCGGGTGGCGCGGCTATGACGCAAGCAGGCGGCGAGGCGGAGCGAGAACGGCGCCGCCGGCCAAGGGGTGGCTCTAGTGATGGGCGCTCTCGCCATTAGCGGTGGCGTGATGGAGGGCAAGGTGCGGTAGCGGCGCTGGGCGAGGGGCGGCGTCGGGTGGCCGGTCGCCAGGGGCTGACAGTGTGGAGGAGGTGGATTATGGTCATCGACGACCACGAGCAGGGGTGACAGCCGTGGACTTGCAACCTGTGTTTTTTTTTTGTTTTCTTTTTCTTCTTTTTTTTCTTTTTGTAAACAGAGAAAAATGTGAAGAGGTGGATTGTGATGGTGTTGGTGATAATGGTAGATGATGATGGAGGTGATGGTGGTAAATGATGATGTGATTTTTTTTGTTTTTGTTGTGATGAACATGATAAACAAATATTGTTAGATAAAAATTTGACAAAGTGAAGATAGAGAATACTTACCTGTGGTTGTTCGTCGGATTGTGGAGCCGTGTCGTGCGGCTTCCGATTGTGGCCTCGATCCGGTTCGACAAAAAATCGGAGAAGCTTTGCGATCTTGACGGGAAGTTCGCTACGCGGAGATTAACCGCGGATCTCGCCTGCAGGTCGTCGTCGTTCAACGTCTAAAGGGGAGCTGTCACCTCACGATTTAAACGTGGCTCGAACCTCTCTCACTTGTAGAGTGGCGGATGATGAACAATGGAGGAAGGGATGGGACTATAAAGGAAGAGGAGAGGGAAGTTGGAGAGAATGGAGTGGTGGAGTGGAGAAAATGGTGGCTTGGAGTGGGGAATAAGAAAGGAAGGAGTAAAAGGGAGATAAATAATAATATAATATAAATGAAATAAGTAGACTACTAAAAATAACAATAATTAAAATAATAATAATTAAAATAATAAAATAGAAAATAATAAAAAATAAATCCGAAAATAAGAAATTGGGGTGACATGTGGCGACTCCAGGAGCTACCACATATCGCTCCTAAAAAATTCAAAAATTAAATGTAAATAAAAATAAAAAAGAAATAACAAAAGTGATTAAATCAAAAAGTGGTCAACACGAAAGTTGCTCGTCTCAATGAGATCTACAACTTTTGTGAAGGGTCAAAAATCAAAAGAAATTATTTGTACAAAAATGTATTTTTGGGTGGTATCTTATAGATATAAATACCGCATTTTATATTTTGTAATTTTTTTGTAATTTTTCAATAAGAGAAAAATCAAAATGAAAATAGAGAAAATATGAGAAGATTATTTACAACTCAATCTATTTTTTGGATTTTTAATAATTAGAAAATGAAATGATAAAATACAAGGGCAAAACGGTCAATATGTACAATATACAAAAGAGGCCCAAAATCCAAGTTTTGCATACGAGCTCCGATTTTGATGAAATTGATCTTGTTTCGAAGGTCTTTGAATGTATATAACTTTAAAAGTAAGTAGACCTAATTCGGAGGTTGTATGAGAGAGATATGCGCATTTTAAGGTTCCTAGCTTCAAACTTGGATTGGGGTTTTATTGTTCAATTTTGCAAGTTAGTATTTTTTTGATATTTTTTTAATTAGTGTTAGTAATATATACACTACGGAGTTGATTTTATTGGATTTATATTTAGTATAAAATATATATAAATAGGGTATTTTAGCTAATATACTGGTGAATATTTACAAGTGAAATTGGCTTCTTATTTTATTCAAATATGAATGCTAAAATGCAAATGTTATCAATGCATGCATGAATGCTAATTATGCAATATAATTGGAAATATGCATCTAATTACTCGGGAACAAAGCTCTATTTTCAACTTTTAGAGTTATGAATCGCAGATTCATCAAGACCTGAGGTGACAGCTTTGGTTTATCCCCGTCAAGTCGCAAGCACGGAGGAGGAGCGACGCGATCTACTTCGACGTCAAGGTCTCTTTATGTCGTGCACATATCCGCCATCTTTGCCGGGTGTCGAGGCAATCACCTGGAGCACCTTCATTAGAGCTCCTCCATCGACGATCCTTCAACCCCTTCCACTCCCAGGTTAGGTCTTCCATCTTCCTCTTCTCTGTTCCTCCTCTCGATCATTCCTCCTTTCTCTAGATCTATCTTCCTCTCCGTTTCAAACCAAAACCAAACTTGACCCACCCCAAAATCGATCCCCACCTCACCAGCCTTCCTTTACAGTTCTCGTTCTTCTCTCCCCATATCTGTCTAACTCTAGCGAAGAACATCGCCAGAGCTCAGGCTCCCTTCATCATCGGTTGGAGCTTCCGTTTCACCTTCTCTTCATGCATCTAAATCATCTCATCTGCACACACCCACGGTATCTACTCCGTAATTCTATCATACAATCTGAAAATTCACATTCATTTCGTGATTTGAACGTTCTTGATTACTTACTGAAATTGTTTGGATAAAGTGTAGTGGGATTTAGTTGCATTTTGTTAATCTTTATTGACGTGTAAAGTTATTTGAAATTAGATGTAATCTATAGTGTATTTGGATGGATATAAATTGCTTGTATTTAATTTTTGGGTTCCTGCATGCGTATATTCAAGTATTTTGAAGAATCATTTAATTAGATTTCGAATCCTTTCACGACCCCCAATTCCGGACCGTCGGATCCTCCCATAACCGGATCTGGTTACTCAGCAATAATTTATCCAGCAATCACAACTAACATTCAGAAATAGATTGCAAATAAAAATATTCAGAAGAAAGTATTTCAACACTTTGCCATTCACAAAATAAAGTTCAGATGATACATTTTCCCACTATAACCATTTACATGTACATCAACTTGAAAGGAAAATATACAAAAGATTACTGACCACCTTAAAAAGTAAAGCTAATGTGGCTGGCTGGATGTCTAGCTGGCTGGATTTTTAAAGTCCTTGCGATGACTCACCGATATCTGTTGGGTTTTCCATAAATCATAGGAAAAAAATCAGCGAATGCTAAGTAACGAAGAAGAGAAAAAAAACAAATTGTGTAATTTTGCAAAACTTGTTATCACAAAAGGTTTCATTCCTTCTTGTTAATTTAAGTCCTATTCCTTTCTATTCCACGTCAGGGATTAGTCCAGAGGAACCCCACCTTTCTTGGACTCCAAAGCTGTGGACACTTCGGGATTAGAGATTTGATTGATCTTGGTAAGCTTATGCCATGCACGTTACCTCAACCAATCCTCCGATACTACCTTGATAATTTTTCTTTTCTTTTATTAAACATGGTCTCCAACCCTCGGCTTAGAAAACAAATGAGCACACCGTCCTCGAGGACTCGGTTGCTTAAAACCTCAGGCTAGCATTTAATCATATAACCTAGCAGCTTTAAACACATATTATCGTGACCCAGCCTCTATTGGACCACCTGTGCCTCCACATGGCACGGCCACATCTTCCGTCATTCAATCCGAAGATATTGGCTCCCGGTATCACACGTTGTAGAACATTCATTTCGTGCGCACTTAACATAACATGGCAACCGTGTACCACCTAGGTATGGAACCGCCAGTACGGGTTCCTTCCGACAAACCTACATGTTGCATGTTTGACCTGTATTTCTACTCTCAGTCATCCTTAACGTGACACACAATCCTTTTCAAGATCCAACTCGAACCACAACAATTCCATGATGTAATTCTTTCGTCAAGTCTTCGATTTGCATAATCAGCAACACTTAGTGTATACTCACATATATATTATTCATATGCATATATATTCGTATTTATGCCTATTTTAAGTCTCAAACCCTAACTTTCAAAACTATCACATCAATTTGATGCTTAAACCTTATTTTAGTTGAAATCATAAAGTAACTCTTCAGACTTTTTCAAAAATAACCAAAATTAGGGTTCATCATAGCAAAGGACATAAAATCAAAATTTCAATAATCTCGTACGAAAACCCAACAGCAAAAGGAAGGATTTCGTTACCTAATTGGGCTCTCTCTCTCTCTCGTATGTAAGGCTTTATCGTGTTTCGTTTTCAGAAAGGTTGTTTTAAGGCTCCTGAAAAGATCGAATTTCATTTTCGTTTTAAAAACGCTAACAACGTGTCAAGAAAGCGAAAACAAACGAAGAACACGAAGAACACGAAGAACACTAAGAACGTATTTTCTCTTAAAATTTCAGCAGAGCTACCTCTTATACGGGGTGATATTTCTAGGAAAATTTCGGCAGAGTTTCCCTGTATATCGGGACATATTTCTCGGAAAATTTCGGCAGAGTTTCCCCTTATATCGGGACATATTTCTCGGAAAATTTTAGCAGAGTTTCCCCTTATATCGGGACATATTTCAAAATAAAAATGAAAAGAGTTTCCTCTATAAAATCAATCGAGAGGAAAATAACAAAGAAACAAAAAGAATATACTCAAACAACAAGAGATGAAGAATCGGTAGACACTACGCATCTTAGGTGAGTGAATGTGTGACGAATCATAGGATTCACTGACGTGTATAGCCGCCCACACCTAAGTAGGGTATTACACAGATTTCTCCATCAAAATAACTATAAAAGTATAATTAAAAGAACAGAAACATAAGCGATGGAGAATCGGTAGACACCACGCGTCTTGGATGTGTGAACGTGTGACGAATCACAAGGTTCACTAACGTGCATAGCCGCCCACACCTAAGTCGGGTGTTACACAGATTTCTCCTTGAACCACAACAGAAAACGAATCAGAAAGAAAGATGAATCAAGAATAAAACTTAGAAGAAGAAGAGGATGAATTGAAAGCCTAGCTTACTAAGCAAACTAAGAGAGGATCATACTTTTCTCCTCCTCGTTCTCCCGGCAGCGCTTCGCTAGTACTCCTTCCTCGCCTCCCACTCCTCCTCCCGACCTTTCAACCATAGCCCTTGGGGTGGTGGTGGTACTGGAAATCATAGAGAATGAATGGGTAGGGGGGTCTATTTATAGTCTCCCAAAAACCACTAACCATGGTTAGAAAACCATAGTTTAGACCTTAACCATGGTTTAACGACCCATGGTTTTGGACCATGGTTTTACCCAAAACTTATCCCAAACTTGGGACTTAAGTTAGAACATTCTAGAGTATTCTAGATTCGCTAATGACGCTAAATTAACACTAATCGTGATTAACTTTTACTAATCATGATTTAACTTTCACAGCTTTCGCTTATCTTTTGCTAACTATTGATTAGTGTTTGTTAATGATCATTAGTGGTTTTTAATCCATCATTACTTTTTTAATCACGTTTTAATTAGTCTTAATGATAGCCATTATGGGTTAGTGACATCTTAACCCTCCTTCTCTTTCTTCCGAAATTCATAACAAATCGAAACGAAGTCCGATTCACACGAAACAAATTCCGTTGGTTTCCTCTTGACGAGCCAGATCTTATTATATAGGATATGAGATATGTCAAGTTCAAGACTTTACAATTATAACAACCTTAAAGGAAGTCTCGTCCTCGAGACTAGGAATGCAAACATAACAACCTTAAAGAGAATGAATGTCATTTCATTTATAAAGAAGATATACAACACAAGTTGGGGTATATCTCTATCATTTCCACCTCAGGTTCCCATGTGGCTTACTCAAACTCTTGGTTCCGCCACAATACTTTAACTAGAGGCACCTCTTTGTTTCTCAACTTCTTAATATCCCTATCAAGTATTTGCACAGGTATCTCTTAGTATGCCAAGTCTAGCTCAACATGTAAATCATCATATCTTATCCTATACTATGGATCCTTAACGTACTTTCTTAGATTTGATACGTGGAAAACATCATGTACTGTCGAAAGATGTGGAGGAAGTGCAAGTCTATATGCCACTTTTCCAATACGCTGAATAATTTCAAAGGGACCCACGAACCTGGATGCTAACTTTTCATGTACACCAAGCCTCTAAATTCCCTTCATAGGTGATATTTTGAGAAATACAAAGTCTCCTACCTCAAAATCAAGGTCTCTTCACCTAGTATTACTATACCTTTTCTGGCAGCTTTGAGCAGTCAATAGTCTTTTTCGAGCAAGCTCTACAACTTCCCGTGTTTCTTGCAGTGTATCTGAATCATAAAGGTTCTTTATCCCGACCTATTGCCAACACAAAGGAGTAGTACATCTACGTCCATAAAGTGCTTCAAATGGTGCCATGCCAATACTTGTATGGTAACTGTTGTTGTATGTGAATTCTGCAAGAGGCGAATGTTTCAACCATGATCCTTCCCATTCTAAGGCACATGCTCGTAACGTATCCTCTAAAGTCTGAATAATATGTTCTAATTGACCATCTGTTTGTGGATGATATGTTGTGCTCAAGCATAGTTGTGTACCTAAGGCTTTAATGAAGTTGTCCCAATAGTGTGAGGTGAATCGTGAATCTCGATCGGAAACTACTTCCTTTGGAATACCATGGAAGCGAATCACATGTGTAATATATAACTCAGCAAGCTGGTCTGGAGTGAAAGATAAGCTTATCGGAATAAGGTGTGCTACCTTCGTCAGATGATCTATTATAACCCAGATACTATCTTTACTACCCGTCGTCTGAGGTAAGCCAGTAACGAAATCTATGGAAATGCTTTCCCATTTTCATTCAGGTATAGTGAGGGGTTGAAATAATCCGATGGTTTTTGGTGTGAAGCCTTTACCTGCTGGCAAGTGAAACATGAATTCACAAACTCAGCAACATCTTTCTTCATTCCCGACCACCGAAAGTATGAATGAAGATCTTTATACATCTTTGTAATTCCTGGATGAATAGTTAATCTTGAGTAGTGCGCTTCTCGTAAGATGTCTTTCCTTAGTTCAGGTGTGTTTGGTACACAAACTATGTGATGGTTATACAATAACCCATCTTGTATATGGAATCCCTCTATCTCATTCTTCTCAAGTTGTTGTCTCATGTCTTTAAGGACTGGATCATCCTCCTGTCCTTTCTTTATTCTATCCTAGATCCCTGGTTTGTATTCGTGAGGAATAGTTATAGTATCAGCACTACTGTCAAATAGTTTCCATTCACTTAATGTTGATAGTAAACTCCAGAAGTGGATAGCACTCACCAACTCAGGTGAATAAGTTCTTCTGCTAAAGGCATCTGCTACGATGTTCTCCTTACCAGGGTGGTAGGAGATGTTGCAATCATAGTCTTTCAACAACTCTAGCCACCGTCTCTATGTCATATTGAGTTCCTTCTGATCAAATAGATATTTCAAGCTTTTATGATCAGTGAAGATTTCAAAAGTAATACCATAGATGTAATGTCTCCATATCTTTAGAGCAAAAACTACAATAGCTAATTCAAGGTCATCTGTTGGGTAGTTCTTTTCATGTGTCCTGAGCTGTCGTGATGCATACACAACTACCTTACCATGTTGCATAAGAATTGCCCCAAGTCCTTCTTTAGACGCATCAGTGTACATTGTAAACCCTTCACTCCCAGAGGATCGAGTAAGGATTGGTGCAGATGTTAGGCATTCTTTCAGTGTCTGAAAACTAGCTTCACATGTATCAGGCCATGAGAATGGGACTTCCTTCTGAGTTAGTCTAGTCATTGGCAATGTTACTCGTAAAAAGTCCTTCACGAATCTTCTATAATATCCAGCTAAACCCAGAAAAGATCGTATTTCTATGATAGTCTTCGGGCGTTCCCAACTCATCACTGCACTGACCTTTGTAGGATCAACTACTATACCTTCCCCGGAAATAACATGGCCTAAGAAAGATACTTCAGATAGCCAGAAGTCACATTTGCTATGTTTAGCATACAATTTATTCTTCCTTAGAGTTTCAAGTGTCTGCCTAAGATGAAGTTCATGCAGATACTTATCCTTGGAGTAAATAAGTACATCATCAATAAAAACTACTACAAAATGATCTAAGAACTCCTTGAATACTCTATTAATGAGATCCATGAAAGCTGCTGGGGATTTGTCAGTCCAAAAGGCATAATTAAGAATTCATAATGTCCACATCTAGTTCGAAAGGTTGTCTTGGGGATATCCCCATCTTTTATCTTCAACTGATGGTATCCAGATCTTAAGTCAATCTTGGAATATACAGTCGAACCCTGTAATTGGTTAAATAGATCATCTATCCTTGGTAGAGGATACTTATTCTTTATTGTCCTCTTGTTTAACTGTCTATAGTCAATGCACAACCGCATTGACCCATCATTTTTCCTGACAAATAAGAAGGTTCTCCCTATGGTGAAGTACTAGAACGAATGAATCCTTTATCTAATAGTTCTTCCAACTGTTCCTTTAACTCTCGTAGCTCAGCTGGTGCCATCCTATATGGAGGGATAGAGATAGACTGAGTATCAGGTATGAGAGAGATTTCAAATTCAATCTCTCGCTCAGGTGGTAATCCAGGTAGTTCTCTGAAAATACATCAGGAAATTTGCGCAGTATAGGTATATCTTCCATCAATCCATCTAACTCTGATGTAGTAGTTACATAAGCTAAATTTCCTTGGCACCCTTTCTCTAACAATTGCTGTGTCTTCAAAGTAGAGATATATTCGGCATTATCATTGAATGTCTTTCCAATGAACTGGAACTCTATCGAGTTAGGAAGGTGAAATGTTACTATCTTCTGAAAACAGTCAAGACATGCATGATTCCTTTCTAGCCAATCCATCCTTAGGATAGGATTGAAGTTCTCCATTTCTATCAGTAGTAGTGAAACAGGTAACTGATGTCCCATTATAAGTACTATACAATTATCCAAGATTTCTCGGATTATGAATACTTGTCCTCCTGGTCCCTTGATCAGATAGGACTGTTGTACTTCTACTGGTATCTTACCCAAAGTGGGTACTAACCATCGAGCAATAAATGAATGTGAAGAACCAGAATCAAATAAAGCATGTACTGAAAAGCCATGAATAGTAACAGTACCTTGTACAACCGTGCCTGAATTATAGGTTTGTTCTTCAGTAATTGCGTTGAGCTGGCCATTAGGAATAGGAAAGCTAGAACCCGCAACACTTTGTGGTGGTTGCTGTGTAGGAGGCACTCCTTGTGAGCCACGACCTATACCATGTCTTCCTCCGCGTGTTGCTCCATTACTCGGAGTGGATATTATACTATTAAATGGGGTTTGTTTAAACCCTGAACCTCTCAACCGCGGACAATATTTCCTAATGTGACCTTCTTGATGATAGTGATCACATGCACGTGTTCTTGTCTGAGCTGAAGATCCAACTACAGAGGTACTAGTTCCTGGTGTTGAGTTACAGGGGTATAATGGAGGTCTAGAGAAACCCCCTCTTCCTAATAATTCCTGACCCAAGGTTTGTGGTGAGCTTATACTAGAACCGGCTGGATGATATCGACGATCTCTACGGTTATAATGTGCCTTGCGTTTGGATGGTCCACTACTAAAGTGGAAACTTCTTCTTTGGCAGTTTTCATCCCTCTCCATCTCAATACGAGAGGCGATGTCCATTTCTTCATCTACGGTTGTAGCTCTAAAACCAACAATTTTTTCTCACAGATCTCCCTGAAGATCGCTAACAAATTTTGTAAGACACTCTTGTGGTGAAGCTTCTAGAGCTGGTGAGTAACGTAGTAGCTCAGTAAAGTGGATATGATAATCTCGTATGATCTTAGAAACCTGGTTCAAAGGAGCCAACTCTCTCCTCTTTAATTCTTCTCAATGAGAGGGACAAAAGTGAGCTCGGAACCTCTCTTCAAAGATATCCCATGGAACAGGGTTTGCTAATTTCTTAGAAATTGCTCTCCACCATCGTCGTGCGTAATCTACTAAAGAGTAATAAGCAAAGTGCACCCAGGTGTCAACTGGTGTATGGATTATCCTCAACATCCTACTAACATCATCGAGCCTTAATTCAGCCTCGACAGGTGTCTCTATAAGTGGAAACTTCTTCTTTAGCGGTTTTCATCCCTCTCCATCTCAATACGAGAGGCGATGTCCATTTCTTCATCTACGATTGTAGCTCTAAAACCATCAAGCTTTTCTCGCAGATCTCCCTGAAGATCGCTAACAAATTTTGTAAGACACTCTGTGGTGAAGCTTCTAGAGCTGGTGAGTAAGGTAGTAGCTCAATAAAGTGGATATGATAATCTCGTACGATCTTAGAACCCTGGTTCAAAGAAGCCAACTCTCTCCTCTTTAATTCTTCCCAACGAGAGGGACAGAAGTGAGCTCGGAACCTCTCTTCAAAGATATCCCATGGAACATGGTTTGCTAATTTCTTAGAAATTGCTCTCCACCATCGTCGTGCGTAATCTGCTAAAGAGTAATAAGCAAAGTGCACCCAGGTGTCAACTGGTGCATGAATTATCCTCAACATCCTACTAACGTCATCGAGCCTTAATTCAGCCTCGACAGGTGTCTCTATACCTTTGAATCGAGGAATTTTTCTCTTTCGGTAAATATCTAGTAATGTTTGGTGTCTAAGAAGGGCCTTCTCCATGTCTCCTTTAGCTGGGGTAGGAGCAGACTCAGTTGAAGGATGGTAACTTGATTCTTCCTCAGAAAGATGGACAGAACCTTCAATCCTATCATCCACAGGCTTAGATGTCTCGGGTGTCTCAGCTTATGCATTGAGCCTCTCCTCCAATGCTTGCTGCCTTTACCCCATGTCTTGGAGCATTGCCATCATAGCCGCTAATTGCCTAGACATATCTTGGTCTGTCATGACCTTAGGATGAGTTAAGGTCAAAGGTCAAATCCTATATGTCTTAGCATGATGTACATAAGGGATAATGTTTTGTGAATGGTACTGCAATCAGTTATTAATATTAAATGATCTTAATACAACCTTAGTTTCTGAATACCGCTCATAGTTGTCAATTTCTAAATAAATTATTGGAGTAGCCAGCTCTGATACCAATCTTTCACGACCCCCAATTCCGGGCAGTTGGATCCTCGCATAACTGGAACTGGTTACTCAGCAATAATTTATCCAGCAATCACGACTAACATTCAGAAACAAACTTCAAATAAAAATACTCAGAAGAAAGTATTTCAACACTTTACCATTCACAAAATAAAGTTCAGACTATACATTATCCCAATATAACCATTTACATGTACATGAGCTTGAAAGGAAAATATACAAAAGATTACTAACTACCTTTAAAAGTAAAGCTACTGTGTCTGTCTGTATGTATAGTATTTAAGCTGGCTGGATTTTTAAAGTCCTTGCGATGACTCACCGATATCTGTTGGGTTTTCAATAAATCATAGGAAAAAAAATTAGCGAATGCTAAGTAACGAAGAAGAGAAAAGCAAATAAATTGTGTAATTTTGCAAAACTTGTTATCACAAAAGATTTCATTCCTTCTTGTTAATTTAAGTCCTAATCCTTTCTATTCCACATCAGGGATTAGTCCAGGGGAACCCCACCTTTCTTGTACTCCAAAGTTGTGGACACTTCGGGATTGGAGATTGGGTTGATCTTGATAAGCTTATGCCGCCGAACGTCACCTCAACCAATCCTCCAATACTATCCTAACAAATTTTCTTTTCTTTTATTAAAAAGGGTCTCCAACCCTCGGCCTGTAAAACAAATGAGCACACCGCCCTCGAGGACTCGGTTGCTTAAAACCTCAGGCTAGCATTTAATCATATAACCTAACGGCTTTAAATATATATATTATTGTGACCCAGACGCTATTGGACCACCCATGCCTCCATATGGCACGACCACATCTTCCGTCGTTAAACCCGAAGATATTGGCTCCCGGTACCACGCGTTGCAAAACATTCATTTCGTGCGCACTTAACATAACAGGATAACCATGTACCACCTAGGTAGGGAACCGGCAATACGAGTTCCTTCCGACAAACCTACAGGTTGCATGCCCGACCTGTAGTTCTACTCCCAGTCATTCTTAATGTGACACACAATCCTTTTCAGGATCCAACTCGAACCACATCAATTCGTATGATGTAATTCTTTCGTTAAGTCTTCGATTTGCATAATCAGCAACACTTAGTGTAGACTCACATATATATTATCCATATGCATATATACTCGTATTTATACCTATTTTTACTCCCAAACCCTAACTTTCAAAACTATCGTATCAATTTGATGCTTAAACCTTATTTTGGTGGGAGTCATAAAGCAACTCTTCAGACTTTTTCAAAAATAGCCAAAATTAGGGTTCTTCATAGGAGAGGACATAAAATCAAGAATTTCAGTAATCTCGTATGAAAATCTAACAGCAAAAGGAAGGATTTCGTTACCTAATTGGGATCTCTCTCGCGTATGCAAGGCTTCATCGTGTTTCGTCTTCAGAAAGTATGTTTTGAGGCTCCAGAAAAGATTGAATTTCATTTTCGTTTCAAAAACGCTAAGAACGTGTCAAGAACGCGAAAAACGAATGAAGAACGCGATGAACACGAAGAACGTCAAGAACATATTTTCTCTTGAAATTTCAACAGAGCTTCCCCTTATTTGGGGTGATATTTCTAGGAATATTTCGGCGGAGTTTTCCCTTATACCGGGATATATTTCTCAGAAAATTTCGGTAAAGTTTCCCCTTATATCGGGATATATTTATCGAAAAATTTCGGTAGAGTTTCCCCTTATATCGGGACATATTTCAAAATAAAAACGAAAAGAATTTCTTTTATAAAATCAATCGAGAGGAAAATAACAACGAAATTGAAAGAATATACTCAAACAACAAGAGATGAAGAATCGGTAGACACCACGCATCTTAGGTGAGTGAATGGGTGACGAATCATAGGATTCACTGACGTACATAGCCACCCACACCTAAATAACTATAAAAGTATAATTGAAAGAATAAAAACATAAGCGATGGAGAATCTGTAAACACCATGCGTCTTAGATGAGTGAACGTGTGACGAATCACAGGGTTCACTGACGTCCATAGCCGCCCGCACCTAAGTAGGGTGTTATACAGATTTCTCCTCGAACCATAACAAGAAACAAATCAGAAAGAAAGATGAATCAAGAATAAAACTTGGAAGAACAAGAGGATGAATTGAAAGCCTAGCTTACTAAGCAAACTAAGAGATGATCATTCCTTTTTCCTCCTCGTTCTCCTGGCAACGCTTCGCTAGCGCTCCTTCCTCGCCTCCCACTCCTCCTCCCGACCTCTAGACCCTAGCCCTTGGGATGGTGGTGGTAGTGGAAATCGTAGAGAATGAATGGGTAGGGGGGTCTATTTATAGGCTCCCGAAAACCACTAACCATTGTTAGAAAATCATGTTTTAGACCTTAACCATGGTTTAGCAACCCATGGTTTTGGATCATGGTTTTAATCAAAACTTATCCCAAACTTGGAGCTTAAGTTAGAACATTCTAGAGGATTCTAGATTCGCTAATTTCGCTTAATTAACACTAATCATGATTAACTTTCACTAATCACGATTTAACTTTAACGGATTTCGGTTATCTTTTACTAATTATTGATTAGTATTTGCTAATGATCATTAGCCGTTTTTAATCCATCATTAGTTTCTTTAATCACATTTAATTAGTCTTAATGACAATTATTATGGGTTAGTGACATCTTAACCCTCCTTACTTTTCTTTCTTCTGAAATTCATAACAAATCGAAACGAAGTCCGATTCACACGAAACAAATTCTGTTGGTTTCCTCTTGACGAGCCGAATCTTATTATATAGGATCCGGGATATGACAAGTTCAAGGCTTTACAAATCCCCTTATTTCATATGGTCTGGAATGCTGGAATTGTTGTTAAGAATTAAAAATCTAACGCATATGCTCGGGATTGCCTATGTTTTGAAGTGCAGCATCCGATTCTATTAGAATCGAGAATGGATTTAACTTGCAGGTATGCCATCAGTTGGGTGCGCCAAACTCTCCTCTTCTACCCTAAACCACTTTCGACATTGATATCAGATCATCAGAGCACATATCAGACCCAAGCAACTGAGATCAAGTAGTATGCCTTCCTCGAAGAAACATTACAGCCTGGAACCTACTGGAGAGACATGCACTCTCTGTCGCATCACCTTTCACCGTAAATTTCATTTCACGTCACCGGAGAATCCGATACACTATCCCGGAACAAATTACAACCGCCACATAGCCTGGAACGGTCTCGCAGCCGAGTACCACTGCCTATCCGATGATCTTTGCCTTGAAGTTCCGTCGCCTGCATTAAAATTTGGAAGAACAATCAAAGTTCCAAGTAACACAAGAGACATTAGAACATTTCAAGAATACCATTCCAGAGCTGTTCGATTCAGGAGTATTGCCACCATCCGTTGCGACTTGATAGGGATCCCTCTGACTTATCTACTTTTGTAAACAACACATTGAGCAGTAACCATCACACGTAGGGATGAAAACGAAGGTGAATATATTCGTATCCGATCCGTTATCATATTCGTTTTATACATATTTTGACATTCGTATTCGTATTCATTTTAAAATAGATGCGGATATGGATATCACTTTGACATTCATTAATATTCGTATTCGTATTCGTATATTTGTTTTTATACATAAGTGTAGTAGTATATTTATTTATACATGTGCATAGCAACATTTTATGATTGCATTCACCATTGTTGATATAGTTATTATGAAACTACTATATCAGGTATATCTATTTTATGTGTAAACCATCCCAAACATGTATATTTTAGTTAATTTATTAAATATTTATGTTATTATTCGTATCCGATTCGTATTCGTTTTACATTCGTATTCGTTTTTAAGGATATGGTAACACATTTTTTACATTCGTCAATATTCGTATCCACATTCGTATTCGTATTTTAAAATGGATAAGGATATGATTATACCTATATTCGTATCCGTATCCAACCGTTTTCATCCCTAATCACATGATTCTCCACGTGAATCATTGGAGGTTTTGCGTCATTCGGCCTGCAATCCTGACTTTTTGTGCATGAGCACCTTGACTTCTGTATTTTTTGTATGCACCATAGAATTTCCAGAACAATACATATATACCCTTAAACTGTGTATTACTCCTATACCTTACTATATACATAATAAAATAAAATACAAAATATAAAAACCATATAAAAATACATACAAATACCGTATAATATACTTATACAGTATTAAATTAAAAAAATAATTTTTTCTATTTTTAATAAATCCTTAAAAATACCATAAAAAGATAATAAACTTTAAAAAACATAAAAAATATAAAAACTTCTTCAAAAGTCCCATAGAGATTACTCTTAGCATATTTTACCATATTTCACATAACAAATCCTAAAACAAAATAAAAAATAAAAAATTAAAATAAATAAAAAATACACAATACATAAAAGCTTTAAAAATTCATAACGAAATAAAGAAAAATCACCTAAAACGCACAACCTATCATTTTAAAGATAATTTCACTTACTTTATAATAAAAATAAAATAAAATATTTTCACCCTATTTGATATTTTAAAATAAAAAAATATCTCACGTTTTTTTAATAAAAACTCCATTTTCCACATTAAAAATAATGCAAAATTCATAAAAATACTAAAATCCTTCCAAAAATCTATAAAAATGGGAAAGATAATTAAACATAAAAATAATAACATAAAAATTAAAAAAAATATAAAATATTTTCGAAAATAATAAAAATCATAAAATATTAAAAAAATCAGAAAACAATATAAAATTCCTAAAAATTAATAACAATACAGAAAAACTCTAAAAATAAATAAAAATTAGAAAATCCCTTAGTGGTATATAGTTTAACCCTAGTTTTCCAACAATTTATCTCTCTAAGTTCGACACTCCTATACTTGACATTATACATATCTTGTTTTGAAGTAAAAAATAAAATAAACAAAAAAATTAACTAAACATTAATCTTTCTACAAAAATTTCACCCGATCGATTCAACGACATTGTTCTTCTTTTAGAATAGTAGATCAGGTGGTTTTTCACTTTTTATCATGGTTGAGAGGCGAATCTAATCTTGGCCATTGATTAAAAAATAGGAATGCATCCTAACAGTCCAAAAAAATATAAGTAGTGGTAGGGCCTGCCTTCCTTAGGGAATTGAAAAAGAGTTGGGAACTAAAACTCTCTCTCTCCCTCTCTCTTGCTCTACGTGCCACCCTGTCCCCCTCCATGTGGTTTTCCCTTACCCTAGGGTCGTCTACCTCTTGCTCAGGTTGTCCCAACTATGGTTGCCCCATTATTGTGCTGCCGGATCGATTCGATGGATCACGCGTGGATGATCTTCTTCTTCGATACCTCATGCTCTGGATGAATTAAGAGGATTTCGTTTAATGAAATTAGGAGAAAAGAAATTCATATCGTCTCATTGGATTGCGGGAGTCACACGATTCATCCCCATTCATATAAGTGTTTTCTCCATCGTGTTGGACTTGAGACATGATGTCTCCTCAATTAGAGACTTAAGGGTCACATTCATTAGTTGAGATGAGTTCTAAAATCATATGAATTTGATGAAACATGTTGAGAATTGTTCCCAATCCATGTGGTTTCATCTAACTTTTTAAATTTCTATTGCCATCCCAACTCATACGACAAGTCTATTTTTATTAGATATGATCCGATCTCCACGTTTCCTTAATGCGTAGGCCTACCACTTCCTTCAATAGGATGAACACGAATTTATGGGATAATGAAAAAAAGGAATAAAATTTTCTATCATGATGAGATTGCCAAATCACCCTTATCTAGTTTTCTCTACTTCATTACTGGGTATACACTCATCCCTGTGCTATATTTTTGAAAACTCGATAGGCATTAGTGGGTCATCACAAGGATAATTGACGGGTCGCTAGTCATCCACCTATAGTTTCCCTTCAGTCTTGGATCGTTAGCAGTTTGTTTGTGTTCTTTCTTTTCAGTTTGTCGTACATGTAAATAAATACATTTGGGATAGGTTGATATACAAACTTTATTTTGTGAATGAAAAAGTGTCGAATGCTTTCTTTATACATTTCTTATTATAATCTATTTTTGAATGTTTGCTATTATTATTGGATAAAGTCATCACTGAATAACTAGATCTGAAAATGGAAGTATCCGACCACCTATAATCGAGATCGTGGTAGCCTATCACTATAGAAGAAAGGATGATAGACTACCATCATTTATTGTGCCTTTATTTGTAGTGATAGTTTATAATAGATCCCGATAAGATTAAAAGACTATATATATAGGCAGAGTTTCATTGGGAGGTGAAACCATTCAACAGCTCTCAGTCTCCACAAGGGGCAGTGAAAGGTGCACAAGGATCTTCCAAGGGGCATCATCCTTGTAAACAAAATATATATCACTATCATGAACGATGATAAAGGGTGCAGTAAGAAGACGCCAATGGAAAGAAGAAGTTGGTGTAGCTCCAATAGAGGATAAGATAAGAGAAGACCGCTTAAGATGGTTTGACTATTTGCAAAGGGCTAGGTCGATGCACTAGTTAGATGATGCAAAATTTAGGATGTCGAGTCAATTAAGAGAGGGTGAGCCCAAGAAATGCTGGATTGAGACTATCCGAAGTGATCTTAGTTATTTGGATTTAAGCCCAAGAATAACCTAAAATATATTTGAATTGAGGTAAAAAAAATCCATATAATTGACCCTACTTAATTACGGGAAATGACTTTGTTGTTGTAGTTGCAACCATGGATGTCAACAACAATGAATCATGAGTAAATATAGGTGCTTTGCATAACGCATCGGGTAAACAAGAAATAGGTATGGACACACGTATTCTACAAACTTTGAAAGCAAGAAACAAGTTTGAAAACTCAATACTGTAAATATCCTTTGGCTACCCACTTGTTCTAATGTGTAAGCACAATAGTGGCCCGAATCAATTTATTATTTCTATCCCTTCTTGATGATTGATGCTAAAAAATGTAGTAGTTGACTTGCATCCTTGCGTTCCACTTGGAAACTTCCAGCTACAGTCAATTCTTGATGATTTTGACTTCTTTACCCCCTATAATTGGCCATATATTAAATGAATGGAAGCATAATTTCAGTTGCAAATGGGCGCACATCCTTTTTCCTCGAGGGTCGAGTGTTTTCTGCCGAATTTTTGATAATTCTCCGTTCTATTTTGTGTTTGTTCCAGCATTTTGGCTGCAAATTCGGAAAAAAAGCTCTTAATCAAACATATTTATTACAATTAAGAAATTAAATATAAGAATAGTGATCTTTTGAGAGAGTACAAGAGATTTAACGAAGAGAGAAGAAAGAATCTGATAATCTATAATCACTGTTCTCATTCTGACATTTTTTAATAGAAATTGCAAGTGCTCTGATATCTCCGCAGTTCCCACGAGACATCATAATTATTGGACCCCACAAAGGGTCCCACGTTTTTATATCGCTTTATACTTGTTTTGTCTGCATGCGTATAAATCTCCGGAAGACTTTTGCTACTTCTCCTTCTTGCTCTCCCTCCGGTATCACGAAATTACTGTTGTAAAAACGAAGAATATTCATACAGGCATGATATAAATTATAAAGTCGTCGTCAACCGGAAATTAAAAATAAAGAAAGCTAAAGAAAATCGAGCTATCTGATATTCCTTTATTTCAGACACGTGTTTTCCGAGTAAACTTTTGGGGAAGTGACGGCGACGGAAAAACCATAGAGTTCCCTCCGCCTCCGTTGAAACCGGCATTAATAGGTGACGTAATCCTTCTCCACTCCATAAATTAATTAACTGGTGTGATAAATATTTAAAATCGTTCTTTGGATTTATATATCCATTGGCAAGGCCATAACCGCCGGCGGCTTTGCAGATTGCAAGTACATGCCAACGAATCAATTATAACCCTTGGGAAAATATCACATAGGCATCCGGCATTTTGGAATTAACTTTCAAACCCTACAAATTATAACCCTCTAAAGAAACAACTTTGAAATTAACAGAATATGTTTCGCAACTTCCAGAGAAATTCTGTAACTATTCCCCTTTGAGAACAATCTTGGATCTGCATATGTACTTATCCTCCCTAATTTGATAGAAATAGAAAACAAGGAAAATTAATCATCACCTAATTCAGAATATCAGACCTTTAAGAGTATAATCCACAGGTCTTAGAAAGTATCAGAAATTCAGGAACAGAGGCATCCTAGGTTCGTATCCGCATCTGTTTGTTCGAGGATATGGGTGCCATTTTTTTCATTTGCAAAATATAAATACAAGTAGATTAATACAAAAGACATGTACGTATATAATAATCCAATTTTTTGACAAATTCAAATATGCACCTTTTATACACATGCAAATATTTATTTTTTCAAGAATTCAAATAAATATCACATATAACTATGGAGAAAAATCAAGAGACTCTATTTTCCATGCTGTAAATTATCTATACTCCTACCTCCAATTGATTTATCTAATTACTAATATTTTTATTCATCACAATAATATTTATCATAATCTGCATGCGTTTCTTATTTCACCCTCACCTCAATATATATTATTACTAAATTTTTTATCTTTATTATTGCTCTGTTATATCTTAAGAAGCTGCTTGCTAACTAGTGAGATCAACTTTCATTATATTTTTATTATAATATTACTTATGCCTTTTCTATTATCTTCACAATAAACAAAATAATTAACATTCTTTAATAATATTCCAATAATAAGTTATTATTTATTATGTAATATGTTTTTCATAAGCGAGTATCTTTATCAAAGATCTATACCATGCCTATATAGGATAAAGGAACCATGCTAAAATAAAGCAACCATATTACTAATAGGAAATTATTATCTCCAAATGATATAGTACATTCATTGTTTTGTATATATTTGATCATTTTCCTTGACAAAATGAAAATCGATCCATTTGTTGGAGCTTTAAATTATGTAGTATCAGAAAAAAATTTTAATCCCAAAACCCCAGAAACAAAGTAAAGTTAATCATCAGGGATACAATATGCTCAATATTCACATATTGTTTCATATTTATTTGTCCAATATTTGTATCCAGATAATTATTATCCATTTGGTATTCGTATCTGTATGTTGAGGATAGAGGATATAATTTATCATTTTACACACACTCATACTTTTGTATTTGTATTCATACTTGAATTACAAAAAAATAGAAATACGATAACACCTACATTTATATGTGCAACTGACCATTTTCATACCTACGGCCAACCCAACCCCTCGAGACATGGGTATTTTGACACGTGTCACCTTGCAAAAATATTGCAATTACACAATAACCTTCTCATATTTTATATTCATACAATCGCTCGTACGGGGATCAAAATTTAAATAAGGATGTTCGGGGATTAACATGTCATTGTAATGTTATGCAATGGCAAAGAAAACAAAAAATCCAAAATATAATTAATGTTGAGAAGCGTTGGACACGGGATCGGCGACTTAGATAATTTTCTACAATTTCTAATAAGGTGTCTCTGAACTCAATCGGTTGCTTGTTATTGTCTACCGTGTAGAAACAAGAAGGATCGTACATAGAAACATCCTCTGTTCTTCCTTCCATTAGTTTTTATTTCAACCAAAAGGCCAACTTGCATCCATCCTCCCTTTTTCATATACCTTTCTCCTTCCTCTATGATCTATTTAAGCCAGTTGATTCACCCTTAACGTAAACCTACTATCCACTCCCCAACCATCCCTTTGTCCCCTCCACTGCAATTGCATGGCCATGGCGGAGACGATGACGACATGCCGATCCAAGCTCCCGATCAGGGCCAATTCGCATGCGATAGTGAAGACAAAGCCAAAGATCCGAATCATCCACCTCTTTGCACCAGAAGTCATCGAGACGGATCCTGCCAACTTCAGGGACCTTGTTCAAAGGCTCACGGGAAAGCAAGCGGTCCAGGAGATCGACAACAAGGAGGAAGATGCAAGGACAACCGCGATGGTGGTGCGAGGGCAAAGGGGAGGAAGGAACGAAAGCCGATGTGTGGAGCTCGGGGATTGGTGCATCAATGGGAGAGTCAAGGAGGAGGAGGAAGCGCTGGAGGAGGATGGGATGAGGATGGCGAGCGACAATGAGTATTGTGGCGATTTGCTTGAGGGGTTTGGCCAGTTGGATGGATTCATCGAAGAGTTCCTTGAGTTCCCACAAGAGCCCAACTTGGGCTCCACCTCCTATGCCGAGCTCTTTGGGGGGTCCCCGGTCTCGAGCTAAGTTAATGCAAAGAGGATCGTCCTGGATCCAAGTTGTGATTATTGCCATGATCCATTGAGATCCGGATTAACCTTATATCGATTCGTTCTTGATGGAATAAGAAGGAATCACATGCTTCGGGAATCAGATCATGTCCCCTTGTACGTCTTGATAATGATATAGTCGAGCTCGAGCCTTGAATGCTGAATTTACCTCCGATGTTTCTCCGATGGTTTTTTGGTGGGGGTGAGGCTCTCTAGTGCTTCACTGCTTTGTCGATCTTTGTACTGAAAGTTGCGATGATAATTTTGCAATTTGATGTAGATATCGATGTGCAAACTCAAATGAAGGATTTTTTGTTTAAGTTGCTTCTCGGTATAAGAAATTTCTAGATTCGGGATGTAGATAGTATTAGTATGCTTACCTTCCGAAATTGAACTCCCACAAACGGATAAGAACCCATTTTTATTTGAAAATACAGGTCGATTTCATTTGCATCCGGATCTATTTCGATGATCATACGTCGATATGAGAAACCGACGATCCCATGGGGAACCGCAATTACAAGGAACACGTTGAATCTGTTCTAGCCGTAGGAAGAAGCACTATGGTCAACGCGATAAGAAGGATTACTAGAATAATGACCCAATGGTGTGAAATAAATTGAGAAGGAAATAAGTTGGGCCACCAGTTTTGATAATTGAAGGGAAATCAAGGATGGCAGTTGGCATCCCTTGCTGGTTTCTTATCTGTTTCTATCTTTATTTTTCTAAAATCCAAAAATTATTTATTGATAGTGTAGCTTTCCAAGATACTTTGAACGGATAAGAACAACAAGTTACAGACGACTGAACAAACCATATCACAGGAGGGGCTAAAGAGCATATAAAGCTCCTAAAAATATACTTATTTAATTAAGAACACAAACCTAATGCTGTTGTTTTCTTGATGGTTCATCTCTGCCGAGAAATCAATGGTATTGTGATTGATCCGTACTGAAGTGAAGATGAAGAAAGACGAGATGAGTGACTAACGCAGAGATCAGTGTATAGCAATGGCATTGCTTACTTCGAAAGCAAGTTCGTCAAGCTTCCATTGCTTCTTGTATTTTTACATCCATCAACTTCACTGAAATGTACTCGAATGGAATGGATTGCTTGGGTTTTGGATCTCGGAGGTGGAGGAGGATTGAGCTAGAGGAGGAGGTGGAGGAGGGAGCGATGGATGAGGTTGGAGAGGGCAGAGGATGGGGTGAATTAAGGAGGGGGTTGGAGGAGGGGGTGAAGGATGTGGCGGTCGAGGGGTTTGGAGGAGGTGGAGGAGGGGTTGGAGGGGGAGTAGGGAGGAGGAGCGGAGGAGGTGGAGGAGGAGAGGTGAAAGAGGGGAAGAAGGAAGAGAAAGTTGGGTTCCTGCTACTAACTAAAATTTTAAAAAAATAAAAAAACAAGTAAATAGCAACACTAGGATATGGTGTGCTTAGATTAACTCACATGAGCGGTTGGGTTGTTCGACCAACATGATAGATGGTCATGGGTGTAAGAAGAAGCGACTATTCATGATTTCCTATGCAATTATGAATTATTGAAGGTTGTGTACAATATATTGAAAGTATACAAGATTATGAGTGTAAAAATCTCCTTTTTAAACAAGTCAAAATAAGCACAACAAAGAAGTGCAAAGATAGTTAAAGGGCACTCTAATGGACTGTAGATTCCCATTGCAACCTGAAGAGCATTCCAAGTCTATTTTTTATGTTACAATGTACGAGTTTAAGTATCCCGTGTTCAGTAAAATAAACTGCATTGTGGTAAAGCATCTCAAGGTCAGGTGTATACCTCTCTTTAAAGATAATTATGAAAAAAGAATTTTGTCAATAAATACAAGCAATGAGAAAAAAATGATTCTTGTTGGAATCTTCATTTTCGACAATACTATGTCATTGGTAATGTATATATTCATTATTTATGAAGTAGTAGCATTCTTTGTTTATAAAGGTATCTTGACACATGAATTCTCTAATTTGTAGGCTATCACACATGTTCCAAAAGGAGGTACCTTTATCAAGATGGAATATGGTTGCCCTATCTTTTAGCGCCCGATTATATCAAGCATTTTTGTTTTGAAAGTCGTAATCCAAAGTCATTTAGAATTGTATCGTAGCTTTGTTAACCAAAAGGCTTTCAAAGAGTTCTAAGTAAAGTTAGATTTATTTTTCCCTTTTGGTTGGCCATTCACCACGACAAACTAGTGCCCTCTTTGTGGGTGTACATCACAAGCTTAATCCTTGGTCTGTTAACAATGACAGCTATGGTCTTGACAACTTGTTGGGTCAAGCTCAGTTGGACCACCTGACAACCACCCAAAATACTTAAATCCGAATTATCAAATATTAGTCCCTACTCTTGTAACTCACTCATACCCATTATAAGTTTCCAATGTTGGGGTTGTTCCAATTTTGCTCACTTATATTCGCAACGTTCTTGTTGCGACATGGCTCATCACTTATTCTCAGTGATGGTGGTGGCTGCATGCTCCATGCTTAAAACTCCTCGGGTAGTCCTTTTCACTATTAGAAGAAACATTGATCTGATACCATTTATAATGTAGCGAGCTTAGGTCTCCAGCCCGTTAACGATGATAACTGACCTTGAAAATTTGTTGGGTCGGATCTGATTGATGGTCACAACTCTATGTTACCTTCCATCAGCTCCTCTGTTAACTATAACGCAATGCATCAAATATTTGAATAATCCACTCTTTAAGTTTACCTTATTTACCAATGATATCATTCATCCTTCATTTCCCTCTTAGATTAGATCGTGCTGATATGCAACATATATGTGGCTTGATTTTGTGTGTCAATATTGAATCAAATATGATGGCCAAGGAAATGCTTCGATAGGAAGGCTTAGGGTGATTTCTCTCACTTAATATTGTAATTACTTTGAATGTATGGAATGAGGGGTTCTTGCCAGACTCTCGAAAGGTCCAAATAGTTCTCACAGGTAGCATGGCTTGATCGAGGCAGAATGATATCTGATGCTCTCCTCGGTTCACGATGTATGGTTGTTTCATCTCCACTAGTTTCTTTGCCAATCTCATGCGATGATGTTGTGCTTTGATCTCAATGCAGTGCTATTCTCCGGGGGTCACCAATGCTGCAATTCTGCCAATAGTTGCAAGGTTGCAATGGTTCTATCTTCAGATGATTCATGCACTTCAGGTGCTGGAGCGGCAAGTGATCTTCCTCTTTTCATTAAAGCTATTCCAAGTGATGATTCATTGTACTACAATACTCCTTAAGGTGGTGGATGCTTGAATAGAATGGATTTCTTGGGTTTTGGATCTCGGAGGTGGAGGATTGAGCTAGAGGAGGAGGTGGAGGAGGGAGCAATGGATGCGGCTTGAGAGGGCAGATGATGGGGCGAATTAAGGAGGGGGTTGGAGGAGGGGGTGAAGGAGGTGGCGGTCAAGGGGCTTGGAGGAGGCGAAGGAGGGGTTGGGGGAGTAGGGAGGAGGAGCGGAGGAGGTGGAGCTAGCAAAGGAGGGAGGAGGAGAGGTGGAAGAGGGGAAGAAGGAAGAGAAAGTTGGGTTCCTGCTACTAAATAAAATTTTAAAAAAATAAAAAACAAGTAAATAGAAACATTAGGATATGGTGTGCTTAGATTAACTCACATGAGCAGTTGGGTTGCTCGACCAACATGATAGACAATCATGGGTGTAAGAAGAAGCGACTATTCGGGATTTCCCATGTAATTATGAATTATTGAAGGTTGTGTACAATATATTGAAAGTATACAAGATTATGAGTGTAAAAATCTCTTTTTTAAACAAGTCAAAAACAAGCACAACAAAGAAGTGCAAAGATAGTTGAAGGGCACTCTAATGGACTGTAGATTCCCATTGCAACCTAAAGAGCATTCCAAGTCTATTTTTTACGTTACAATGTATGAGTTTAAGTATCACGTGTTCAGTAAATTAAACTGCACTGTGGTAAAGCATCTCAAGGTCAAGTGTATACTTCTCTTTAAAGATAAATATGAAAAAAATGTCAATAAATACAAGAAATGAGAAAAAAATGATTCTTGTAGGAATCTCATTTTTGACAACACTATGTTATTGGTTATGCGCACATTCATTTATTATGAAGTACTAGCATTCTTTGTTTATAAAGGGTATCTTGACACATGAATTCTCTAATTTGTAGGCTATCACATATGTTCCAAAAGGAGATACCTTTACCAAGATGGAATATGGTTGCCCTATTTTTTAGCGCCAGATTATATCTAGCATTTTTGTTTTGAAGGTCGTAATCCAAAGTCCTTAAGAATTGTATCGTAGCTTTGTTAACCAAAAGGCTTTCAAGTGGTTCTTAGTAAAGTTAGATTTATTTTTTCCTTTTGGTTGGCCACTCACCCAATGTTTCTAAAATTTATATGTACTATGTCCGTCCACAACAAACTAGTACCCTCTTTGTGGGTGTACGTTACAAGCTTAGATCCTTGGTCTGTTAACAATGAGAGCTACGGTCTTGACAACTTGTTGGGTCAAGTCCAGTTGAACCAGCTGACAACCACCCAAAATACTTAAGTCCGAATTATCAAATATTAGTCCCCACTCTTATAACTCACTCACATCCATTATAAGTTTCCAATGTTGGGGTTGTTCCAATTTTGCCCACTTATATCTGCAACGTTCTTGTTGCGACATGACGCATCACTTATTTTCACTGATGGTGGTGGCTGCATGCTTCATGCTTAAAACCCTTCGGGTAGTCTTTTTCACTATTAGAAGAAACATGAATCTGATACCATTTATAATGTAGTGGGCTTAGGTCTCCAGTCCGTTAACCACGATAACTGACCTTGAAAATTTATTGGGTCGTCTGATTGGACCCGTTGAGAACAACTTAAAATGCTTAAGTCGAAGTTATCAAATAATAATCACCTACTATTGTAACTAACTATCACTTGACGATATGATGTTACTCTTTTGGGAGTTGTTACGGTGGGAGACTATTTTCCATAGGCTACCCGTTAGACATGTATTGAAATCCTTAAGATCTGCAATGCTCTAGCCACCATAAATTTTGGGGCAACATAGCCTTCACCAAGCCACTAAGTGAGGTTTATTGGAGGTCGAGTTGTCCTTCCAAGTGCAATTTGGTCTCATCTTAGTAGGTACGGGGTTGCAATACATATAGTTTGTAATAACCGTTCATTATAACAGTGCAAGAAGAGATGTGTAATCGAAAAGATTTTATCCTTTTATCTGGGATAAGGGCATAGGAGTCTCTGTTTCTGACGAAATTTGAATGACATATTAGAGAGATATATTTATGAAAATCCATGGAAGCATTTTTTCAAAAAAATAAAAAATGAAAGTGAAGTAGGTAAGTTACATACTCCATGGAGTAGGATCCCTTTCCTATACACACACATGAGAAAAATGAGGTTGTTCTTTGTAAGAGCCAAGTTGGTTGTTACACAGACAAAATTCATCTATTCTTTTTTCAAAAATTCCACCATGTATATCTATCTATATATGCTTCCTACATGTCATTCGAATTTCGTGAGAAACAGATACTCCTATGCATCCATCTAGAACATGTAATTTAACAGTCTGAAATTTGCTGTAATCGACCTGTTCTAAATAAAGAGCTTAGGAGTCTCTGTTTTTGATGAAATTTGAGTGACATATAAGAGGGATATATATATGAATATACATGATTTTATTTTTGAAAAAAAATAAAGGGGGGGGGGCTGCCTTGTGTAACAGCCAACTTGGTTGTTACTCAAAACAACCACCACCCCATATGTGTGTGTATAGGAGTGATCCTGTGAGAGCCAAAACCTGTAAGAGCTTGCGAGCATGCATTCTAGATCACTGATCCAACCAGGAGAGAGAAAACAGAATCATGTGGTCCAGAATGCATGTTCTCATGCTCCCACATTTTTTGCTCTCTTAGGATCACTCCTCTCTCTCTCTCTCTCTCTATTATATATATATATATATGGAAAAAATGAGGCTACCCCCACCCCATTTTTGTAATTTTTTAATTTTTGGAAAAATATCACCATGTCATATTCATCCTATATCTCTCCTATATGCTTTCGAATTTCGTCAGAAATAGAGACTTATACGGCCTCCATCCAGTTAGTCATTTTTTAACGGTCGCAGGAATCTTTAAATCGACCCTATCTGATGGAGGCCGTAGGAGTCTATGTTTCTGACGAAATTCGAATGGCATATAGGAGGGATATAGGGATGGATATACATGGCGATACTTTTCAAAAAAATAAAAAAATTTGAGAAAAACTAGGCGGGACAACCCCATACATCCATATATATAGGTGGGGGCTTTTCTGAAATTGTAAAGGCCACTACGAATTTAGTAAAAACTCTGTAACAGTTTTGTAAAAGTATAAACTGCACATTGTAAAAAAATGAATTTTCTAAAATATAGCATCAAATTTAAATTATGGATTTTTACCCGGCAGACCCTATATTTTTTTCAAATTACCTCTACGTCTTTGAAACATCGTAATTCCTTCCCCGACCTCGTAAACTTGCTAACCCTTACCCTACAGACCCTGCGGTTTAAACCCCGTTAATTTACCCGTTAAAATTAACCAGATTCCGTTATGTTCATGTATATTATACCCATTTTGTTATTAAATTTACAATGTGTGCCACTCTGTCGTCCGAGACTCCCCCGCGCCCCGGCGATGCTGCTCCCCCTTCCCCGCACACCGGTGATTGCTGCTCCCTGCCCCCCGACCCGCCAACGATGGAGCTGGTGAAATTGGGCAAATCCAGCACCACTTGAGTGGCCACCGTTGGAACTGCGCGAGGTGGATGTGTAGTGGGTGGTTGTCGGGGGTAAGGTTGATCACGTTCCACAGCTCCGTGCTCCCGCTCCTCGGTATCTCCGTTACGAGATCCGTTCAGCTTCTTCCTGTTGATGAGCAGATTCATGGTTGCACCAGTTACATCGGTGTACTCGTACAACCCCAACCATCTCGTCACCGAAGCCTCGCTGACAAGTGCCAGTGGGTACCGCACGAGCGTCGGGGGCATCGTCGATGGATCATTCACGCGCCATGGAGAGATCTTGAACAGCATAACCTCCCGAGGGAGCCGAAAGGAGGATTCCTGAGGATATGGGTGGGGGCAAAGTTCATCAGCTCGATCTGGTTCCCCTGCACGACAGAGAAGTCGAAGACGACGTCTAAGATCTTGGCAACGAGAGGAGGATGGTCAAACTGTACATTGGAGCAGAGAGGTAGGAGCTATCTGACCCGATCACGTAGAACGGGTAGGAGCTACACCCACCGTCGGCAGAGAATGAAAGACTGTAGTACCGGGCGTTGCTGGCGTTGATGATGCGGAAACGGTACAGGTTGACCATCCTGCCGCTGCTGCGTCGCCCCCCCCCCCCCCCCCCCCCGGCCGCTGCAGCCGCAGACGATGGAGTCGATGATGGAGGCCCCCTACCGCTGCTTCGCCCCTGCCCCACCCCTCCTCCGCTGCTTCGCCCCCCTCCGCGACGATGGAGCTCCCCCTCCCCCCTTTCCCGCCCAACGATGGAGCTCCCCCCCCATTGGAGGCCCTTGCAAGAGCAGGATTTTTTTCCTATTCTTTTTTTATTTTGGCATATGGTTAGGTTAACTCAAGACTAACCCGGGTATCTAACTCAGATATAGTTAAAATTGACGGCAGGGTCTGTAGGGTAAGACGGAGAAAGTTTACGAGGTCGGGGGAGGAATTACGATGTTTCAAAGGTCGTAGAGGTAATTTGAAAGATTATATGTCTGCCGGATAAAAATCCCTTTAAATTAACATTTCCATCAAATATAATAATATTTTCTATATTTTTATTTCACTATACATGTTGTGTTAATATTTATTGTTATATGTATGAAACAAGAAATTGTAAAATATATTGGAAATATACCTAAATTGAGGGTGCTCAACATATATATGATGAGACCCGCTTCATTTGAAGTTTCTCATATATATATATATATATATATATAGAGAGAGAGAGAGAGAGAGAGAGATAGGGAGTATGCACCCGGGTGCATGTAATTTTACATGCACCCGGCCCTATAACTTCCACGTTTTTTATTTTTTTTTTGAAAAATACCGTCATGTATATTCATCTATATATCCCTTCTATATGTCATTCCAATTTCGTCAAAACAGAGACTCCTATGCCCTCAATCCAGAAATGGTCGATTACAGCAATTCTAAGACCGTTAAAATTACATGTTATAGATGAAGGGCATAGGAGTCTCTGTTTCTGACGAAATTGGAATGACATCTAGAAGGGATATATAGATGAATATACATGGCGGTATTTTTTAAAAAAAATAAAAAAACGTGGAAGTTATAGGGTCGGGTGCATGTAAAATTACATGCACCCGGGTGCATACTCCCTATCCTCATATATATATATATATATAGAGAGAGAGAGAGAGAGAGAGAGAGAGAGATTGCCCTTCCAATGAGGTGCACCTTTCCGGGTACATGGAAAGCCCATCACGAGATCCGTTAGATCTCGATCTAGTGGTTCTTCATCTAAAAGGGTATTTTAGTCCATACAATTTTGTTTTAAATTTGAATTTAATTTTGAATTTGAAATTTATTTCGTCCATGTATTTTTCCATTTTTAGCGCGTGTGATTTGGTATTTTTGTTACCTTTTAGTTAATGAAGTTTCGCTAATGTGGTAGCATTTTTGCGCAATGCGGAATAGCAGATCTCTTTGTAAAATTCCCGTTGATATTGTAGAACTGTATCCTGCATTGTAAAATAAAATCATAATTAGTAATAGTTATATTATTATAATTGTAATTTTGATAACATTATTGTAAAAGTTCAAGCAAGTTTTGTAAAATCTGTCCGAAGATTGTAAATCCACACCCATAGTTATGTGCATTTTTCACAAATATGTACGGTACATCTCGTTCGCGAAGTAAAATTGTTAGAAATTTATAATATTAATGATATATGTAAAAAGTAACATGATATTGTAAAAATAATCCGAGATTGTAAAGAAACAATCTGAAACTGTAAGGAAATAGTATGAGATTTGTAAAAAACGATTTGATAGTGTAAAAGCGATATGATATTATAAAAAAGGATCTGGGATTGTAAAAAATGATTTCTGATTGTAAAAACAGGACGTGCCCTCCTCCATCTGCATATCTCTACATCCTTCTCCTCCACGACTCACCTCTTCCATGCATGTCCTCCACCGCCCACGACCCAATTCACGTTGGGTTGGAGAAAACAGAGCATAATCATTCTAGACGTGGATTGTGGTTTCCTGGGGAGACATCCTACAAGAAATAAATAGATACGCATGTGACCATAATCTGAGATGCAGTGATACGTTGAAATAAAATGCTCGAGTACTGACCACCATTGTGCTCCACCGTTGTGCGTCGTTGTTGTGCTCCTCTCCCGTCATGTTCCAGCACGTGCGCTGCTGTCGTTTGTTGTGGGAGAGGACAACCCTAGCAAGGGATTCTCAACTACAAACCAAAATTAGAATGCGAGTTGTCACCTACTATTTTTAGAATGAGTCAAAAGGAATAAAATAAGTTTTCAATATTAAAAAAATATGACTAAAAAGGAATTAATCGGATCCATTGAATTAATTATGCACGAATGAGATGGCATGCTTTCCTTACACCCAGGAAAGGTGCACCTTAGTGGAAGTATTTTCTCTCTCTCTCTCTCTCTCTCTCTATATATATATATATATAGAAACTTCATATGGGGCGGGGTCTTACCATATATATGGTGAGCCACCCTCATTTAGGCATCGTTCCAATATATTATATATATGGGATCTAGGAGCCTACAACCGGGGGTGTAGGTAACTACCAATATCTGGCTTTCTTTTTCATTATTTATGACATTTCTTGAAGGAAACCTTAGAGGGATTTGCTTATAATATTAAAAGAAATATGTGCTTCAAGTTTCATAGAAAACAACTATTTCTTATACATTCATTTAGAAGCGATCAATTTCAGCAATTTTCAGACCGTTACAATTTAGTAGTGTCGATGGAAATGATAGAGATTTTGAAATAAGTTAATTTTGGAATGACAACATGGTGATATATGATGATCTAATTTTTCAAAAGTTTCTTTTCAAAAAATCAAAAAATATTGAAAAAAAGAGCCTAGTGTTGGTAGTTACCTACACCCTCGGGTGCAGGAACTTTTTCCATATATATATATATATATGTGTGTGTGTGTGTGTGTGTGTGTGGTTAAAATGTGTATGCCCCCTAGGAGGGGCTAAATTAGCTTCCCCCACCCCATTGTTCATGTATTTTTTTTTATTTTTTTGAAAATCAAAATCATGTAAACTTATTATTATATCCCAATATTATGTCATTAAAATTTCATGTGAAACAGAGACTGCTACGACCTCCATCCAGATGGGGTCGATCTAAAAAATCTTATGACCGTTAAAAAATGACTGTCTGGATGGAGGCCGTGAGAGTCACTGTTTCACAGGAAATTTGAACGACATAATATATAGACATATGATGAATATTCATGGAAGAAAATTTCAAAAAAAATAGAGAAAATAGGACGAGGGGAGCTAAGTTAGCTCCCCCTAGAGGGCAACCCACACACACATGAGAAAAATGAGGTTGTCCCTAAGGGGAGCTAACTTAGCTCCCATCGCCTCATTTTTCTCATTTTTATTTTTTTTAAAATACCTCTGTGGAAATTCATCACTATATCCCTCTATTATGTCATTCAAATTTCGTGCGAAATAGAGATTCATACAGTCTGCATCTAGACATTAATATTTTAATGGTCACGGAATAATTGAAAACGACCATGTCTGGATCGAGACCGTATGATCTCTGTTTCACATGAAATTTAAATGACATAATATAGGAATATATTTTTATGAAAATCGACATAAACATTTTTCAAAAAAATAAAAAAGTGGGAAGATGGGGCAGGGGAGCTAACCATCATATGTGTATGTATGTGTGTGTATGTATGTATGTATGTATGTATGGGGTTGGGGAAGCTGCACCCGACCCTTTTTCATTGAATTTTGGTGTTTGAAACCTAGGTGGATTTAAATCACCATATATCACCATGGTCTCATGCTAAATTCAACTAAAGTTGACACTTCTATCATCTCCATCAAGAATATCACATTTTAATAGTCTCAGAATTGTTGAAATTGACCTATCTAAATGACCATATTAGGAATGTTTTCTTTTGCATGAAATTTGAAACACATATTCCATTCAATAAATTAACTAAACCCCCATAAGTTTTTAAAAAAAATAAAAAAAACAATAAGAAAAATGGTCGGGTATAGCTAGTTGGCTGCACACCTCGATGTAGCTTCCCTTTTTCCTATATATAGGGGTATATATATCCTCGTATATATATAGAGGATGTGATGCACTCAGATGCATATAATTTTACATGCACTGAGGTTTATATCTTCCATTTTTTACTTTTTTTGGAAAATGTCACCATGTATATTCATTTATATATCCCTTCAATATGCCATTCAAATTTTGTCAGAAACAGAGACTCCTATGCCCTTCATCTAGAACAAATCCGATTACAACAATTCTAAGACCGTTAAAATTACACATTCTAGATGAAGTGCATTGGAATCTCTGTTTCTGAAGAAATTCGAATAGCATATTAGAGGGATATATAGATGAACATACATGGTGATATTTTTAAAACAAATAAAAACATGTGGAGGATACAGACCTCAGTGCATGTAAAATTACATGCACCTATGTGCAAACTCCCCATCCCTACACACACACACATGACCTGTGAGAGCATGAGAGGAGTGATTCTGGACCACTAGATTCCGTCTTCTCTTTCATGGTCTTCTCTTTCCTTGTTAAATCTAGTGGTACAGAATCACTCCTCTCATGTTCTCACGACCTTTTACTCTCACAGGATCACTCTCTCTCTCTCTCATATATATATATGTATGTATGTATGTATGGGAAAAGAGAGTTTGCTCCCTGGTGTAGCTAACTTACATGCTCCCACCTCTTTTCCTTTATATTTTTTATTTTTTTGAAATGAAATCTATTGGAATTTAGATCACAATATGTCATCAAAGTGTCATTAAAAATTCGACTTGATTCTATACTTCTATCACCTTCATCAAGACTGCCTAATTTTAATAGTCTTAGAATTCCTAAAATTGACCCTCTTCAGATGGAGGGCATATGAGTCTCTGTTTCTGACAAAATTGAAATGACATGTTAGGGAGATATAGTGATGAATATACATATTTTCATTTCTCAAAAAATAAAAAATAAGGAGAAAATGGGGATAGTAGTAACCAATTGACTACACCCATGGTGTAGCCTCCTTTAACCACACACACACACACACAGATATATATATATATATAGAGAGAGAGAGAGAGAGAGTAGTGATCCTAGGGACCTTTCAAATATGGTGGGGGCTTTTCTAAAATTGTAAAGGCCACTGTGAATTTAGTAAAAATATGTAACAGCTTTGTAAAAGTATAAACTACATATTTTTTTAAAAAATGAATTTTGTAAAATATAGCATCCAAATTTAAATTAACATTTTTATCCAATATAATAATATTTTCATAATTTTATTTCACTATACGTGTTCTGTTAATATTTATTGTTATATGTATGAAACAAGAAATTGTAAAATATATTGAAAAGATGCCTAAAGAGGGTGGCTCGCCATATATATGGTGAGACTCCGCCTCATTTGAAGTTTCTCACACACACACACACAGACACACACATATATACACACAGAGAGAGAGAGAGTAGAGTGTTAGAATTGTGAGCCCCGAGCGAACCATTTCTACAATAAATGTTATTGTAATGAATAAATTATCAATAAAAGTTATTGATTATTTTTCACTCCCTTTCTGAGATTAATGAATGAATGCACTATAGGGTCCCTCTGTACAATAAGGGTTATGTACCATGGCCAACTTGATGATCATACAGCTGTTGATCCATTGGATGGATCATAGATGCTGATGCTTGGATGAATATCTAAGGAGTTAGATAGAGGACTCATCAAGCATCATCAAATGATCATTAAGTGATGATCTCCAGTCTGAGTAGGAGATGGCAATCCTATCTCATATGACTGATATCTGACTGACCTCTTGATGCAGGTCCTCTGCATGGGAATAGAGATTCAGAGGTGTCAGGTTAGTTAAGTCAATGGGTTGACTTGACGAGATCGAGATAACCAAAGACCTACGTTGAATACTGTCACAACATAGGCATGCATCCTCTGACTAGAGACAGATGTATTGCTATATGTCTGAGTATGTACATTTGGCAGACCAATAGGTTGATGACCTAATCAAGGTCTATATACCGGCGAGCTGGTGTGCATGTAAGGACATATGAGTAATGCGATCTCTCAAAGGGATCATACAGGTTCACCTGTGAACCGGGAGACATGAGCTCACTCATGAGGTATTGGGACTGAACAAATTCAGTGCATGGTCGTCGTGCTTTGGAAGCATGACATGAATTTGAAGGTAAGATATATGCTTTGTGAAAGCATATGATCTATACCAAATCCCGATAACCAAGATTGAGAAACTTAATGATCTAACCCTGAAGATGACAGTGTAAAAGTGATCTTTATCTTCAGGATGATCATGAGTCTTCCAGTATGTAGGATGTGCAGGTATTAGGAATACCTGAAGGGTGATTTGATCATATACGATTGTATAATCATGACGCTTCCATTCCGAGGGAGTGATGAAACCGGTTTGGATTTTAGTGACTCCTCTCATTAGAGAAGTGACCTAATCTTAGTCCATGAACTGGACATTGATCTGAATAAGATTCAGATGCAATGAGAAGATTAAGTCTACGGTCTTGATTTGATCAAGCATCAGTGGGAGGTCCATAGGATCTGGATTTGAGATATGATCTCAACATCCAAGTCACTATACGTGGAACAATACAATCGCCCTGTCCTTATCTCCAAGTATCTGAGGAGAAATAGCATTGTTCTTAAATGGTTTAAGAACAATTCCATAAGATCTAATCAAAGAGAATTTGATAATTAAAAGTGTTTTAATTATCATGATGTATGAGAAATTATCCAACATGATTAAATAAGATTTAATTAGTTTGGATAAGAATAATGTGGATAGAGATATCCAATTATTCATAATATATTATAAATGTGATTTATAATGTATTAGAGAGAGTTAATTATAATTTATATGTGTTGATTAATTATGATGTGTATTGGATACACATTGTGTAATTAATTAACAATATGAATTACATGTTGTTTTGGGTTGTGAATATGATTCACAATTTTTCCATGGCAAGATTGCAATATTCTCAAAGATAATTGTGAATTATTTTTCAAGAATAAAACCCAAATAAATTTGGTGCAAATAAATAAGAGAGATTTCATGGAGATATGCAATCTCATGGATTTCCATGAGATTGCAATCTCCATGCAATCTCATGGGCGGCACACCTTTCCTATATGGAAAGGGTGTGCGCCCACTTGGAAGGCACATGGAGATGAAATCTCCATGTGTCTCCTCTCCTTATTTGTTGGGTTGATTTAGGAATGAATTATATTTGATTTTGTCAAATATATTTTAACCTAAATTTGTTGCTTTTGACAACAACAATCTTAGCCATTGGATGAACATAAATCAATCTCATCCATTGATTCTATGTGTCCCATGGATTGAGATCCATGGATCCCAAAACCCTATAAATAGAGAGGCATGCTTGGCTCTCTCTTGACACATGCTATTGTAGCACAAACTCTCTCTCTCTTTCTCATATACACGACAGCCCTCTCTCTCCCTCTCTTCTTGGTGGCCATCCACCTTGGTGGAGAGAAAAGTCGTCGCCCGCGCCATCTTGCTGCCGCTTCGACTCTCTGCGGTTCTTTGTCTTCTTGGAGTGCTTCACTCACGAAGGAGACGTTTGATCTCGTGTGACGAGATCAGGAGAAACCGCGCTTGGATCAACTTGGATTGCGAGGACACCGCGACTCATCTCCGCGCTCGCAAGCCGTTACTCCGACGATCGGACTTGAGACAGGAGGTCTCTTTTCGTAGAGACTTGATCAACCACGCTTCAAGAGGTATTGCATTATACTTGCTGTGGTTATAGATGACACGATTTGAGAATGGTTCTCGGATCATGTGGTTTCATCGGTTTAAAATTTTTAAATTCCGCTGCACCGAACTACTAGTACGACTAGTCGTTCTTCGTCGTATTCGATACAACGATCACGCTTCCGTGATGCGCTTGAGGATTTTCCTATATCCTTCAAGTGGTATCAGAGCCTTAGGTCGACGGTTTCGAATATGATTCGAAAAACCGAGGACGACTTGGGCTCGTTTAGGTCGCGAAAGTTTTCATCGCATTTGATTTCGCAGATCTGTTTAGTAAATAAATTCGGCACTGTTTAAATTGTTTAAACACGAATTTAATACTTGGATATTGTTCCCCATTAAATAAGGAAACCTTAGGAACTGAGTTTGCGTAAATCGGATTTCGTATGCTCTAGTTATGGTTGTTTTAATGGACATGTATCCACTGTTGCGGGAACAATAGATTTTAACATGATTAATGAGTTAATTACTGTTATCATCTGCCTCGAAATGCGTGCAAATCTACTTAGGTTCTGTTGTAAATCAAGTTAGCAATCTATGAAAATTGAGTTTGCTTAATTTGGATTTAAATTGATTGAGATATGCCAATTTTAGTGAATAGGGGTCTTTACTAAAATTGCATTCCTAATCTAGAACCAAGTGATTGTCAATTAGTGAAATTAATTGTTAATTTCGTGAAATAATCTTGAATAATATTTGTGAAATATTGAGACATGATTATTTACCTAATTGACATGGCCCCAACCAATTAATTGATTAAGATGTGATCTAAATCATAAATTGGAAACAACAATCTTCAAACTTGATGCTTGAATAGGATTTGGGAATTTGTCTAGCAAATTTCCTTATAATCAAAAATGTTTTGATTATTACTATATGGTACAATTTCGGTTGAAAAACCGATGATCATCTCAAGTACAAATTAATCAATTTGGCATTATCCTTTCCCGAGGCGGATGTGGTGCCTAGTCGGAGAGCATTGGGGTTGCGGGTTGCAACGTATGTGGTCCGTCCCACTCTCGTCGGTACTGGCCATGACAGCGGGTAGGGCCGGGATAATGTCCGAGGGATTAAGATGTATTTTTCTAATTATTAAAATTCGAATTAATACGTATTTTGAGATATTACCATATATGTATTCAAGTAAAATAATCAAGTTTGATTGATTGAATTGGATTGATAATTAATTTAATATGATTAAATTGATTATGTCCAATTGAAATACTTTAATATGATTAGAGTTATTAATTCCCTTGGAAGAATTAATTATGTGAATGTGATTCATAATAATTAATTAAAATTTGAATATGATATGGAGGATCACATAAGTGACATCCATGGTCTCCCGTCAAGGCGAAGGGTTCCGTCGCCAGACATTGTATGAAGGAGACGCCTGTACGAAGTGACAGCTCCTGCATACAATCCGTTTGGATCGGGCTCGTCGCTTCTCGAAAGAGTAAGGACGTATGCGTAGTGACCCCAATATCGAGTCCTCATATTATTGGGGCGATATTGGATTGCGCATAGCGAGTTGTATTCCTGTTGACGGTTGGTTCAATTAATAACGGGTCAACATCGCCTTAGGGGTGGTGGGCCCGGGTATTAAAGACCGAATTGGGAAATGCAAGTTGGACTTGCAATGCGGAATGTGTTCCCGCTTCTCTTTATTGGAGTCATAGGTTCTCATATTATTGGGATATGACAAAGATAAGGAGGAGATCCCAGTTCTTGCTTGAAATATATTGGTAAGTATATTTCTTACTTTGAAAGTAAATAAGGGAATAAACTTTCAAGGTTGACATAGCAAGAACAATTTGATTTAAAATGCCTTAATCAAATATTATAAATTTGAATATATAATTTTTATATTCTAATATAGTGCATTCTTAATTTCAGAAAATGAAGTCTTTGAACCCTCTTAGTAGGCTTCTTGAGGTCAATCAATTGACCGGCCCAAATTATTCGGATTGGATCCGAAATTTGGAGCTTGTTCTCTCTGCTGAGCGCATAAGTTATGTGCTATCCGAGGACAAGCATGAGAACCCTAAGTCCAAGGAGGAAAAAGCATTTAATGACAAGTATGATGAAGATCATGTCTTGGCTAGGTGCTATATCCTAGGTTCTCTCTCCAATGTTCTGCAGAAGCAACATGTGGAGATGAATACCTGTCAGGAAATAATGCAGAATCTTAAGGATATGTTTGGTGACATTAACCGCACTCAGCGGTACAATGTTATGAAAGACCTCATTCGTTGTAGAATGCAGGAAGGGACTTCGGTCCGTGAACATGTACTCAAAATGTTTGGGTACTTGTCGGAGCTGGAGACTCTTGGGGCAACGATAGATGCAGACATGCAAGCTGACTTCATTCTGCTGTCATTGCCCAAGTCTTTCAATAACTTTGTGGTGTCATTCCACATGAATAAATTGGAATTGACAAGTGCTGCTCTCCTTGCTGCATTAAAGTCCGCAGAGGACGTGATGAAGAAGGATGGTCCCAGTGGCAGTGCAATGGTTGCACAGGTCAAAGGGAAGCGCGGTCGGAAGCATGGTTCTCGGAAGGGCCCGGCCCAGAAGAGAAAGAAGAAGGGACAAAGTGTTGCCTCTTCTTCTAATGCATCCACTCTCATGGCATCGAAGAAAACCGACGTCTGTCACCACTGCAAGAAGCCGGGGCACTGGAAGCGTAACTGCCCAGATTACCTGAAGTCCTCAGACAAAGGTAAAGCTCCAGCAGGTATAAAATCTACTTTCATCATTGAAACTAGCTTTCTCGTCGGACGAGAAGGAAGTTGGGTTGTAGATTCTGGTGCTTCTGTTCATGTATGCAATTTGTTGCATTTGTTTCAGGAAACTAGAAGTCTTGAGGAAGGGGAGATAGTCATCCAGATGGGATCTGATGCAAGTGTTGCAGCAGTCGCCGTCGGGACATGCAGACTATCATTATCTAGTGGAAGAGTCCTAGTACTTAAAGAGTGTCTTTATGTACCTGAAGTTAGAAGGAATCTGATATCTGTATCTAAGCTAGTTAGAAGTGGATATTCGTTCCTGTTCTGTAATAAATTAGTCATAAATCATTATGATAAATATATTGCAGAAGGCGTTTTAACTTCTAGAGGACTCTATGAATTGTGCATTAATGAGAATGTCATGAATGTTACATCCACTAATAAAAACCCTAAGAGATCCAGGGAGAATAAAAATCATTCAAATATGATTTGGCATCAAAGGCTTGGTCATTTGTCTGTTGATAGGATCAACAGATTGATAAAGGATGGACCTTTAGATTTCCTACAGGTTCAATCTTTGCCTACCTGCGAACATTGCATTCGAGGTAAAATGACTAGGATGCCTTTCCGTAACAAGGTTACAAGATGCGAAGGTATTATTGACCTAATACATACCGATGTATGTGGCCCCTTCAGTACCGCGACACGAAATGGATACCGATATTATTTGACATTTATCGATGACCATTCGCGATACGGGTTTATCTTCCTATTACGTCACAAGTCTGAAACCTTTGAAAAGTTCAAAGAATTCAAGGCTTTGGTTGAGAACCAAACCGATAGGAAGATTAAACGGATTCGATCTGATCGAGGTGGCGAGTACCTATCAGATGAATTCAAGGAATACCTTAAGGAGAATGGAATTGTTTCAAATCTCACTCCTCCTGGAACTCCCCAACTTAATGGTGTTGCTGAAAGACGCAACAGAACCATCATGGACATGGTCCGTTCAATGATGAGCAAAGCACATTTACCTCTTAGTTTCTGGGGATATGCAGTAGAGACTGCAATATATATCCTGAATAAGATTCCTAGCAAATCCGTGCCTAAGACTCCTCATGAGCTATGGTATGGAACCAAACCTAGTGTCAATCACTTAAGGGTTTGGGGTTGCTTGGTCCATGCGAAGAACGTGGACGCAAGTAAGCTGGAATCTCGCACTCGTGAGTGTTACTTCATTGGGTATGTTAAAGATGGTATTGGATACCAGCTTTATGACCCTGAGACCCAAAAGGTTTTTGTCTCTAGAGATGTGAAGTTTCTGGAGGATGATTTCCTTAAAGGTCAAGATAAAAGTGAAGTAGAGGAACTCATTGAATCCCAAGAGGATTCTGAGCTCCCCAGACCAGAAACTGAAGAAGTAAATAAAGATGAAACACCCATACCTCTTCGAAGGAGTTCGAGGGTGGTTGCACCACCTGAAAGGTATGGATTCCATGTGTCAGGTGAAACTGACATTGATCCTACTTCATTTGATGAAGCACTCGCGGATCAAGACATGGATAGATGGATGCTAGCAATGAAGTCAGAAATTGACTCCATGCATAAGAATGGTGTATGGACCCTAGAGGATCCACCTAAAGGGGTAAAACCCATTGGGTGTAAATGGATCTTCAAGAGAAAGAGGGGACCTGATGGAAAAGTAGAGACTTTCAAGGCACGGCTCGTAGCCAAGGGCTACACACAGAGAGAAGGCATCAACTACGATGAGACATTCTCTCCTGTGGCTATGCTTAAATCCATCCGGACATTGCTAGCTATAGCTGCATATCTTGACTACGACATCTGGCAGATGGACGTCAAGACGGCTTTCCTCAATGGATACCTCGAGGAGGATATCTACATGGAGCAGCCCCAGGGCTTCATGACTGAGGAAGGTAAAGTATGCAAGCTGAAGAAATCCATCTATGGGCTCAAGCAAGCTTCTCGTAGTTGGAACATCAGATTTGACGAAACCATAAAGAGTTATGATTTTGTGCAGAATCCTGATGAACCTTGTGTATACAAGAAGCTTAGTGGGAGCGCCGTTGTGTTCATCGTGCTTTATGTAGATGACATCCTTATCATTGGGAATGATACAGGGATGATGACCAGTGTAAAGATTTGGCTGTCCCATACCTTTGAGATGAAAGATCTTGGAGAAGCCTCTTATATCTTAGGCCTGAAGCTGTTCAGAAACTGAGAAAAGAGGATTTTGGGATTGTCACAACATGGATACATTAAGAAGATTCTTGAACGATTCCGTATGGATAGTTCTAAGAAAGGATTCCTACCCCTAAGACATGGTATCCACCTGTCTAAAGGAATGGCTCCTCAAACTGTTGAGGAAAAGAAAGCCATGGCTGGATGTCCTTATGCATCGGCCGTAGGAAGCTTAATGTATGCCATGATGTGTACTAGGCCAGATATCTGCCATGCAGTGGGAGTGGTAAGTCGTTACCAATCCTGCTATGGAGAACAACACTGGAATGCAGTAAAGAACATATTCAAATATCTAAGACGGACGCAAGATTACATCTTGGTCTATGGAGATGGTGATCTCCAAGTCTTAGGATATACAGATTCTGACTTCCAATCGGATGTAGATGATCGAAAGTCGACATCGGGGTTCGTGTTCTTGTTGAATGGTGGTGCTGTGAGCTGGAGAAGCAAGAAGCAGGACACTACTGCAGATTCAACAACGGAAGCCGAATACATTGCTGCATCGGATGCTGCAAAGGAGGCGGTGTGGTTGTGCAAGTTCGTGCTGGAGCTTGGCGTAGTTTCCTCTGATACTCCCATCCCGTTACTCTGCGATAACACGGGAGCCATTGCCCAGGCAAAGGAACCCAGATGGCATCAAAAGAGCAAGCACGTGGAAAGGAAATACCACATCATTCGGGAGATACAAAAGCGTGGTGATATCATCATCACCAAGGTGGCCTCTGCCGACAACGTTGCTGATCCTCTTACCAAACCTCTGACACAGAAGGTTTTCGACCAGCATGTAATGAGTATGGGTTTAAAGATTGTACCTGAATGGTTCTGAGGGCTAGTGGGAGATTGTTAGCATTGTGAGCCCCGGGCGAACCATTTCTACAATAAATGTTATTGTAATGAATAAATTATCAATAAAAGTTATTGATTATTTTTCACTCCCTTTCTGAGATTAATGAATGAATGCACTATAGGGTCTCTCTGTACAATAAGGGTTATGTACCATGGCCAACTTGATGATCATACAGCTGTTGATCCATTGGATGGATCATAGAGGCTGATGCTTGGATGAATATCTAAGGAGTTAGATAGAGGACTCATCAAGCATCATCAAATGATCATTAAGTGATGATCTCCAGTCTGAGTAGGAGATGGCAATCCTATCTCATATGACTGATATCTGACTGACCTCTTGATGCAGGTCCTCTGCATGGGAATAGAGATTCAGAGGTGTCAGGTTAGTTAAGTCAATGGGTTGACTTGACGAGATCGAGATAACCAAAGACCTACGTTGAATACTGTCACAACATAGGCATGCATCCTCTGACTAGAGACAGATGTATTGCTATATGTCTGAGTATGTACATTTGGCAGACCAATAGGTTGATGACCTAATCAAGGTCTATATACCGGCGAGCTGGTGTGCATGTAAGGACATATGAGTAATGCGATCTCTCAAAGGGATCATACAGGTTCACCTGTGAATCGGGAGACATGAGCTCACTCATGAGGTATTGGGACTGAACAAATTCCATGCATGGTCGTCGTGCTTTGGAAGCATGACATGAATTTGAAGGTAAGATATATGCTTTGTGAAAGCATATGATCTATACCAAATCCCGATAACCAAGATTGAGAAACTTAATGATCTAACCCTGAAGATGACAGTGTAAAAGTGATCTTTATCTTCAGGATGATCATGAGTCTTCCAGTATGTAGGATGTGCAGGTATTAGGAATACCTGAAGGGTGATTTGATCATATACGATTGTATAACCATGACGCTTCCATTCCGAGGGAGTGATGAAACAGGTTTGGATTTTAGTGACTCCTCTCATTAGAGAAGTGACCTAATCTTAGTCCATGAACTGGACATTGATCTGAATAAGATTCAGATGCAATGAGAAGATTAAGTCTACGGTCTTGATTTGATCAAGCATCAGTGGGAGGTCCATAGGATCTGGATTTGAGATATGATCTCAACATCCAAGTCACTATACGTGGAACAATACAATCGCCCTGTCCTTATCTCCAAGTATCTGAGGAGAAATAGCATTGTTCTTAAATGGTTTAAGAACAATTCCATAAGATCTAAGCAAAGAGAATTTGATAATTAAAAGTGTTTTAATTATCATGATGTATGAGAAATTATCCAACATGATTAAATAAGATTTAATTAGTTTGGATAAGAATAATGTGGATAGAGATATCCAATTATTCATAATATATTATAAATGTGATTTATAATGTATTAGAGAGAGTTAATTATAATTTATATGTGTTGATTAATTATGATGTGTATTGGATACACATTGTGTAATTAATTAACAATATGAATTACATGTTGTTTTGGGTTGTGAATATGATTCACAATTTTTCCATGGCAAGATTGCAATATTCTCAAAGATAATTGTGAATTATTTTTCAAGAATAAAACCCAAATAAATTTGGTGCAAATAAATAAGAGAGATTTCATGGAGATATGCAATCTCATGGATTTCCATGAGATTGCAATCTCCATGCAATCTCATGGGCGGCACACCTTTCCTATATGGAAAGGGTGTGCGCCCACTTGGAAGGCACATGGAGATGAAATCTCCATGTGTCTCCTCTCCTTATTTGTTGGGTTGATTTAGGAATGAATTATATTTGATTTTGTCAAATATATTTTAACCTAAATTTGTTGCTTTTGACAACAACAATCTTAGCCATTGGATGAACATAAATCAATCTCATCCATTGATTCTATGTGTCCCATGGATTGAGATCCATGGATCCCAAAACCCTATAAATAGAGAGGCATGCTTGGCTCTCTCTTGACACATGCTATTGTAGCACAAACTCTCTCTCTCTTTCTCATATACACGACAACCCTCTCTCTCCCTCTCTTCTTGGTGGCCGTCCACCATGGTGGAGAGAAAAGTCGTCGCCCGCGCCATCTTGCTGCCGCTTCGACTCTCTGCGATTCTTTGTCTTCTTGGAGTGCTTCACTCACGAAGGAGACGTTTGATCTCGTGTGACGAGATCAGGAGAAACCGCGCTTGGATCAACTTGGATTGCGAGGACACCGCGACTCATCTCCGCGCTCGCAAGCCGTTACTCCGACGATCGGACTTGAGACAGGAGGTCTCTTTTCGTAGAGACTTGATCAACCACGCTTCAAGAGGTATTGCATTATACTTGCTGTGGTTATAGATGAAACGATTTGAGAATGGTTCTCGGATCATGTGGTTTCATCGGTTTAAAATTTTTAAATTTCGCTGCACCGAACAACTAGTACGACTAGTCGTTCTTCGTCGTATTCGATACGACGATCACGCTTCCGTGATGCGCTTGAGGATTTCCCTATATCCTTCAAGTGGTATCAGAGCCTTAGGTCGACGGTTTTGAATATGATTCGAAAAATCGAGGACGACTTGGGCTCGTTTAGGTCGCGAAAGTTTTCATCGCATTTGATTTCGCAGATCTGTTTAGTAAATAAATTCGGCACTGTTTAAATTGTTTAAACACGAATTTAATACTTGGATATTGTTCCCCATTAAATAAGGAAACCTTAGGAACTGAGTTTGCGTAAATCGGATTTCGTATGCTCTAGTTATGGTTGTTTTAATGGACATGTATCCACTGTTGCGGGAACAATAGATTTTAACATGATTAATGAGTTAATTACTGTTATCATCTGCCTCGAAATGCGTGCAAATCCACTTAGGTTCTGTTGTAAATCAAGTTAGCAATCTATGAAAATTGAGTTTGCTTAATTTGGATTTAAATTGATTGAGATATGCCAATTTTAGTGAATAGGGGTCTTTACTGAAATTGCATTCCTAATCTAGAACCAAGTGATTGTCAATTAGTGAAATTAATTGTTAATTTCGTGAAATAATCTTGAATAATATTTGTGAAATATTGAGACATGATTATTTGCCTAATTGACATGGCCCCAACCAATTAATTGATTAAGATGTGATCTAAATCATAAATTGGAAACAACAATCTTCAAACTTGATGCTTGAATAGGATTTGGGAATTTGTCTAGCAAATTTCCTTATAATCAAAAATGTTTTGATTATTACTATATGGTACAATTTCGGTTGAAAAACCGATGATCATCTCAAGTACAAATTAATCAATTTGGCATTATCCTTTCCCGAGGCGGATGTGGTGCCTAGTCGGAGAGCATTGGGGTTGCGGGTTGCAACGTATGTGGTCCGTCCCACTCTCGTCGGTACTGGCCATGACAGCGGGTAGGGCCGGGATAATGTCCGAGGGATTAAGATGTATTTTTCTAATTATTAAAATTCGAATTAATACGTATTTTGAGATATTACCATATATGTATTCAAGTAAAATAATCAAGTTTGATTGATTGAATTGGATTGATAATTAATTTAATATGATTAAATTGATTATGTCCAATTGAAATACTCTAATATGATTAGAGTTATTAATTCCCTTGGAAGAATTAATTATGTGAATGTGATTCATAATAATTAATTAAAATTTGAATATGATATGGAGGATCACATAAGTGACATCCATGGTCTCCCGTCAAGGCGAAGGGTTCCGTCGCCAGACATTGTATGAAGGAGACGCCTGTACGAAGTGACAGCTCCTGCATACAATCCGTTTGGATCGGGCTCGTCGCTTCTCGAAAGAGTAAGGACGTATGCGTAGTGACCCCAATATCGGGTCCTCATATTATTGGGGCGATATTGGATTGCGCATAGCGAGTTGTATTCCTGTTGACGGTTGGTTCAATTAATAACGGGTCAACATCGCCTTAGGGGTGGTGGGCCCGGGTATTAAAGACCGAATTGGGAAATGCAAGTTGGACTTGCAATGCGGAATGTGTTCCCGCTTCTCTTTATTGGAGTCATAGGTTCTCATATTATTGGGATATGACAAAGATAAGGAGGAGATCCCAGTTCTTGCTTGAAATATATTGGTAAGTATATTTCTTACTTTGAAAGTAAATAAGGGAATAAACTTTCAAGGTTGACATAGCAAGAACAATTTGATTTAAAATGCCTTAATCAAATATTATAAATTTGAATATATAATTTTTATATTCTAATATAGTGCATTCTTAATTTCAGAAAATGAAGTCTTTGAACCCTCTTAGTAGGCTTCTTGAGGTCAATCAATTGACCGGCCCAAATTATTCGGATTGGATCCGAAATTTGGAGCTTGTTCTCTCTGCTGAGCGCATAAGTTATGTGCTATCCGAGGACAAGCATGAGAACCCTAAGTCCAAGGAGGAAAAAGCATTTAATGACAAGTATGATGAAGATCATGTCTTGGCTAGGTGCTATATCCTAGGTTCTCTCTCCAATGTTCTGCAGAAGCAACATGTGGAGATGAATACCTGTCAGGAAATAATGCAGAATCTTAAGGATATGTTTGGTGACATTAACCGCACTCAGCGGTACAATGTTATGAAAGACCTCATTCGTTGTAGAATGCAGGAAGGGACTTCGGTCCGTGAACATGTACTCAAAATGTTTGGGTACTTGTCGGAGCTGGAGACTCTTGGGGCAACGATAGATGCAGACATGCAAGCTGACTTCATTCTGCTGTCATTGCCCAAGTCTTTCAATAACTTTGTGGTGTCATTCCACATGAATAAATTGGAATTGACAAGTGCTGCTCTCCTTGCTGCATTAAAGTCCGCAGAGGACGTGATGAAGAAGGATGGTCCCAGTGGCAGTGCAATGGTTGCACAGGTCAAAGGGAAGCGCGGTCGGAAGCATGGTTCTCGGAAGGGCCCGGCCCAGAAGAGAAAGAAGAAGGGACAAAGTGTTGCCTCTTCTTCTAATGCATCCACTCTCATGGCATCGAAGAAAACCGACGTCTGTCACCACTGCAAGAAGCCGGGGCACTGGAAGCGTAACTGCCCAGATTACCTGAAGTCCTCAGACAAAGGTAAAGCTCCAGCAGGTATAAAATCTACTTTCATCATTGAAACTAGCTTTCTCGTCGGACGAGAAGGAAGTTGGGTTGTAGATTCTGGTGCTTCTGTTCATGTATGCAATTTGTTGCATTTGTTTCAGGAAACTAGAAGTCTTGAGGAAGGGGAGATAGTCATCCAGATGGGATCTGATGCAAGTGTTGCAGCAGTCGCCGTCGGGACATGCAGACTATCATTATCTAGTGGAAGAGTCCTAGTACTTAAAGAGTGTCTTTATGTACCTGAAGTTAGAAGGAATCTGATATCTGTATCTAAGCTAGTTAGAAGTGGATATTCGTTCCTGTTCTGTAATAAATTAGTCATAAATCATTATGATAAATATATTGCAGAAGGCGTTTTAACTTCTGGAGAACTCTATGAATTGTGCATTAATGAGAATGTCATGAATGTTACATCCACTAATAAAAACCCTAAGAGATCCAGGGAGAATAAAAATCATTCAAATATGATTTGGCATCAAAGGCTTGGTCATTTGTTTGTTAATAGGATCAACAGATTGATAAAGGATGGACCTTTAGATTTCCTACAGGTTCAATCTTTGCCTACCTGCGAACATTGCATTCGAGGTAAAATGACTAGGATGCCTTTCCGTAACAAGGTTACAAGATGCGAAGGTATTATTGACCTAATACATACCGATGTATGTGGCCCCTTCAGTACCGCGACACGAAATGGATACCGATATTATTTGACATTTATCGATGACCATTCGCGATACGGGTTTATCTTCCTATTACGTCACAAGTCTGAAACCTTTGAAAAGTTCAAAGAATTCAAGGCTTTGGTTGAGAACCAAACCGATAGGAAGATTAAACGGATTCGATCTGATCGAGGTGGCGAGTACCTATCAGATGAATTCAAGGAATACCTTAAGGAGAATGGAATTGTTTCAAATCTCACTCCTCCTGGAACTCCCCAACTTAATGGTGTTGCTGAAAGACGCAACAGAACCATCATGGACATGGTCCGTTCAATGATGAGCAAAGCACATTTACCTCTTAGTTTCTGGGGATATGCAGTAGAGACTGCAATATATATCCTGAATAAGATTCCTAGCAAATCCGTGCCTAAGACTCCTCATGAGCTATGGTATGGAACCAAACCTAGTGTCAATCACTTAAGGGTTTGGGGTTGCTTGGTCCATGCGAAGAACGTGGACGCAAGTAAGCTGGAATCTCGCACTCGTGAGTGTTACTTCATTGGGTATGTTAAAGATGGTATTGGATACCAGCTTTATGACCCTGAGACCCAAAAGGTTTTTGTCTCTAGAGATGTGAAGTTTCTGGAGGATGATTTCCTTAAAGGTCAAGATAAAAGTGAAGTAGAGGAACTCATTGAATCCCAAGAGGATTCTGAGCTCCCCAGACCAGAAACTGAAGAAGTAAATAAAGATGAAACACCCATACCTCTTCGAAGGAGTTCGAGGGTGGTTGCACCACCTGAAAGGTATGGATTCCATGTGTCAGGTGAAACTGACATTGATCCTACTTCATTTGATGAAGCACTCGCGGATCAAGACATGGATAGATGGATGCTAGCAATGAAGTCAGAAATTGACTCCATGCATAAGAATGGTGTATGGACCCTAGAGGATCCACCTAAAGGGGTAAAACCCATTGGGTGTAAATGGATCTTCAAGAGAAAGAGGGGACCTGATGGAAAAGTAGAGACTTTCAAGGCACGGCTCGTAGCCAAGGGCTACACACAGAGAGAAGGCATCAACTACGATGAGACATTCTCTCCTGTGGCTATGCTTAAATCCATCCGGACATTGCTAGCTATAGCTGCATATCTTGACTACGACATCTGGCAGATGGACGTCAAGACGGCTTTCCTCAATGGATACCTCGAGGAGGATATCTACATGGAGCAGCCCCAGGGCTTCATGACTGAGGAAGGTAAAGTATGCAAGCTGAAGAAATCCATCTATGGGCTCAAGCAAGCTTCTCGTAGTTGGAACATCAGATTTGACGAAACCATAAAGAGTTATGATTTTGTGCAGAATCCTGATGAACCTTGTGTATACAAGAAGCTTAGTGGGAGCGCCGTTGTGTTCATCGTGCTTTATGTAGATGACATCCTTATCATTGGGAATGATACAGGGATGATGACCAGTGTAAAGATTTGGCTGTCCCATACCTTTGAGATGAAAGATCTTGGAGAAGCCTCTTATATCTTAGGCCTGAAGCTGTTCAGAAACTGAGAAAAGAGGATTTTGGGATTGTCACAACATGGATACATTAAGAAGATTCTTGAACGATTCCGTATGGATAGTTCTAAGAAAGGATTCCTACCCCTAAGACATGGTATCCACCTGTCTAAAGGAATGGCTCCTCAAACTGTTGAGGAAAAGAAAGCCATGGCTGGATGTCCTTATGCATCGGCCGTAGGAAGCTTAATGTATGCCATGATGTGTACTAGGCCAGATATCTGCCATGCAGTGGGAGTGGTAAGTCGTTACCAATCCTGCTATGGAGAACAACACTGGAATGCAGTAAAGAACATATTCAAATATCTAAGACGGACGCAAGATTACATCTTGGTCTATGGAGATGGTGATCTCCAAGTCTTAGGATATACAGATTCTGACTTCCAATCGGATGTAGATGATCGAAAGTCGACATCGGGGTTCGTGTTCTTGTTGAATGGTGGTGCTGTGAGCTGGAGAAGCAAGAAGCAGGACACTACTGCAGATTCAACAACGGAAGCCGAATACATTGCTGCATCGGATGCTGCAAAGGAGGCGGTGTGGTTGTGCAAGTTCGTGCTGGAGCTTGGCGTAGTTTCCTCTGATACTCCCATCCCGTTACTCTGCGATAACACGGGAGCCATTGCCCAGGCAAAGGAACCCAGATGGCATCAAAAGAGCAAGCACGTGGAAAGGAAATACCACATCATTCGGGAGATACAAAAGCGTGGTGATATCATCATCACCAAGGTGGCCTCTGCCGACAACGTTGCTGATCCTCTTACCAAACCTCTGACACAGAAGGTTTTCGACCAGCATGTAATGAGTATGGGTTTAAAGATTGTACCTGAATGGTTCTGAGGGCTAGTGGGAGATTGTTAGCATTGTGAGCCCCGGGCGAACCATTTCTACAATAAATGTTATTGTAATGAATAAATTATCAATAAAAGTTATTGATTATTTTTCACTCCCTTTCTGAGATTAATGAATGAATGCACTATAGGGTCTCTCTGTACAATAAGGGTTATGTACCATGGCCAACTTGATGATCATACAGCTGTTGATCCATTGGATGGATCATAGAGGCTGATGCTTGGATGAATATCTAAGGAGTTAGATAGAGGACTCATCAAGCATCATCAAATGATCATTAAGTGATGATCTCCAGTCTGAGTAGGAGATGGCAATCCTATCTCATATGACTGATATCTGACTGACCTCTTGATGCAGGTCCTCTGCATGGGAATAGAGATTCAGAGGTGTCAGGTTAGTTAAGTCAATGGGTTGACTTGACGAGATCGAGATAACCAAAGACCTACGTTGAATACTGTCACAACATAGGCATGCATCCTCTGACTAGAGACAGATGTATTGCTATATGTCTGAGTATGTACATTTGGCAGACCAATAGGTTGATGACCTAATCAAGGTCTATATACCGGCGAGCTGGTGTGCATGTAAGGACATATGAGTAATGCGATCTCTCAAAGGGATCATACAGGTTCACCTGTGAATCGGGAGACATGAGCTCACTCATGAGGTATTGGGACTGAACAAATTCCATGCATGGTCGTCGTGCTTTGGAAGCATGACATGAATTTGAAGGTAAGATATATGCTTTGTGAAAGCATATGATCTATACCAAATCCCGATAACCAAGATTGAGAAACTTAATGATCTAACCCTGAAGATGACAGTGTAAAAGTGATCTTTATCTTCAGGATGATCATGAGTCTTCCAGTATGTAGGATGTGCAGGTATTAGGAATACCTGAAGGGTGATTTGATCATATACGATTGTATAACCATGACGCTTCCATTCCGAGGGAGTGATGAAACAGGTTTGGATTTTAGTGACTCCTCTCATTAGAGAAGTGACCTAATCTTAGTCCATGAACTGGACATTGATCTGAATAAGATTCAGATGCAATGAGAAGATTAAGTCTACGGTCTTGATTTGATCAAGCATCAGTGGGAGGTCCATAGGATCTGGATTTGAGATATGATCTCAACATCCAAGTCACTATACGTGGAACAATACAATCGCCCTGTCCTTATCTCCAAGTATCTGAGGAGAAATAGCATTGTTCTTAAATGGTTTAAGAACAATTCCATAAGATCTAAGCAAAGAGAATTTGATAATTAAAAGTGTTTTAATTATCATGATGTATGAGAAATTATCCAACATGATTAAATAAGATTTAATTAGTTTGGATAAGAATAATGTGGATAGAGATATCCAATTATTCATAATATATTATAAATGTGATTTATAATGTATTAGAGAGAGTTAATTATAATTTATATGTGTTGATTAATTATGATGTGTATTGGATACACATTGTGTAATTAATTAACAATATGAATTACATGTTGTTTTGGGTTGTGAATATGATTCACAATTTTTCCATGGCAAGATTGCAATATTCTCAAAGATAATTGTGAATTATTTTTCAAGAATAAAACCCAAATAAATTTGGTGCAAATAAATAAGAGAGATTTCATGGAGATATGCAATCTCATGGATTTCCATGAGATTGCAATCTCCATGCAATCTCATGGGCGGCACACCTTTCCTATATGGAAAGGGTGTGCGCCCACTTGGAAGGCACATGGAGATGAAATCTCCATGTGTCTCCTCTCCTTATTTGTTGGGTTGATTTAGGAATGAATTATATTTGATTTTGTCAAATATATTTTAACCTAAATTTGTTGCTTTTGACAACAACAATCTTAGCCATTGGATGAACATAAATCAATCTCATCCATTGATTCTATGTGTCCCATGGATTGAGATCCATGGATCCCAAAACCCTATAAATAGAGAGGCATGCTTGGCTCTCTCTTGACACATGCTATTGTAGCACAAACTCTCTCTCTCTTTCTCATATACACGACAACCCTCTCTCTCCCTCTCTTCTTGGTGGCCGTCCACCATGGTGGAGAGAAAAGTCGTCGCCCGCGCCATCTTGCTGCCGCTTCGACTCTCTGCGATTCTTTGTCTTCTTGGAGTGCTTCACTCACGAAGGAGACGTTTGATCTCGTGTGACGAGATCAGGAGAAACCGCGCTTGGATCAACTTGGATTGCGAGGACACCGCGACTCATCTCCGCGCTCGCAAGCCGTTACTCCGACGATCGGACTTGAGACAGGAGGTCTCTTTTCGTAGAGACTTGATCAACCACGCTTCAAGAGGTATTGCATTATACTTGCTGTGGTTATAGATGAAACGATTTGAGAATGGTTCTCGGATCATGTGGTTTCATCGGTTTAAAATTTTTAAATTTCGCTGCACCGAACAACTAGTACGACTAGTCGTTCTTCGTCGTATTCGATACGACGATCACGCTTCCGTGATGCGCTTGAGGATTTCCCTATATCCTTCAAGTGGTATCAGAGCCTTAGGTCGACGGTTTTGAATATGATTCGAAAAATCGAGGACGACTTGGGCTCGTTTAGGTCGCGAAAGTTTTCATCGCATTTGATTTCGCAGATCTGTTTAGTAAATAAATTCGGCACTGTTTAAATTGTTTAAACACGAATTTAATACTTGGATATTGTTCCCCATTAAATAAGGAAACCTTAGGAACTGAGTTTGCGTAAATCGGATTTCGTATGCTCTAGTTATGGTTGTTTTAATGGACATGTATCCACTGTTGCGGGAACAATAGATTTTAACATGATTAATGAGTTAATTACTGTTATCATCTGCCTCGAAATGCGTGCAAATCCACTTAGGTTCTGTTGTAAATCAAGTTAGCAATCTATGAAAATTGAGTTTGCTTAATTTGGATTTAAATTGATTGAGATATGCCAATTTTAGTGAATAGGGGTCTTTACTGAAATTGCATTCCTAATCTAGAACCAAGTGATTGTCAATTAGTGAAATTAATTGTTAATTTCGTGAAATAATCTTGAATAATATTTGTGAAATATTGAGACATGATTATTTGCCTAATTGACATGGCCCCAACCAATTAATTGATTAAGATGTGATCTAAATCATAAATTGGAAACAACAATCTTCAAACTTGATGCTTGAATAGGATTTGGGAATTTGTCTAGCAAATTTCCTTATAATCAAAAATGTTTTGATTATTACTATATGGTACAATTTCGGTTGAAAAACCGATGATCATCTCAAGTACAAATTAATCAATTTGGCATTATCCTTTCCCGAGGCGGATGTGGTGCCTAGTCGGAGAGCATTGGGGTTGCGGGTTGCAACGTATGTGGTCCGTCCCACTCTCGTCGGTACTGGCCATGACAGCGGGTAGGGCCGGGATAATGTCCGAGGGATTAAGATGTATTTTTCTAATTATTAAAATTCGAATTAATACGTATTTTGAGATATTACCATATATGTATTCAAGTAAAATAATCAAGTTTGATTGATTGAATTGGATTGATAATTAATTTAATATGATTAAATTGATTATGTCCAATTGAAATACTCTAATATGATTAGAGTTATTAATTCCCTTGGAAGAATTAATTATGTGAATGTGATTCATAATAATTAATTAAAATTTGAATATGATATGGAGGATCACATAAGTGACATCCATGGTCTCCCGTCAAGGCGAAGGGTTCCGTCGCCAGACATTGTATGAAGGAGACGCCTGTACGAAGTGACAGCTCCTGCATACAATCCGTTTGGATCGGGCTCGTCGCTTCTCGAAAGAGTAAGGACGTATGCGTAGTGACCCCAATATCGGGTCCTCATATTATTGGGGCGATATTGGATTGCGCATAGCGAGTTGTATTCCTGTTGACGGTTGGTTCAATTAATAACGGGTCAACATCGCCTTAGGGGTGGTGGGCCCGGGTATTAAAGACCGAATTGGGAAATGCAAGTTGGACTTGCAATGCGGAATGTGTTCCCGCTTCTCTTTATTGGAGTCATAGGTTCTCATATTATTGGGATATGACAAAGATAAGGAGGAGATCCCAGTTCTTGCTTGAAATATATTGGTAAGTATATTTCTTACTTTGAAAGTAAATAAGGGAATAAACTTTCAAGGTTGACATAGCAAGAACAATTTGATTTAAAATGCCTTAATCAAATATTATAAATTTGAATATATAATTTTTATATTCTAATATAGTGCATTCTTAATTTCAGAAAATGAAGTCTTTGAACCCTCTTAGTAGGCTTCTTGAGGTCAATCAATTGACCGGCCCAAATTATTCGGATTGGATCCGAAATTTGGAGCTTGTTCTCTCTGCTGAGCGCATAAGTTATGTGCTATCCGAGGACAAGCATGAGAACCCTAAGTCCAAGGAGGAAAAAGCATTTAATGACAAGTATGATGAAGATCATGTCTTGGCTAGGTGCTATATCCTAGGTTCTCTCTCCAATGTTCTGCAGAAGCAACATGTGGAGATGAATACCTGTCAGGAAATAATGCAGAATCTTAAGGATATGTTTGGTGACATTAACCGCACTCAGCGGTACAATGTTATGAAAGACCTCATTCGTTGTAGAATGCAGGAAGGGACTTCGGTCCGTGAACATGTACTCAAAATGTTTGGGTACTTGTCGGAGCTGGAGACTCTTGGGGCAACGATAGATGCAGACATGCAAGCTGACTTCATTCTGCTGTCATTGCCCAAGTCTTTCAATAACTTTGTGGTGTCATTCCACATGAATAAATTGGAATTGACAAGTGCTGCTCTCCTTGCTGCATTAAAGTCCGCAGAGGACGTGATGAAGAAGGATGGTCCCAGTGGCAGTGCAATGGTTGCACAGGTCAAAGGGAAGCGCGGTCGGAAGCATGGTTCTCGGAAGGGCCCGGCCCAGAAGAGAAAGAAGAAGGGACAAAGTGTTGCCTCTTCTTCTAATGCATCCACTCTCATGGCATCGAAGAAAACCGACGTCTGTCACCACTGCAAGAAGCCGGGGCACTGGAAGCGTAACTGCCCAGATTACCTGAAGTCCTCAGACAAAGGTAAAGCTCCAGCAGGTATAAAATCTACTTTCATCATTGAAACTAGCTTTCTCGTCGGACGAGAAGGAAGTTGGGTTGTAGATTCTGGTGCTTCTGTTCATGTATGCAATTTGTTGCATTTGTTTCAGGAAACTAGAAGTCTTGAGGAAGGGGAGATAGTCATCCAGATGGGATCTGATGCAAGTGTTGCAGCAGTCGCCGTCGGGACATGCAGACTATCATTATCTAGTGGAAGAGTCCTAGTACTTAAAGAGTGTCTTTATGTACCTGAAGTTAGAAGGAATCTGATATCTGTATCTAAGCTAGTTAGAAGTGGATATTCGTTCCTGTTCTGTAATAAATTAGTCATAAATCATTATGATAAATATATTGCAGAAGGCGTTTTAACTTCTGGAGAACTCTATGAATTGTGCATTAATGAGAATGTCATGAATGTTACATCCACTAATAAAAACCCTAAGAGATCCAGGGAGAATAAAAATCATTCAAATATGATTTGGCATCAAAGGCTTGGTCATTTGTTTGTTAATAGGATCAACAGATTGATAAAGGATGGACCTTTAGATTTCCTACAGGTTCAATCTTTGCCTACCTGCGAACATTGCATTCGAGGTAAAATGACTAGGATGCCTTTCCGTAACAAGGTTACAAGATGCGAAGGTATTATTGACCTAATACATACCGATGTATGTGGCCCCTTCAGTACCGCGACACGAAATGGATACCGATATTATTTGACATTTATCGATGACCATTCGCGATACGGGTTTATCTTCCTATTACGTCACAAGTCTGAAACCTTTGAAAAGTTCAAAGAATTCAAGGCTTTGGTTGAGAACCAAACCGATAGGAAGATTAAACGGATTCGATCTGATCGAGGTGGCGAGTACCTATCAGATGAATTCAAGGAATACCTTAAGGAGAATGGAATTGTTTCAAATCTCACTCCTCCTGGAACTCCCCAACTTAATGGTGTTGCTGAAAGACGCAACAGAACCATCATGGACATGGTCCGTTCAATGATGAGCAAAGCACATTTACCTCTTAGTTTCTGGGGATATGCAGTAGAGACTGCAATATATATCCTGAATAAGATTCCTAGCAAATCCGTGCCTAAGACTCCTCATGAGCTATGGTATGGAACCAAACCTAGTGTCAATCACTTAAGGGTTTGGGGTTGCTTGGTCCATGCGAAGAACGTGGACGCAAGTAAGCTGGAATCTCGCACTCGTGAGTGTTACTTCATTGGGTATGTTAAAGATGGTATTGGATACCAGCTTTATGACCCTGAGACCCAAAAGGTTTTTGTCTCTAGAGATGTGAAGTTTCTGGAGGATGATTTCCTTAAAGGTCAAGATAAAAGTGAAGTAGAGGAACTCATTGAATCCCAAGAGGATTCTGAGCTCCCCAGACCAGAAACTGAAGAAGTAAATAAAGATGAAACACCCATACCTCTTCGAAGGAGTTCGAGGGTGGTTGCACCACCTGAAAGGTATGGATTCCATGTGTCAGGTGAAACTGACATTGATCCTACTTCATTTGATGAAGCACTCGCGGATCAAGACATGGATAGATGGATGCTAGCAATGAAGTCAGAAATTGACTCCATGCATAAGAATGGTGTATGGACCCTAGAGGATCCACCTAAAGGGGTAAAACCCATTGGGTGTAAATGGATCTTCAAGAGAAAGAGGGGACCTGATGGAAAAGTAGAGACTTTCAAGGCACGGCTCGTAGCCAAGGGCTACACACAGAGAGAAGGCATCGACTACGATGAGACATTCTCTCCTGTGGCTATGCTTAAATCCATCCGGACATTGCTAGCTATAGCTGCATATCTTGACTACGACATCTGGCAGATGGACGTCAAGACGGCTTTCCTCAATGGATACCTCGAGGAGGATATCTACATGGAGCAGCCCCAGGGCTTCATGACTGAGGAAGGTAAAGTATGCAAGCTGAAGAAATCCATCTATGGGCTCAAGCAAGCTTCTCGTAGTTGGAACATCAGATTTGACGAAACCATAAAGAGTTATGATTTTGTGCAGAATCCTGATGAACCTTGTGTATACAAGAAGCTTAGTGGGAGCGCCGTTGTGTTCATCGTGCTTTATGTAGATGACATCCTTATCATTGGGAATGATACAGGGATGATGACCAGTGTAAAGATTTGGTTGTCCCATACCTTTGAGATGAAAGATCTTGGAGAAGCCTCTTATATCTTAGGCCTGAAGCTATTCAGAAACCGAGAAAAGAGGATTTTGGGATTGTCACAACATGGATACATTAAGAAGATTCTTGAACGATTCCGTATGGATAGTTCTAAGAAAGGATTCCTACCCCTAAGACATGGTATCCACCTGTCTAAAGGAATGGCTCCTCAAACTGTTGAGGAAAAGAAAGCCATGGCTGGATGTCCTTATGCATCAGCCGTAGGAAGCTTAATGTATGCCATGATGTGTACTAGGCCAGATATCTGCCATGCAGTGGGAGTGGTAAGTCGTTACCAATCCTGCTATGGAGAACAACACTGGAATGCAGTAAAGAACATATTCAAATATCTAAGACGGACGCAAGATTACATCTTGGTCTATGGAGATGGTGATCTCCAAGTCTTAGGATATACAGATTCTGACTTCCAATCGGATGTAGATGATCGAAAGTCGACATCGGGGTTCGTGTTCTTGTTGAATGGTGGTGCTGTGAGCTGGAGAAGCAAGAAGCAGCACACTACTGCAGATTCAACAACGGAAGCCGAATACATTGCCGCATCGGATGCTGCAAAGGGGGCGGTGTGGTTGCGCAAGTTCGTGCTGGAGCTTGGCGTAGTTTCCTCTGATACTCCCATCCCGTTACTCTGCGATAACACGGGAGCCATTGCCCAGGCAAAGGAACCCAGATGGCATCAAAAGAGCAAGCACGTGGAAAGGAAATACCACATCATTCGGGAGATACAAAAGCGTGGTGATATCATCATCACCAAGGTGGCCTCTGCCGACAACGTTGCTGATCCTCTTACCAAACCTCTGACACAGAAGGTTTTCGACCAGCATGTAATGAGTATGGGTTTAAAGATTGTACCTGAATGGTTCTGAGGGCTAGTGGGAGATTGTTAGCATTGTGAGCCCCGGGCGAACCATTTCTACAATAAATGTTATTGTAATGAATAAATTATCAATAAAAGTTATTGATTATTTTTCACTCCCTTTCTGAGATTAATGAATGAATGCACTATAGGGTCCCTCTGTACAATAAGGGTTATGTACCATGGCCAACTTGATGATCATACAGCTGTTGATCCATTGGATGGATCATAGAGGCTGATGCTTGGATGAATATCTAAGGAGTTAGATAGAGGACTCATCAAGCATCATCAAATGATCATTAAGTGATGATCTCCAGTCTGAGTAGGAGATGGCAATCCTATCTCATATGACTGATATCTGACTGACCTCTTGATGCAGGTCCTCTGTATGGGAATAGAGATTCAGAGGTGTCAGGTTAGTTAAGTCAATGGGTTGACTTGACGAGATCGAGATAACCAAAGACCTACGTTGAATACTGTCACAACATAGGCATGCATCCTCTGACTAGAGACAGATGTATTGCTATATGTCTGAGTATGTACATTTGGCAGACCAATAGGTTGATGACCTAATCAAGGTCTATATACCGGCGAGCTGGTGTGCATGTAAGGACATATGAGTAATGCGATCTCTCAAAGGGATCATACAGGTTCACCTGTGAACCGGGAGACATGAGCTCACTCATGAGGTATTGGGACTGAACAAATTCCATGCATGGTCGTCGTGCTTTGGAAGCATGACATGAATTTGAAGGTAAGATATATGCTTTGTGAAAGCATATTATCTATACCAAATCCCGATAACCAAGATTGAGAAACTTAATGATCTAACCCTGAAGATGACAGTGTAAAAGTGATCTTTATCTTCAGGATGATCATGAGTCTTCCAGTATGTAGGATGTGCAGGTATTAGGAATACCTGAAGGGTGATTTGATCATATACGATTGTATAACCATGACGCTTCCATTCCGAGGGAGTGATGAAACAGGTTTGGATTTTAGTGACTCCTCTCATTAGAGAAGTGACCTAATCTTAGTCCATGAACTGGACATTGATCTAAATAAGATTCAGATGCAATGAGAAGATTAAGTCTACGGTCTTGATTTGATCAAGCATCAGTGGGAGGTCCATAGGATCTGGATTTGAGATATGATCTCAACATCCAAGTCACTATACGTGGAACAATACAATCGCCCTGTCCTTATCTCCAAGTATCTGAGGAGAAATAGCATTGTTCTTAAATGGTTTAAGAACAATTCCATAAGATCTAAGCAAAGAGAATTTGATAATTAAAAGTGTTTTAATTATCATGATGTATGAGAAATTATCCAACATGATTAAATAAGATTTAATTAGTTTGGATAAGAATAATGTGGATAGAGATATCCAATTATTCATAATATATTATAAATGTGATTTATAATGTATTAGAGAGAGTTAATTATAATTTATATGTGTTGATTAATTATGATGTGTATTGGATACACATTGTGTAATTAATTAACAATATGAATTACATGTTGTTTTGGGTTGTGAATATGATTCACAATTTTTCCATGGCAAGATTGCAATATTCTCAAAGATAATTGTGAATTATTTTTCAAGAATAAAACCCAAATAAATTTGGTGCAAATAAATAAGAGAGATTTCATGGAGATATGCAATCTCATGGATTTCCATGAGATTGCAATCTCCATGCAATCTCATGGGCGGCACACCTTTCCTATATGGAAAGGGTGTGCGCCCACTTGGAAGGCACATGGAGATGAAATCTCCATGTGTCTCCTCTCCTTATTTGTTGGGTTGATTTAGGAATGAATTATATTTGATTTTGTCAAATATATTTTAACCTAAATTTGTTGCTTTTGACAACAACAATCTTAGCCATTGGATGAACATAAATCAATCTCATCCATTGATTCTATGTGTCCCATGGATTGAGATCCATGGATCCCAAAACCCTATAAATAGAGAGGCATGCTTGGCTCTCTCTTGACACATGCTATTGTAGCACAAACTCTCTCTCTCTTTCTCATATACACGACAACCCTCTCTCTCCCTCTCTTCTTGGTGGCCGTCCACCATGGTGGAGAGAAAAGTCGTCGCCCGCGCCATCTTGCTGCCGCTTCGACTCTCTGCGATTCTTTGTCTTCTTGGAGTGCTTCACTCACGAAGGAGACGTTTGATCTCGTGTGACGAGATCAGGAGAAACCGCGCTTGGATCAACTTGGATTGCGAGGACACCGCGACTCATCTCCGCGCTCGCAAGCCGTTACTCCGACGATCGGACTTGAGACAGGAGGTCTCTTTTCGTAGAGACTTGATCAACCACGCTTCAAGAGGTATTGCATTATACTTGCTGTGGTTATAGATGAAACGATTTGAGAATGGTTCTCGGATCATGTGGTTTCATCGGTTTAAAATTTTTAAATTCCGCTGCACCGAACAACTAGTACGACTAGTCGTTCTTCGTCGTATTCGATACGACGATCACGCTTCCGTGATGCGCTTGAGGATTTCCCTATATCCTTCATAGAGATCCTATGAGATGAGGTATAAATGAGATGATAAGATGATGAATCTCAACCATTGCTCTCAAACAAAAAGAAAGATTGTGATTTGCCTTTTTTTTCTCATTATACAGCAATAAATGACTACCAACTCCTCATGCAGTGGAATCCCCCTTCCGCACTCTCTTTCCCTCTTCGTTAACTCGAACTCCACCAAGGGTTGCATACTTTTTTTTTGAGGAAAAAAAGGTGAATTCCTGAGTTGGGACTCATCGCCAAACCTTTAATTTATAAAAATATAAAGATATACATTACCTTGTAGACCCGAATCGATAAAGAGATATACGAGAGGCGATTACATTTTCGGAATAAAACCTTTGGTTCTTAAAAATCAGATCATTTCTTCCTCCCCATATGGCCCAAAGTGCCGCAAATGTCAAAGAAACGTCATCCGTCGAGTTCATCCCCACCGACCTAATAGATCTCCATAACTTAGTCGTGCCACCATGCAGTAGCCATGTCGCGCCTATCTCCTTCCAAACATGTTCCGATGTGGGACATGTAAAGAACAAATGCTCTGCATCCTCCGTCTGTGCACCGCATCTATCACACTGCGTATATGGAACGCCAAACAGTCTTCCTCTTCGTGCTTTATCCCAAATCCTTCCTCTTCTCAAGCAGCACAGAAAAAACTTGACTCTGCAAGGGATTCTGCTTTCCTAGATAATCTTCATATCCTACTTCAGGTCAATTTTCAAACCATCACTTCTCCCTCTAAATATATTGTATGCCTTTTTCACCGAGAATCTCTCTCCCTCCCAAGCAAAATGATCCTTACCCTGTGAGATGCAATCAAGGGAGGGCAGCTCAGATAGCATTCTGTCCAACTCCTCCCTTATACGTCCAGAAAGATCGTGCAGGAAGTGAGGAACCCACGAACCAGAGATTCTGACCTGAGCCACTAAACAATCTCTGCTTTCTGCCCAAGCAATGAGTCTTGGGAATCTGCTGCATAAAGCACCCTACCCGTCCAGTTGTCCAGCCAAAAATGAAAGACCTCCCCAGACCCCATTCTTGGCACCATTCTCGACCTTAGCTGCAGTAAAATATCACGGATCCCATTCCAAAGGGAAGACTCGAATCTCACTCTACCAGCTTCTAGTGATCCGTTATCCCCATAGATCTTTCGTACAAGATGGATAACCAATCTATCTGTATCTCCCCAAATCTGCACCAACCATTTAGACAAAGGCGCTTTGTTCATACTAGAGATATCACGTATTCCAAGGCCTCCTTCGCTTCTTTGTCTTGTGATTTCCTCCCACCCTACCAGATGAATGCCTGCTCTTTGTTGTCTTCCATCCGACCAGAAGAATCTTCTCATCATTACCTCTATCTTCTTCCTTACTCCAGCCGGCATCAAACGGGTATAAAAGAAGAAAATATGAATTGCCGACAACACATGATTTAGAATAATCAACTTTCCTCCTTTAGAAAGAGTGACCGCCTTCCAGCCTGCAAGCCTCTCTTCAAATCTTCTGAGGACCATATCCCATTCCACCTTCCTGATCCTACCCGCCACTAAAGGTAGCCCAAGATAGGTAATGAGTAGCTCACCAAGAGGGCATTCCAAAAGTACAACCCTTGCTCTACTCGCCTCCTCATCCAACCTGAACTGGATCACTACAGACTTCTCTCTATTGATCTTGAGTCCTGAATGCTGCTAAATATTTCTACCAGTTGCCTCGTCCTTCCATGCATTTCTTTTGTACCTCCCAGGAAAATCACGGTGTCATCTGCATATTGCAGAAGAGGAATAGAGATGGACCCCATACGTAAACCTTCACACCACCCATCATCGACTGCTCTCCTGAACATCACCGCATACGCATCCGCCACTAGGATGAAGAGCATCGGCGCTAAAGGGCAACCCTGTCTCATACCCATTTATGGCTAAAAATAGCCGCCTTCTGGTCTACCATTCACCAGAATTGAGTAGGAGGAGGTAGTGACGCACCTCTTCATCCATGCTATCTAGAGGTTACTGAAGCCGCGTCGTCGAAGCGATTCCCACAAGAAGCTCCAGTCCACGCAGTCATACGCCTTTTTGAAGTCAATCTTCCAAATCAATCCCTTAGCGTTTTCTCGACACCATTGGAGTCAAATCTCAGAAGCCATAACTAGCCCGTCCGTCATCTGCCTGCCAGGTATAAAAGTAGTTTGGTTTTGCAGGATTACACCATCCAGCACCCGTCTGAGCCTGTTTGCCAACACCGTGGCGATAATCAAATATAATGCATTAGACAACGCAATCGGCCTAAAGTCATCCACCCATATCGGGTTTTCCTTCTTCGGAAAGAGAAATAACATCTCCCTATTAACCTTCTCAAATCCCCTGTTGCCATTTCTGAACTCATCGATTACTGTCATAATGTCTTCTCTCAGCATGTCCCAGAATTCCTTGTAGAAGAAGACTGGAAAACCGTCAGGCTCAGGTGCCCCGTCTGCATTCAAACCCCACACCGCGCTTTTAACCTCCTCCTCCATAAAAGGCTCTTCAAGACCAGATGTCTTCTGACAACGATTCAACACCTGTTCCACGCTACCCCCACGCGTCGCGGGACCTTCTCCTTGATCTCTCCACAAAATGGTCCCTGAGGACTCGACCCAACATAGCATCGCCCACGACTCTTTCCCCATCCACATCTAGACTATGAATAAAGTTCCTCCTTCTTCTGCCTGAGGCCATCGAGTGGAAAAATCTAGTGTTCGCGTCTCGTTCGAGCAACCATTTCTGTCTGGATCTTTGCCTCCACTCCACTTCTTCCTTCCTGTCCTCCAAAAGCAGATCCTCTAGCAGCCTTACCCGCTCAAGCACCTCCTCCTGAACTAGACCCCTCTCATCATCCAGCCCATCCAAATGGATAACACCCTCCTGAGCTACACACCTCCGCTCCCTCCTTTGCGTCATCACTCTACGATTGAAATCAAGTAAAAAATTCTTTAACAACACCAATTCGGCAGCCAGCTGATGAGCTGAAAATCCCACAAAATCCGAGTAGGGATAAAATCAATCAAGGGTCGTTGCGACCCGGATCTCGCAGATCAGACCCAACAAGAAAAATAGACCACCTCAATAGAATAATCAGTCAAAAACCGAATAAGCGGTCTCGCTATTTATTTAACCTAGTATAGCGACCAGGGTCGAACTCAAGGAGCACGGATTGGCCAAGTGGCCTACGAAGTAGTCGAAAAATGAAATAAAAAGATAAGATATTTTTAGGTGGTTTTTATGGGTTTTTAAATTTTTTTATATTTTAAATTATAAAGGAATAAGGGAAAAGGGGTAGAAGCACACAAACAACAATTTATTAAACACTAAAAAACAAGCCAGAAAATTAAACTAAAATTATTTTTGTGTTTTTTTTATATTTTTAGGTGTTTTTGGTAATTTTCTCAGAATTTTGTAATTTTTAGTTGATTTTATAAAAATAGGAAAAGGCTGAAAATCAGGATCAATGTGCAGCCAGATTTGAAAGGCTAATTAAAAATATATATAATTAGCCTCTAGAAATCTGGAGACAATTTTTATGAAAACTAGAAATAAAAACTAAGCTACAAAAACCAAAATTGCATTTTTTTTGTATTTTATAATTTTTTTTAAGAATTTTTAAAAGATTTTTAGGGTTTTGAGATTTTTAGGTGTTTTATAAATCCAAATTCAACCAAAATTGGAGTGAAGCTAAAAGACACTAAGAGAAATAGTAAATATTTTTTTCAGAATTTGTAAAAGGTTTTTTATATTTTTAATTGATTTTTAAATTCAAACAGTAACAAAAATGCGTGTTTTTGAATTTTTAAAAATATCAAAAAACCTCAAAAATATCCCAAAAATTTAATGAAATTTTGACACAGTGGCATAAGCCACGTGCCTAAATTTTACTTGATTTGAAATTAATTTGATATTTTATTCAACCAATACAAAAGCCACAACACAGAGGGACCTAAATGCAAGAAAAGTGAACTTTCAGGGCCAAAAAGTAAAACGTGCAGAAAGTATAGGGGCTCAAGTGTAAAATGCACATAAAATCAACATATGCTCAAATTCATCCACACACAGGGGAATATCTGTAAATTTCTGAAACTAAATTTTCATTCCATAACAGTTAGAAAACCCAAGCTCTGATCATGCAATTAACCTACAAACTCACGTGTCGAAGCACGTGTCTCCACAAAGCAGGAACTAAAATGCAAATATAAGAAAATATAGGTCAAGATATGCAAATTATCCAAGTGTGCAAATTTATTTAACAGACTAAACAAGAACTTAAATAAAATGCAGGGGGTTCAGGCGCAAATTACCCAACCAAAGTGCGTGCGGGTCAAGTGGGGGTGACGTGTTAGACAGTGAGTGGCGGCTCGCGAACGGCTCTGATGACGCCTCTTGGAGAATCCAACGGTCCTGGAACGAGGGCGATCGTGGGGTGCACGCGGCCGTCAGATCATGGATCTAACGGTCTGACACTGGCAGACGACGAACGACTTTGATGGAATCTGGACGTAAGGTGCGATCCGACGGTGGATAAGGTGTCTGGAAGAACACCTCCTTGATGAACTTCGCCGACGAGCTGGAGTGATTGTGCGCGTTTGATGGATGATCAGTAAGGGGGCTTCAATGCGCCTCGTCGCTCCGCGTCTACTGGCGGTGGCTGATGAAACTTCCAACGGTTGGATCCTCCGGCGAAGGAGGGACCTGGGCTGCTCCAGCGAAGGGTGGATGATGACCGAAAAATTAAAACACTCAATCCGGGTCAGGTAAAAATAATCATTCTCTAGTCGTTGCGACCCGGATCGAGAGGAATCGGTCGATCAAGAAAAAGATAGGAACCACTAAACAGGGAGATAAAACAATGAAAATCAGATAGCGGTCCTCGCTAATTTTATTAACCTGGTATAGCGACCAAGGTCGGACTCAAGGAGTACGGAATGGCCTTGCGGCCTACGAAGTAGTCAAATCGAAAAAATAAGGAAGAATATATTTTTGGTGGATTTTAATTATTTTTGTGTTTTTAATTATATAAGAGAATGTATAAACAAGCAACAACCACAATTTATTTAAGCACTCAAAATACACAGAAAATTAAAATAAAATTGTTTTTGTGTTTTTTTATGTTTTTAAGTGTTTTTGGTGAATTTTTCAGAGTTTTTCAAATTTTATTTGATTTTCTAAAAATCAAGAAAGAGGAAAAATAATGCTCAATGTGCAGCCATACTTGAAAGATCAATTAAAAATATATAATTGATCTATAAAAGTCTGGAGACAATTTTTATGAAAAATATATGCAAAAATTAAGTTATAGAAAAAGAGTTTGTATTTTTTTTATTTTTATAGAATTGTTTAGAATTTTTACAAGATTTTTAGGGTTTTTCAATTTTTATGGGTTTTATGAAATTAAATAAGCCAAAAATGGATAGTTACTAAAAGACAAAAAAAATCAACTATCACTAATTTTGTTAGATTTTTTAAAGAAGTTTTTATATTTTTCTTTGATTTTTCAATTCAGACAGTAAGAAAAATATGTATTTTTGAATTTTTAAAAATAGTAAAAAGCCTCGAAAATGTCCCAAAAAGTTAGGGAATTTTTTACACAGTGGCAGGAGCCACGTATCCAAATTTCATCTAATTTGGATTTTATTTGATATTTTATTCAATAAAATCAGGGCACACAACAAGCAAGGACCTAAGTGCAAAGAAACATATTTCGAGGGGCCAAACAGTAACACGTATAAAAAACTCAGGGGTTAAACATGCAAGAAGCCCAAAACTACACGCACACAACACGTGATTCAGACACAGAGGGTCATAAGTGTAATTCCTATTTAAAAATATGCAATCAATAACACATCGGAAAGACAGGGCAAATAATGCAAATATCCCAAGTCCTCACGTGTCGATGCATGTGGCTCACATAAACAAGGACTAAATTGCAAATAAAATAAACCTAGGGTCCTAACTGCAATTGCTACAAAATAAAAACAACGGTGACAAATATTTATAGGACTGAATGGAAATAATAAAAGGACAGGGGCCTAAGGGAAACTACCCCTTTATTATGACCTGACGGACGAGGGGGTGCCACATGTAGATCCGATGGCTGAGAGCGTCGGCCACCCCTTCTCCGATGAACGGTCCGGATCAAAGCCCTATGAAGATCGGACTGCTGATACCTCCTCGCGAACGGATGGACACGATCTAATCTGGAGCGAATGAGCTCGATCGGACGGCAACTAAAGGTCCTGGAAGAACTCGACTCCGGCGAGGTTCGCCGGCTCAATCCGTGCGCGCTGGACCTCCTCCTGAGCTGCTGAGATGTGTAGAAGGATGCTCGGACTCTTCCGCAGCTGGTGGGCACCTCCGATGAGGCCGGGAAGCTCCGGGGAGCTCCGACGACGAAGGAGGAGAAAATCTCCAGTGCTCGGATGTTCGGACCTCCAGATGGGATCCTTAGACCTGCAAAACAACATAGAGAGACTCCTGGGTCGAGGGCAAAGTGCCTCGACCCGTCAGTGGGTGAAATGGATGATCGGAAGGGGGCGGAGCATGGTCTCCGGCGAAGCGAGGACGGAGGAGACCTGAGGTCCTGCTCCGAGGCGAGACAGGATGATCGGAGATGCGGAGAATGTGAGGAGGAGTCTTGTGAGTGTGAGTCGGAGGTCAGATGAATCAATGGATGAGCGAATCGAGGTGAATCAGCCGGCGACGGCCGGCGGTGCGATTTGGGCGAAATCGAAAATTAGGCAAACCTAAGGTGAATCAAAGGTACATGGTGAATGGAATCGACTGTTGATGAGACGCTGGGCCTATGGGGATCGTCGCCTCGATGGAACGTCGCTTCCAGAGGCTCGGGCGCACCTTGCGGCGACGCACGGTGATGAGGCTCGCCGGATCAGTGGCTGGGGCCGCTCTCTCCTCGCTGTGACACTGCCCTCGGATAACTGTCACTCTAAGGAGGGTAATTGAGGTCCTGGGATGAAAGGCGAAGGCCAAAGATGGATTTAAATTGCGGTCGGAGCTGAGGCTTTATACAAGTGAGGGTCCGGCAAGATTGGGTCGGGCATGGCTCTGTGAAGCTCGGATCCCTAGAATCAACCCCGGGCGAGGGTCTCGGATGAATGATCTGTAAATGGAGCCCGGGGTTTCGATCGATGATGGTCGGATCAAGGCGCAAAAATTTTGAGAAATCGGGTCGGGGCGCAAAGATCCGTCCTGGGTGGTCCTGGGGGGAGAGTTGACCGGGGGTCAACAATCCCCCGTGGACCAATCACAGGCCCCCATTTATTAATTATTTGAAAAATCATTTTAAATTAGTAAATGATTTTATTTCAAAAAAGTTTAAACATGAAAAATATTTATTATTTTTCAAATTATTTTTTAATGATTTTTATTTATTTTTTTGAAAAATAAATAATGTATTTACATTATACTATTATTATATATAGGTATGCACACATATGTATTTTTGATTTTTATTTTTAATTGTTTATTTTTGTACAATTATTCCAATTTTATATTTTATTTATTTTCAACATAAAATTTGAAATAAGAAAGTATTTTTATTTTATTTTTATGATTTATTTACATGAGTTAAATAAATAGGTTTATATACATGAGTACATGGTATATATACAAGGTGGTCAATGATTTTTATTATTTTTGTTTTTTATTTTTCTGATTTTTTTTATTTATTTACACCATAAGATATGAATTATATAAAAATAGTTTTATGGGATTTATTAATTATTTACAAGGAGAGAATAAAAAGGCCTTTTATTTTATATACATGGTCTATGTACGCTGATGAGAGAGAATTTTATTTATTTTTCTTTTTCTTTTATTTTTCCCATTTTTATTTTATTTTTATTTTTACAAATATGTTCAAAATAGGAGAAACACTTTTTAATTTTTATTTTGAGGAAAATAAATTTATTTAAATACATTGGATTATATACACACATGATTGACCTTATCTCCCTCTGCTTGGGTTCTTTTACGGTCAAGCCCATGCTGAGCCCTCCCTTGGGATTAGGTCACTCAATATTTATTCTAAATATTTCCCTCTTTTTCTTGTGTTTCTTTATTCCTTTATTTTGACACAAAAACATGCTAATTATGCATATACACATGATGCATGCGTTTTGACAACTTATGATATTTACACATATTTACATGGTTTTTAGCCAAGGTTTCTAGCTAAAATAAAGGAATAAAGAGTGATGAATTGGGATTCATCACCCCCTATACTTTACTTTTGCTAGTCCCTTAGCAAACACTTATTTGAAAAAGAAGTGCATAAGAGAAATACAGAGAAAAAGAGAGGAAATCAATGTTGATTATTAAACTTTCCCTCATTAAATTGAAATATGGAGCTCAGGCAGACCTTTGGATTATTAGTTTGTCGAAACCTTATTTGGACCTAAGCTTAAAACTTGACAGCCTCTAAGTTCCACCAATCTATGGTCACGACTCCTCAATAAACCAGATCAGAACAAGTCTACATACGCAAACTCTAATGTCCATGAATCTTTCATTGTACTGTGTAAGTGATATGTAGCTCCCCACCTTAGAAGTAATAAAGAAACAACCTCCCTCAACTCGGTAACTCTAATGCCTCGGTCTAGCAACTCTTTCCTCGAGAAACGAGGTATTCCCTTCTAAGTTCAGGTGCAATCGGCTCAAGAGGAGGGGGAAGAAGAGAATGGACCATGGCCAGTGTTGCCATGTATCCTTGGGAGCTCTAACCAGTGTAGCTGAGTCTCCCGCTGCACGCTTCATGAGATGGTCATGTATAACATAAGCTTTGCTTTATTTTACTATGTACACTCCGGTGGGATTATTAAATTTTCTATCCGACCCACCACTTTGTTTTTGGAATTCTTTTATTTTTGCACATTTTTTTCATGCGCATCTGTACAACATATCTACATGGTGCAGCATATATACAAGGAGTTTTTCCTCTTGAGCCAGTAGGTTATCCCTCTTTTGAAGCTTTATTGCAACCCACAACTTCTTTCTTTAGACTTCATAACCACCAGACCAAGTTGAGACGCACTTCCTTCACTATAAGAAGAAGAGAGGTTCCGCCTAGAAGTACTACCCTCATATGCTACCCCAAGCCAAAGGAAACTGCCTCCTCACCACCTCATCCGAGGAGAGCTATGTGTAAAGTGCTGGTGCAAGTAAAGTCATTGTCTATGAGAGTCATGCGTGTGTTGTTAAGTGCTCTACTTAGGCTCATCAAGATGACATATGCTCATAGCCTAGTGGACTCAAAGAATTAAGTCCCAATGGACATGAAAAGTCTCAATCCTAAGCCCTACAAGGTTCCTATTATTATTAGGTGGATTAAGGTCTTAACCAAGCTCCATTTGTCAATTTAACTCCAGGCTAGTTTAAATGACAACTATGATTTAGTAAAACTGTACAAGTATTCACAAAGATGCAATTTTACAAATATTTACATATGTGCAAAATTTTTGAAAAATGTTTGAAAACATGGATGTATGCATGAATGCGAAGTTTTGCAAAATATTTACAAAAATTTACACAAGGTTTTTGCAAACTTTTTGTTTTTCAACCATTTTACATAAATTTTGTACTATATACATAAATTTTGATATGAAAATATTTACAAGCTATTTACACAAAAAGATTTTACAATCATTTGTACAAAATAATTTGTATAAACAAATAGGTATGTGCAAGAAGAATTTTATGTACAAGGGAAAATTTTAAATTTTTAAGGATTTTTATCCATTTTTATTTATTAACACACTCACACAAAGTACGAGTTATGGCTAAATTATATATGAAATATATATGACACCCCATATACTTAGCTCGAACGATGTCCTCAGAGTGATCAAGAGCGATGAAGAAGACATAACTCGTGCTTAGTATAGGGAAGTGAAAAGGAATGGCTATATACAAAGATAAATCAAAGAATAGAATCAAGAGAACTCAGTGTTTCCCCCTATACTTAGGATTAAGTAATCCTAAGTATAGCAAGCTGTACATGAAGGGAAATCCGAGTGGAAGGATGTACAGGGTCTACCCCCCCTACACTTAGGGTGAAATATTCCTAAGTATAGGCAGCAAAACATGAGTAGAAAGAATCAATAGGATACCCGAGAGTCCTACACCCCCTATACTTAGGGTAAAGTACACCCTAAGTATATCATAATCATAAGATGAGCAAAGGGGTGTGGGACTAAAGAATAGAGTGATATGGACAACTGGATCTATACAAGTCAGAAGAATAGTGATAATCAGGCGTGAGATGCAATAAATGTGAATCAAAAGACCACATCTCACGCAAAGTGAATCGGGGCAACATCGACGACCCGTAGCTCATGATCTAGATATGGCTTTAGCCGCTGGCCGTTCACTCGAAAGGTAACATCAAAAGACAACTCAGATTTGATCTCCTTGTTCGACACTTCAGCAAGACCATTCGTCTGAGGGTGGTATGGAGTGGCAACTCGATGGTCTATGCTGAACTCGCTAGCAAGGGTCTTTACGTTGTCGTTGACGAAATGAGACCCCCCGTCAGATATCAACACTCGAGGTACCCGGAAACGTGAAATGATATTCATCCTCAAAAATCTGCAAACAGTCCTAGAATCTGCGGTTCGGGCGGGGATGGTCTCAACCCAACGACTCACATAATCTACGGCCAACAAAATGTACTCAAATCCCTGAATCCTAGGGAATGGACCCATGAAATCGATGCCCCATGCGTCAAAAACCTCATAGAAGTGTATGGGCTGCATCGGCATCATATCACGCTGTCCACAAGTGCCCATCCTCTGACAGTCAGTACATCTCTTCACGAGCTCATCAGAGTCCTTGAAGAGAGTAGGCCACCATAGGCCGGATTGGAGCACTTTCTGTGCTGTTCTCCTCCCTGAGTGATGTCCTCCTGCCTCATGCTTGTGGCAGTAAGTAAGGACGTTGTGGTGCTCCTCCTGAGGAATGCACCTACGCCAGATACTATACCCTCCCTCGTGGTAAAGGACGGGATCCTCCCAATGGTAAAATGTGGCCTTCGCGAGGAAGGTCTCAAGTTTCTGCTTGGGCCAATCTTGTGGAACTTTCTTGGCGACAAGATAGTTCACAATATCGACATACCATGGGAGCGAGGTGATAGCAAGGATCGCCTCATCTGGGAAGGTCTCACAAATAGGCTCAATCTGCTCTGAATCCTCAAGATACTCCAATCGGTCTAGATGATCTGCCACCACATTCTTGAGTCCAGGCTTATCCTTAATCTCTATGTCAAACTCCTGGAGTAGAAGGATCCATCTGGTCAATCTGGCTTTGGCATCCTTCTTTTCCATGAGGTACCGGATGGCGGTATGATCAGTGTATATAGTCACTCTAGATCCAATGATGTAAGATCTGAACTTATCTAGGGCAAAAACTATGGCTAGCATCTCCTTCTCAGTGACTGTATAGTTCCGCTGTGTGGCATCCAATTTACGACTAGCGTAGTGAATAGCAAATGGGACTCCATCCCTCCTCTATCCCAGCATGGCCCCCACCGCAAAATCGGAGGCGTCCGTCATGATCTCGAATGGGAGAGACCAATCGGGTGGCTGGAGAATAGGAGCCTCTACAACACAACGCTTGAGAGTCTCAAACGACGATAAACATTTATCATCAACAAGGAACTCGGTGTCTTTCGTTAGTAGACCAGTCAACGGTCGGGCAATCCTGCTGAAATCATGAATGAAGCATCGGTAGAATCCGACGTGCCCCAGAAAAGACCGTAACTGCTGCAAGTTGGACGGTGCATTGAGTTTTCTAATGACATCCACCTTGGCCGGATCAACCTCCATGCCCCTGTTGGAGATGATATGGCCAAGCACCGTCCCCTGAGTCACCATGAAGTGACTCTTCTCCCAAGACAATACAAGGTGAACCTCTATGCATCGCTGAAGGACTCGGTCTAGGCAGTCAAGACAAGAATCGAATCCGTCGCAGTAGACCGAGAAATCATCCATGAAGACCTCCAAGCATTCCCCCACCATGTCCGAAAAGATGTACAACATGCATATCTGGAATGTCGCCGGAGCGTTGCACAATCAAATGGCATGCGTCTGAAAGCATATGTCCCGAAGGGACAGGTGAAGGTAGTCTTGTCCTGGTCCTCGGGCGCGATGGCCACCTGATTATATCCGGAGTACCCATCCAAGAAACAGTAATGGCTCTTCCCTGCCAGCCTCTCAATGATCTGATCTATAAAGGGCAGGGGGAAATGATCCTTCTTGGTGGCCTGGTTCAATCGTTTGTAATCCACACAGACCCGCCAAGAAGTGGGTACCCGGGTAGCGATCTCCTCTCCAAACTCACTGACAACTGTAGTGATGCCCGTCTTCTTGAGCATTACATGCAACGGACTGACCCACTTGGAGTCGGAGATGGGGTAGATAAAATCGACACTCCACCATTTCGAGATCTCCTTCATGACAACCTCTCAAAGATTCGGGTTCAGCCGTTGCTAGAACTCACGCGATGGCTTTGCCTCCTCCTTGAGATAGATATGGTGGGAGCACAGAGCGGGACTGATCTCCTGGAGATCGGCTATACTCCATCCTATTGCCTTGTGGTTCTTTTCAAGAACCCCCATCAGACGGGATTCTTGCTCTCCAGTCAAGTCAGCAGAGATAATGACTGGGTACATCTCATGCTCACCCGCAAGGAACCTATACTTCAGCAACGACGGTAGCGGCTTCAACTCTGAACAAGTAGGTGCTGGCGGATCTGGCCTCTAAATAATCCTAGTGAATGCTGTCAAATCTGCATGGAAGAATGAGAACTCTCGCTCACAAACTGGATCTGGAGAAAGCTGCTCGGCTGGACTGTCTCTGCTCTGCATGGAATCAACCTCTTCCCTAGCTGTAGGCTTAGTGGAAGTCAGACACAGTATCAAATCATCGAACTCTGCCCAATCACTATCTGACTCCGAGGGATTTGTATCATACTCACAAAAATCTGTCTCGCGGTCAGGAACCGGGTCTGCTGCCTGAAATGTATCCTGGACCAGGAATGCGCTCTCCAAGCTCTCCTCTGCTAGCGTCTCTACATCAGCGAACTCTGAAGGTGAGAGGATAGCCTATGCGACTGCATCTACCCAAACTGCCTCGTCACCTGTAATCACAAAATCGCAGTCCTGGTGGATGTCTCGCCCGGCTTCTGTCATCAGCTATGAATCAGAAGTCTGGTCTGAGCAAGCTGAATCTCTGGCTCTAGTCTCCTTGACCGTCTCTATTTGTATACTCTCTCCTTCGACGCGAAAGTACACCTTCCCGCTATCATGGTCAGACACTACCTTGGCTGTGGCCAAGAACGGGCGTCCTAGAATGATCGGGGTATTGATCACAGACTCAGGGATCTCCATGTCCAACACAACGAAGTACACAGGGAATTTCAGGCCCTGAATTGTGACGACAACGTCCTTCAGCAACCCCTTCGACCTCTTGACAAATCGATCAGCAAACTGAAGGACCGTCCTGCTCTGTCGGAGAATGCCCAACTCGAAGTGGTCGAGAAGGGATGTCGGAAGTAGGTTGATCGAAGAACTGCTGTCTAATAGAGTGCGGTCGGAACTCTGCTCATGAATGTGACATCTGACATACGGGGCTCCTGCATCTGGCCTCTTGGCTGGCAGACGGTTCTGTATCGCGAAACAAGTGGCTCGAGAAAGCACATGGATCTCCGACTGATGGTTCCTCCTCTTCCTCCTGACTGTGGTCCTGTCTCTGAGTGATCTTTGGAGTAGAGGGATGTGCTCCAAGGCCTCCTGAAGAGTCAGATGAATATGGAATCTCTGAGTCATCTGCTGGCTAACCTCTATCTGATGGTTCTTTTTTTATATTTTCTGTTTTCATCCCTTTGCCATGTGAAGTGCTCGTGGAAAGGGGATCACGAGGTTCTTCTCAGATGAAGGACTAGGAGAGGGCCTGGCATGCTCATGAACAGCAGAATCCACACAATCATCATCAATCAACACATGTGGATCCAAAAATAACAATCCCTTTCCTTTATTTCCAGAAATATCCTGAGATACATGTACATACGGAAGGACAACAGGACTAGCAGAAGTAGAAATGATGGCCTCAGTACCACCCTCGGCAGGTCGTCTCGCGGCATCAGTACCATGCTATGGCTCAGCAACTGTGGTGGCGTCAGTACCACCTCCTCCATCTGGTGACACAACGGCCTCAGTACCATCGGTTGGATCAACGTCCATGGTGGCATCAGTACCACTGTCATCATCTCTCGCGATGTCAATACCGCGCTCCTCCTCGCCTGGCACCCTGGAAGTGGCGTGGGGTCGTCGCTCAGACGAGGCACCGCCTGCTGGCATCCTACCGCTCCTAAGTGTAACAAAATCAGCATCAAACATGTATGCAGACAAATCACCAAATGAATCACTAGGAGTGGTAATCTCTATGAACTCTACCTGCTCAGACTTCCTCTTCAGGTTGTTCGGATTCGGCTCATTCTGGGCAGGAATGGCGGCCTTCCCTCTCACGATCTTCCGCATCTCCTGGCAGAACTCATCCATCTCCCATCTAAAGGTAGCCTGTTGCTCTGTCATGAGGCGGGCTAGGTCGTCTAAGGCGGGGTTCTCATAGGCGGGCCCATGAGAACCTGACGGATGGCCTCGCTGTTAGTGAGGCTGCTACGGCTGGTGCGGGTGAGAGGGGTACTGCTGTGGATGATACTTCTGAGGCTGCTCTCGTCTCCAAGACTGTCCCTGCTGATAGGAACGAGGGACATACTGGGATGACTGCTGCTGCTGCTGGTGTACTGGGGGCTGGGGCTGCTGGTGCTCTCGCTGATGGCCGTACTGGCCACCCTGAATTGGAGGCTACAACTGGGAACTGACACCTCCAGCTGACCAACGGAATCTGGGATGGTCTCGTCGGATACTGGGCTGGGGTCGGTTGTACCAAATCCCGTTGACATCCATCAACGGCTCCGGCTCGGAAGGGGGTGGCGGGAGTACTGCCAGGGGCTGATCTGGCTGGTAAACCACCATCTGAGTGTCTGGGGATGGTGGCGACTGGTAGTAAGGCTGCAGCTGCTGGTACGGCTCCGCCTGTACAAGGTGAACCTGTCTCGGCTGACTGGAGCGCTGGGACGAGCTGCCACTGCTTCTCGTATCTCCTCATGACTGAAGACGGGGCTGAGAAGCCGTCTGTACCTCCTGGAGACACATGACCGGTGTCTTCAAATCACTCAGCATCTGTGCCATCTGAGATATGCCCTGGCATTGCTTCTTCTCTATCAGCTCGATTCGGTCCAGCTTCTCACTGATGATCCCCATGTCTGCGGCTGTGGACTCGGCCCGTGCGGCTGCCACGGACAAAGTTGAAGGACCGGCATCCACCCGTGCTATCCTCTGAAACTGCGTGGGCTGTGGCTGTGGGCGTCCCTGAGTGTAAAGTCGGGTCTAGGACATTACGGTATAGTTCTCGGCCATCTCCTCGTAGATGGCACAAACCTGATCCTCATCCTTGGCGAAGTAGAAACTGCCACAAGAAGCGTTCACCAGGACCTGCAGCTCTGGTATCAACCCGCAGAAGAAGCTCTGAACTATGTTCGACTTCGTGATGTCATGTGCGGGCATCTGTCGGTAAGCTCACGGAACCTCTCCCATGCCTCATGGAATTGCTCGTTGGGGAGCATGGAGAAGTTGCTGATCAAGGCCCTCGCTGCATTGGTCCGCCCGAGTAGATAGTACTTGTTCAAGTACTCGGTGCAGAGCTGCTCCCAGGTGTGCATAGATCTCCCTAAGTGCTTCAGCCAGTTGGCTGCTCTGTCGGCCAGGGAGAAAGGAAAAGCAATCATCCGGATGGTATCCTCGTCCACCTGCCGATCGTGGACGGTAGTGCAGATCATCTCGAACTCCTGGAGATGAAGATGGGGCTCCTCAGTGGCAAGCCCGTGGAAGCAGGGGAGTAGCTGAAGTGTGTTCGGGGGGAACTTGAAGTCCCCCACGATAGCCGGAAGAACCACCCACCGGTGTGTCAGTGTCGATCCGGGGTTGTGCAACTCTCGCATCGGTCTCGGCTCTGCTGCCGGCTGCTCTGGCTGCTTTGGCTGATCAGGACCCCTCTGTCCCTCGGCTCACGGCTGGTCTGCTGCGACTCTCAGTCTCTCCATCTCTCTCAGCATCTCCACCATGAAAGCCCCTGACCCCGTATCTGTCGCTGCATCGTCTCAAGGGAGGCTAACATGGTGGTGTTGATCGCACCCTGGTCCAGAACGTAAGTGGTCGTCTCAAGCCTCTAACCCTCGGTACGATCCTCGCTGCTGGCCATGGTCTATGCAAAGGCAAAAGATCCAAACTCAAGTGTCGAAATATCATCTGTCTGCTGTCTTGCATCTGGCACTGGTAACTCAGGAATAGAAGAAGGACGGTCAAGGGGGAACATGGCGGAATCGAACTCGGATTCGGAGAGTGGGTCTGGGCTCTCACAATTCAACCTAGATGACTGGGCTGGAGTGCTAAAATGCAGTGCAGGCAGAGGATGCCTAAGAGACCTCCTTCCCATCATCTTGATCTGGCGAGTCGGGCGGATGAGCTCTGGAAAACAAACAAGATGAGCAAACAAACCCCGGGTTCACCTACTCCACGCTGAGCTGAAGATCGTAAGAGCTCGGTTAATTATCTTGTCGATTTTATTTAGGTGATCATGTCAGGATATCAGAGCGGTTATGTGACCTGATAGGAATCCAATCCGCCAACCAGACTGTCCCGTATAAAAGGCCGGTAGTCTGATCAGGGCTCGGATGTGGCTCTAGCCTAGTGTGCGGGTCACTCTCTCGTGCATCCAAACCAGACAATGAGGGGGTTGCTCTCCCCAAGATAGATTTTTAGGTGAGGTGTCTTTTAGGGTCAAGTTTGTTTAGCAGTCCCAATTTTATGGTTTTTTTAGATGTTTTTCAAAGTAATCAACGTCTAACGAATTTTTCGGTTCTTCTATATGATGCACGCGGGAATCAATGATGCATGCTGAGTAAGAAATGCGTACCTGACTCCAGCATTCTACATGCAGAGTGATCCGCACATAAATAAAAGACAGAATATAAACTACCTATATGACGCACACGAAAACCGGCCCTAAACAAAGCAGTTCTACTCGTGAAGAACAATACCCGGGTACTCAAGACTAAGTCCGGAGTCCTATCTTGGGAGCCACTCGGTGTCCGTCACAACGGATCCTACACGCACTGTATGTGACTCCTCAAGGCACGTGGACTAGAGCTCAAATAATCCGACTTTTTCTTTGTGATTTAATTAATTAAGTCCGATTATCGATCTATAGGGACAGACAGATAATTAGGGATTTGGCTTTAATTAATTACGTCACAATCAAAGAAAACTCCTAAGCTAGGGCCCACACAAGAAAGAGAAATAAAAGTGTGTCAGTCCAGAAAAATATATGAATGAATCAGATAGAAAATATATACAAATATCTACAGAAAAGCTGCGAAAAAGAAAACCGCGAAAAAAAAATCAAAAAAGACTACTAAGCCGTGCTCCCCGGCAACGACACCATTCTGATGACCGGAAAATTCAAGATGACTAAGGGAGATAAATAACTCAGGTCATTGCGACCTCAATCACTCGAAAATCGGTCAATCAAAAAAAAGATAGGAACCGCCAAACAGGGAGATAAAACAATGAAAATCAGATAGCCGTACTCGCTAATTTTATTAACCTGGTATAACGACCAGGGTCGGACTCAAGGAACACGGGATGGCCTTGCGGCCTACGAAGTAGTCAAATCGAAAAAATAAGGAAGAAAATATTTTTGATGGATTTTAATTATTTTTAAATTTTTTGTGTTTTTCATTATATAAGAGAATGTATAAACAAGCAACAACCACAATTTATTTAAGCACTCAAAACACATAGAAAATTAAAATCAAATTGTTTTTGTGTTTTTTATGTTTTTAAGTATTTTTGGTAGATTTTTCAAAATTTTTCAATTTTTATTTGATTTTCTAAAAATCAAGAAAGAGGAAAAATAGTGCTCAATGTGCAGCCAGACTTGAAAGATCAATTAAAAATATATAATTGATCTATAAAAGTATGGAGACAATTTTTATAAAAATATATGAAAAAACTAAGCTACAGAAAAAGAGTTTGTATTTTTTTTTTATTTTTATAGAATTTTTTAGAATTTTTATAAGATTTTTAGGGTTTTTCAATTTTATGGGTTTTATGAATCCAAATAAGCCAAAAATTGGATAGAAGCTAAAAGACAATAATCAACTATCATTATTTTTTTAGAATTTTTAAAGAAGTTTTTATATTTTTTTGATTTTCCAATTCATACTGTAAGAAAAATACATGTTTTTGAATTTTTAAAATAGTAAAAAGCCTCGAAAATGTCCCAAAAATTTAGGAAAATTTTTACACAGTGGCAGGAGTCCTAATTTCACCTAATTTGGATTTGATTTGATATTTTATTCAATAAAAACAAGGCACACAGCAAGCAAGGACCTAAGTGCAAAGAAACATATTTCCAGGGGTCAAACAATAACACGTATAAAAAACTCAGGGGCCAAACTTGTAAAAAACCCAAAACTACGCACACACAACACGTAATTCAGACACAGAGGGGCATAAGTGTAATTCCTATTTAAAAATATGCAATCAATAACACATAAGAAAGACAGGACAAAACATGCAAATATCCCAAGTCCTCACGTGTCGATGCACGTGGCTCACATAAACAAGGACTAAATTGCAAATAAAATAAACCTAAGGTCCTAACTACAATTGTTCCAAAAAAACAACGGTGGCAAATATTTACAGAACTGAATGGAAATAATAAAAGGACATGGGCCTAAGGGAAATTACCCCTTTATTATGATCTGATGGACGAGGGGGTGCCATGTGTAGATCCGATGGCTGAGAGCGTCGGCCACCCCTTCGTCGATGAACGGTCTGGATCAAAGCCCTATGAAGATCGGACTGCTGATAAGCGAATGGGCTCGATCGAAAGGCAACTAAAGGTCCTGGAAGAACTCGACTCCGACGAGGTTCGCCGGCTCAATCCGTGCACGCTGGACCTCCTCCTGAGCTGCTGAGATGTGTAGAAGGATGCTCGGACTCTTCCATAGCTGGCGGGAACCTCCGATGAGGCCGGAAAGCTCCGGAGAGCTCCGACGATGAAGGAGGAGGAAAGCTCTAGTGCTCGGATGTTTGGACCTGCAGATTGGATCCTTAGACCTGCAAAACAGCATAGGGAGACTCTTGGGTCCAGGGCAAAGTGCCTCGACCCGTCAGTGGGTGAAATGGATGACCGGAAGGGGGCGGAGCGTGGTCTCCGACGAAGCGACGGTGGAGGAGACCTGAGGTCCTGCTCCGAGGCGAGACAGGATGATTGGAAATGCAGAGAATGTGGGGAGGAGTCTTGTGAGTGTGAGTCGGAGGTCGGATGAATCAATGATTGAGCGAATCGAGGTGAATCAGCCGGCGACGGCCGACGGCGCGATTTGGGCGAAATCGAAAATTAGGCGAACCTAAGGTGAATCGAAGGTACCTAGTGAATGGAGTCGACTGTGGATGAGATGCTGGGTCTCTGGGGATCGTCGCCTCGATGGAACGTCGCTTCCAGAGGCTCGGGCGCACCTTGCGACGGCGCACGACGATGAGGCTCGCCGGATCAGTGGCTGGGGCCTCTCTCTCCTCGCTGCGACATTGCCCTCGGATAGCTGTATTCTAAGGAGGGTAATGGAGGTCTTGGGATGAAAGGCGGAGGCCAAAGATGGATTGAAATTGCAGCCGGAGCTGAGGCTTTATACAAGTGATGGTCCGGTAAGAATGGGTCGGGCATGGCTCTGTGAAGCTCGGATCCCTAGAATCAACCCCGGGCGAGGGTCTCGGATGAATGATCTGTAAATGGAGCCTGGGGTTTTGATCGATGACGGTCGGATCAAGGCGCGAAAATTTTGAGAAATCGGGTCGGGGCGTAAAGATCCGTCCTGGGTGGTCCTGGGGGGAGAGTTGATCGGGGGTCAACAATCCCCCGTGGACCAATTACATGCCCCCATTTATTAGTTATTTGAAAAATCATTTTAAATTAGTAAATGATTTATTTCGAAAAAGTTTAAATATGAAAAATATTTATTATTTTTCAAATTATTTTTTAATGATTTTTATTTATTTTTTTGAAAAATAAATAACGTATTTACATTATACTATTATTATATATAGGTATATACACATATGTATTTTTGATTTTTATTTTTAATTGTTTATTTTTGTACAATTATTCCAATTTTATATTTTATTTATTTTCAACATAAAATTTTAAATAAGAAAGTATTTTTATTTTATTTTTATGATTTATTTACATGAGTTAAATAAATAGGTTTATATACATGTGTACATGGTATATATACAAGGTGGTCAATGATTTTTATTATTATTATTTTTATTTTTATGATTTTTTTTATTTATTTACACCATAAGATATGAATTATATAAAAATAGTTTTATTGTATTTATTAATTATTTACAAGGAGAGAATAAATAGGCCTTTTATTTTATATACATGGTCTATGTACACTAATGAGAGAGAATTTTATTTATTTTTATTTTTCTTTTATTTTTCCCATTTTTATTTTAGTTTTATTTTTACAAATATGTTCAAAATAGGAGAAACACTTTTTAATTTTTATTTTGAGGAAAATAAATTTATTTAAATACATAGGATCATACACACACATGATTGACCTTATCTCCCTCTGCTTGGGTTCTTTTACGGTCAGGCCCATGCTGAGCCCTCCCTTGGGATTAGGTCACTCAATATTTAGAATATTCTAAATATTTCCCTCTTTTTCTTGTGTTTCTTTATTCCTTTATTTTGACACAAAAACATGCTAATTATGCATATATACATGATGCACGTGTTTTGACAACTTATGATATTTACACATATTTACATGGTTTTTAGCTACGGTTTCTAGCTAAAATAAAGGAATAAAGAGTGATGAATTGGGATTCATCAGTGGACAATGCAGATGAGGGAGGTATCTTGCGCTTATTCACCTGCAGAAGAGAGCTCGTGCTCGGAGGAAGTCTCCGGCATGGGTTATTGAACCAAAAGTAAAGGGAAGCGGCGCGGATAGGCGGAGGGAGGTTCCGACAGAGGCGCCGGAAGGAACCAGACTCGGAGCCAAGATCGAGGTGATCAGATCGAGGAAGGAAGGTGATGATGGGTCGAGGGATCTATCGATACGGGTGAGCTGAAGTGACGGGGCTCCGGCCACTGGGGTGGAGCTGGCGGAACTAGGTGGAAAAGATCGAATCTAAATGACGAAATGGAACCTAAGGGAAGTACCTGATGATCAGAGTCGACTGTGGGGGAGATGCTAGATTTCCGACTGTCTTCACCACGATGGAGCGTCGCCTCCAGAGGCTTGGGCTACGCCGACGGCGGAGCTCGACGACGATGGTCGCCGGACCTGGGGTACACACCTCCAATCACTCTCTGCAACACCCTCCGCACTCGCTGTCACTCGAGGAAGAAGATGGAGGTCACAAGGATCGAAGATGGTGGCCGAAGGTGTGTCGAATGGCGGAATGAGGCGATGCTATATAGTGCGGGGGTCCGAGAAAGAAGAAGATCGGGCGCACAATCCGATGCTCGGATCCCTAATAAAAATGGCGGGCATGAATCTCGGATGAAAGAACTGTAATCGGAGCCCGAGGTTTGAGTGAATTGCGGTTGGGGATCGATCCGAGAAAATTTAGAGAAATCGGGTAGGAATCGGATCCGGGTGCAAAGTGGTCCTGGGGGGAGAGTTGACCGGGGGTCAACAATCCTCCGTGGACCAATGGGAAAATTCCATTGGACAATTATTTTGAAATTCATTTTTAAATAGTAAACGATTTTATATCGAAATATTTTCAACATGAAAATTTTTTATTTTTTTTCAAAGTATTATTTAGAGATTTTTTTATTTCTTTGAAAAATAAATTATGTATATATATTATATTATTATTATATACATGTATATGTACATATGTATTTTTTATTTTTATTTTTAGTTGTTTATTTTTGTATAATTATCCATATTTTATATTTAATTTATTTGTAACATAAAATATGAGATTCAAAATAATTTTTATTTAATTTTTATTAGGTAATTACAAGGGTAAAATAAATATATATAGGTACATGTACATATGGTATATACAATTGGAAGAGAGAGATTTTATTTTTGGTTTATTTTTATTTTTCTTATTTTTATTTTATTTTTATAAATATATACACATTATTAGGAACACAAATATATTTTTATTTTTTTTGAAAAATAAATTATATACATAAAAAGGGAAAACATGCACAATGATGAATGACCCTATCTCTCTCTACTTGTTTTATTTTGCGGTCAGGCCAATGATTGGCCCTCCCTTGGGTTCGGGTCACTCAATATTTATTCTAAATTTTTCCCTATTTTCCTTTATTTCTTTATTTCTTTACTTTTACACAAAAACATGTTAATTATGGCTCTTTACATGATGCATGCATTTTGACAACTTATTGTATTTACAAGTAATTACAAGGTATTTTGCCAAGATTTCTAGCTAAAATAAAGGAATAAAGAGTGATGAATGGGGATTCATCACCCCCCTATACTTTACTATTGCTAGTCCCTTAGCAAACACTTATTTGAAAAAGAAGTGCAAAAGAGAAAGAAAAAGAAAAAGATGGGAAATCAAGGTTGATTATTAAACTCTCCTTCATTAATTTGAAATATGGAGCTCAGTCAGACCTTTGGATTATTAATTTGTCGGAACCTTATTTGGACTTAAGCTTAAAACTCAACAGCCTCTATGTTCCACCAATCTATGGTCAAGACTCCTCAATAAACCAGACCAGAACAAGTCTACATACACAAACTCTAATGACCATGAGTCTTTCCTTGTACTGTGTAAGTGATATGTTGCTCCCCATCTCAGAAGTGACATAAAAACAACCTCCCTCAACCTGGTAACTCTAATGTCTCGGTCTAGCAACTCTTTCCTCGAGGAGTGGGGTATTCCCTTCTAAGTTCAAGTACAACCGACTCAAGAAGAGGGGGAAGAAAAGAATGGACCATGACCAGTGTAGCCATGTATCCTTGGGAGCTCTAACCAGTGTAGCTGAGTCTCCCGCTGCAAGCTTCATGAGATGGTCATGTGTAACATAAGCTTTGCTTTATTTGACTATATACACTCCGGTGGGATTATTAAATTTTCAATCCGATCCACCACTTTTTTGGAGTTTTTTCTTTCTTTGCACAATTTGTTTTTTGACGTGCATATGTACAACATATCTACATGGTGCATCATATATACATAAGGAGTTTTTCCTCTTTAGCCAGTAGACTATCCCTCTTTTGAAGCTTTATTGCAACCCACAACTCCTGTCTTTAGACTTCATAACCACCAGACCAAGTTGAGACACACTTCCTTCACTATAAGAAGAAGAGAGGTTCCGCCTAGAAGTACTACCCTCATATGCTACCCCAAGACAAAGGAAACTGCCTCCTCACCACCTCATCCGTGGAGAGCTATGTGTAAAGTGCTGGTGCAAGTAAAGCCATTGTCTCTGAGAGTTATGTGTGTTGTTAAGTGCTCTACTTAGGCTCATCAAGATGACATATGCTCATAGCCTAGTGGACTCAAAGAATTAAGTCCCAATGGACCTGAAAAGTCTTAGTCCTAAGCCCTATAAGGTTCCTCTTATAATTAGGTGGATTAAGGTCTTAACCAAGCTTCTTTTGTCAATTTAAGTCCAGACCAGTTTAAATGTCAACTATGATTTGTACAAATTTTTACAAATGTGCAAAATTTTTTAAAAATGTTTGAAAACATGGATGTATGCATGGATGCGAAGTTTTGCAAAATATTTACAAAAATTTACACAAGATTTTTGCAAACTTTTCGTTTTTCAAATATTTTACAAAAAATTTGTACTATATACATAATTTTTATATCAAATTATTGACAAAATATTTACACAAATCATTTTTACAAACATTTGTACAAAAATAATTTTAAAAATAGATAGGTATGTGCAAGAAGAATTTTATGTAGAAGGGAAATTTTTAAATTTTTATGGATTTTTAGCCATTTTATTTACTAACACACTCACAGAAAGTACGAGTTATGGCTAACGTATATATGAAATATATACGACACCCCCTATACTTAGCTCGAACGATGTCCTCAGAGTGATCAAGAGCGATGAAGAAGACATAACTCGTGCTTAGTATAGGGAAGTGAAAAGGAATGCATGTACAAAGACGAATCAAAGAATAGAATGAAGAGGACTCGGTGTTTCCCCCTATACTTAGGGTCAAGTAATCCTAAGTATAGCAAGTTGTACATGACGGGAAATCTGAGTGGAAGGATGTATAGGGTCTACCCCCTATACTTAGGGTAAAATATCCCTAAGTATAGGCAGCAAAACAAAGGTAGAAAGAATGAATAGAATACCCGAGAGTCCTACACCCCCCAATACTTAGGGTAAAGTACACCTTAAGTATAGCTTAATCATAAAAGGAGAAAGGGGGTGTGGACTAAAAAGAATAGAGTGATATGGACAACTGGATCTATAAAAGTCAAAAGAAGAGTGATAATCAGGCGTAAGATGCAATATATGTGAATCAAGAGACCACATCTCCCGCAAAATGAATCGGGGTAACATCAACGACCTGCGACTCATGATCTAGATATGGCTTGAGCTGCTGGCCGTTGACGCGAAAGGTAGCATAAGAAGACAACTCAGATATATCAATACTCCCATTGTCATGTACCTTTAGAACCAAATAGGTCCCTTCCATTTGCTCTGTAGCTTCCCTGGAAATAGACGTAGCCTAGCATCAAACAACCATACTCTCTGTCCTGGCTCAAACTGCTTGTGGCTGATATGAGAATCATGCCACTCCTTCACTCTCTCCTTATATTGTAGGCTATTTGGAAATGTTGTATCACGACGCTCCTCCAGGGCTGCTAACTCTGCCCTCCTTTGATCTCCTACACTCACTGGATCCATAAGTATATCAGTAACAACCCAAAGTGACCTATGTCTCAGCTCAACAAGTAAATGACAGGGCTTGCCATAAACGGGGCGAAAGAGAGATGTACCCAAAGGAGTCTTGAAAGACGTCCTATATGCCCACAAGACTGAGTCCAAAAGCTGTGACCAATCCTTTCGGTCAGGGCGGACGGCAATATGCAATATAGTCTTGATCTCCCTATTCAATACTTCAGCAAGACCATTCGTCTGAGGGTGGTATGGAGTGGCTACTCGATGGTCTATGCTGAACTCGCTAGCAATGGCCTTTACCTTGTCGTCGATGAAATGAGACTCCCCGTCAGATATCAACACTCGAGGTACCCCGAATCGTGAAATGATATTCTTCCTCAAAAATCTACAAACAGTCCTAGCATCTACGGTTCGGGCGGGGATGGCCTCAACCCAACGACTCACATAATCCACAGCCAACAAAATGTACTCAAATCCTTGACTCCTAGGGAATGGACCCATGAAATCGATGCCCCATGCGTCAAAAATCTCACAGAAGTGTATGGGCTGCATCGGCATCATTTCACGCTGTCCACAAGTGCCCATCCTCTGACAGTCAGTACATCTCTTCACGAACTCATCAGAGTCCTTGAAGAGAGTAGGTCACCATAGGCCGGATTGGAGCACTTTCTGTGCCATTCTCCTCCCAGAGTGATGTCCTCCTGCCTCAAACTTGTGGTATTAAGTAAGGACGTTGTGGTGCTCCTCCTGAGGAATACACCGACGCCAGATACTATCCCCTTCTTCATGATAAAGGACAGAATCCTCCCAATGGTAAAACTTGGCCTTCGCGAGGAAGGTCTCAAGTTTCTGCCTGGGCCAATCTTGTGGAACTTTCTTGGTGACAAGATAGTTCACAATATCGGCATACCATGGGAGAGAGGCGATAGCAAGGATCGCCTCATCTGGGAAGGTCTCACATATAGGCTCAGTCTGCTCAGAATCCTCAATATACTCCAATCGGGAGAGATGATCCGCCACCACATTCTTGACTTCAGGCTTATCCTTAATCTCTATATCAAACTCCTGGAGTAGAAGGATCCATCTCATCAATATGGCTTTGGCATCCTTCTTTGCCATAAGGTACCTGATGGCGGTATGTTCATTACAAATGGTCACTCTAGATCCAATGATCTAAGATCTGAACTTATCTAGGAAGAAAACTACGGCTAGCACCTCCTTCTCAGTGACTATGTAGTTCCGCTGAGAGGCATCCAAAGTACGGCTAGCGTAGTGAAGAGCAAAGGGGACTCCATCCCTCCTCTGTCCCACCACGGCCCCCACGACAAAATCGGAGGCATCCGCCATGATCTCGAAAGGGAGAGACAATCAGGTGGCTGGAGAACAGGAGCCTCTACAACACGACGCTTGAGAGTCTCAAACGATGATAGACACTTATCATCAACAAGGAACTCGGTGTCTTTCGTCAGCAGATCAGTCAACGGTTGGGCGATCCTGCTAAAATCATGTATGAAGCGCCGGTAGAAACTGACGTGCCCCTAGAAAAGATCGTAACTGCCGCAAATTGGACGGTGGATTGAGTTTTCTAATGACATCCACCTTGGTCGGATCAACCTCCATGACCTTGTTGGAGATGATATGACCAAGCACCGTCCCCTGAGTCATCATGAAGTGACTCTTCTCCCAAGACAACACAAGGTGAACCTCAATGCATCGCTGAAGGACTCGGTCTAGGCAGTCAAGACAAGAATCGAATCCGTCGTAGTAGACCGGGAAATCATCCATGAAGACCTCCAAGCACTCCCCCACCATGTCCGAAAAGATGGACAACATGCATCTTTGGAATGTTGCCGGAGCATTGCACAATCCAAATGGCATGCGTCTGAAAGCATATGTTCTGAAGGGATATGTGAAGGTGGTCTTGTCCTGGTCCTCAATCGCGATGGCCACCTGATTATATCCGGAGTACCCATCCAAGAAACAATAATGGCTCTTCCCTGCTAGCCTCTCTATAATATGATCAATAAAGGGTAGGGGAAATGATCCTTCTTGGTGGCCTAGTTCAATCGTCTGTAGTCCACACAGACCCGCCAAGAAGTGGGTAACCAGGTAGCGATCTCCTCTCCAGACTCACTAACAACTTTGGTGATTCCCATCTTCTTGGGCACCACATGTAACGGACTGACCCATTTGGAGTCAGAGATGGGGTAGATAAAATCGATGCTCCACCATTTCGAGATTTCCTTCATGACGACATCTCGAAGATTCGGGTTCAGCCGCCGTTGGAACTCACGCGACGGCTTCGTGTCCTCCTGAAGATAGATATGGGGGGAGCACATGGCCGGACTTATCCCCTGGAGATTGGCTACACTCCATCCTATCACCTTGCGGTTCTTTTCAAGAACCCCCATCAGACGGGATTCTTGCTCTCCAGTCAAATCAACGGATATAATGACTGGGTACATCTCATGCTCACCCGCAAGGAACCTATACTTCAGCGACGATGGTAGCAGCTTCAGCTCTGGACAAGTAGGTGCTGGCAGGATCTAGCCTATGAAAAGTCTGGGTGAATGCTACCCAATTTGCATGAGAGAATGAGAACTCTCGCTCGCAATCTGAATCTGGCGAAGACTGCTCTGCTGGACTATCTCTACTCTGTATGGAATCCGCCTCATCCCCAGCTGTAGGCTCAGTGGAAGTCAGACACGGTATCAAATCGTCAAACTCGCCCAATCAACATATGAATTCGAGAGATCTGTATCAGACTCACAAAAATCTGTCTCACGATCGAGAACCGCTCTGCTCCCTGAGATGTATCCTGGACCAGGAATGCGCTCTTCAAGCTATCCTCTGCTAGCATCTCTACGTCAGCAAACTCTGAAGGTGAGACGATGGCCTGTGCGATTGGATATGCCCAAACTGCCTCGTCATTTGTGATCACAAAATCGCTGTCTTGGTGGATGTCTCGCCCTGCCTCTGTCATCTACTCTGAATCGGAAATCGGCTCTGAGTAAGCTGAATCTCTGGCTGTAGTCTCCTCGACCATCTCTATTTGTATACTCTCACGCTAGAAGCGAAATTATACCTTCCCACTATCATGGTCGGACATTGTCTTGGCTGTGGCCAAGAACGAGCATCCTAGAATGATCTGGGTATCGGTCACGGACTCAGGGATCTCCATGTCCAACACTACGAAGTCCACAGGGAATTTCATTCCCTGAATCGTGACGACAACGTCCTTCAGCAATCCCTTCAGCCTCTTGACAGATCGATATGAAAACTGAAGGACCGTCCTGCTCTATCGGAGAGGGCCCAACTCGAAGCGGTCGAGAAGGGATGTCGGAAGTAGGTTGATCGAAGAACCGCTGTCTAATGGCATGAGTAAGCACATGGATCTCTTACTGATGGTTCTGCCTCATCCTCCTAACTGTGATCCTGTCTCTGAGTGATCTCTGGAGTAGAGGTATGTGCTCCAAGGCCTCTTGTAGAGTCAGCTGTATGTGAAATCTATCTATCATATGCTGGTTGAACTCTATCTGATGGTTCTTTTTGGAATTTTCTTTTTTCTACCCCTTAGCCAAATGGAGTGCTCTGGGAAAGGGGACTATAGGGTCCTTCTCAGATGAAGGACTAGGAGAGGGTCTGGAATGCTCATGATTAGTAGAATCCACACGAACATCATCAAGCAACACATTACGATCCGAAAACAACAAACCCTTTCATTTATTTGCAGAAATGTCTTGAGATACATGTACGAAAGGAAAAACAAAAGGACTAGCAGAACTAGAAATGGTGGCATCAGTACCACCGTCGACATCTGGACTCACAACATCAGTACCGCGCTCTGGCACAACAACTGGTCTGGTGGCGTCAGTACCACCTCCTCCATCTGGTGAAGCGACGGCCTCAGTACCATCGGCTGGATCAACATCCATGGTGGCATCAGCACCACCGTAATCATCTCTAGCAGCATCAGCATCGCTCTCCTCCTCGCCTGGTGCTCCTGAAGTGGTGTGGGATCGTCACTCAGACGAGGTGCTGCCTGCTGGCATCCTACCGCTCCTAAGTGTAACAAAGTCAGCATCAAATATATATGCAGTCATATCACAAAGTGAAGCACTAGGAGTGGTAATATCAGTGAACTCTACCTGCTCAGACTTCCTCTTGAGGTTGTTTGGGTTTGGATCGATCTAGGCAGGAATGACGGCCTTCCCTCTCACAATCTTCCACATCTCCGGGCGGAACTCATCCATCTCCCGTCGAAATTTGGCCTGCTGCTCGGTCATGAGGCGGGATAGATCATCCAAGGCGGGGTTCTCATAGGTCGGCCCTTGAGAACCTGACGGGTGGCCTCGCTGGTAGAGGTTGCTGCTGGTGGGGGTGAGAGGGGTACTGCTGATGATAATGCTGCTGCTGAGGCTGCTCACGCCTCCAAGATTGTCTCTGCTGATAGGGACGTGGACCATACTGCTCTCTCTGGGATGGCTGCTGCTGGTGTACTGGGGGATGGGGATGCTAGTGCTGCTCACGCTGCTGGCCGTACTGGCCACCATGAACTGGAGGCTGTGCTGGGAACTGGTGCCTCCGGCCGATCAGCGGAATCCGGGATGGTCTCATTGGATACCGGGCTGGGGTCGGTCGTACCAAATCCCGTTGACATCCATTAACAGCTCCGACTCGTAGGTGGGTGGAGGGAGTACTGCCAGGGGATAATTCGACTGGTAGACCACCATCTGAGTGTCCTGGGATGGTGATGACTGGTAAAACTGCGGTGGCTGCTGGTACGACTCTGCCTGTACAAGGTGAACCTGTCTAGGCTGACTGGAGTGCTGGGACGAGCTACCACTGCTGCTCGGATCTCCTCGTGACCTAATATGGGGTTGAGAAGACGTCTGTGCCTCCTGGAGACACATGAGCTATGTCTTTAGGTCACTCAGTGTCTGTGCCATCTGTTCTATCTGCGATATGCCCTAGCACTGCTTCTTCTCGATCAATTCGATCCAGTCCATCTTCGCGCTGATGTTGCCCATGTCTGCAGCTGTAGACTCGTCCTGCACGGCTGCTGCAGACGAAGTAGAAGGACCAGCATCGACCCATGCTATCCTCTGGTGCTGCACTTCCTGTGGCTGGGGACGTCCCTGAGTGTAGAGTCGGGTCTGGGACATCACAGTGTAGTTCTCGGTCATCTCCTCATAGATGGTCCAGACCTGATCCTCATCCTTGGCATAGTAGGAACCGCCACAAGAAGCATTCAACAAGCCCTGCAGCTCTGGTGTCAGTCCACAAAAGAAGCTCTGAACTAGGTTCGGCTTTGAGATGTCATGGTGTGGGCATCTATCGGTAAGCTCTCTAAACCTCTTCCATGTCTTTTGAAACTGCTCATTGGGGAGCATGGAGAAGTTGCTGATCAGGGCCCTCGCTGCATTGGTCCGCCCGATTAGATAGTACTTGTTCAAGTAATCGGTGCTGAGCTGCTCCCAGGTGTACACAAATTTCCCCAAATGCTTCAGCCAGTTGGCTGCTCTGTCAACAAGGGAGAAGGGGAAAGCAATCATCCGAATGGTGTCCTCGTCCACCTGTCGATCGTGGACGGTGTCGCAGATCGTGGCAAACTCCTGGAGATGCAGATGGGGCTCCTCAATGGCGAGCCCATGAAGCGGGAAAGAAGTTGAAGTGTATGTGGAGGGAACTTGAAGTCCCCCATGAGTGCTGGATGAACGATCCACCGGTGCGTTAGTGTCGATCCGGGTTGTGTAACTCCCGCATCGGTCTTGACTAATCTGCTGCTGCTGCCGGCTGGACTGGCTCCTCTGGCCGATCTGGATCCCTCTCTCCTGCGGCTCTCTGCTGCTCTCGCAGTGTCCTCATCCTCTCCATGTCTCTCCTCATCTCCACCATGAAGGCTCCCTGATCCCGTATCTGGAGCTGCATCATCTCGAGGGAAGCCAACAAGATGTTGTTGATCGCTCCCTAGTCTAATACAAATGTCATCGTCTCCGGTCGCTGACCTTCGGTGCGCTCCTCACTGCTGGCCATGGTCTCTGTAAAGGCAAAAGACCCAAACTCAGGTGTCGATAAATCATCTGTCTGTTATCTCTCATCTGGCACTGGTATATCTGGACTGGTAGAAGGGTGTTCAAGGAGGAACATGGCGGAATTGAACTCGGGTTCGGAGAGCGGGTCTCGGCTCTCACGAACCAACCTAGATGAACGGGCCGGAGTGCTAAAAAGCAGTGCAGCCAGAGGCTGCCCAAGAGACATCATGCCCATCATCTTGATTTGACGAGTCGGGCGGATGAGATCTGGAAACACACAAGATGAGCAAACAAACCCTAGGTTCACCTACTCAACACAGAGCTGAATGTAAAAGTTCGGTCAATTATCTTGTCATATTTTATTTAGGTGATAATGACAGTCTATCAGAGCGGTTACGTGAGCTGATGGGAATCCAATCCTCCCAACAGACTGTCCCGTATAAAAGGCCGATAGTTTGATCGGAGATCGGATATGGCTCTAGCCTAGTATACGAGTCGCTCTCTCGCTCATCCAAACCAGACAAGGAGGGGGTTGCTCTCCCCAAGACAATTTTTAAGTGAGGTGTCTTTTAGGGTCAAGTGTGTTTAGCAGTCCTAATTTTATAGTTTTTCTTTTTAGATATTTTTCAGTACAAGCAACGCCTAACGAATTTTTCGATTCTCCTAATTATTTAAGTCCGAAAACAGGGGAGAGAAGATGAAAAAGCCGATGCATGATGAAATAAATGATGCATGCAGAGTAAGAGATGCGTACCTGACTCCAGCAGTGTACATGTAGAGTTATCCGTGCTGAATATAAACTACCTATATGATGCACGAGAATTCGGCCTTAAACAGAGCAATTTCTACACAATAAGAACAATAGATGGGTACTCAAATTTATGTCCGGAGTCCTACCTTGGGAGCCACTCGGTGTCCGCCACAACGGATCCTGCACGCGCTGTATGTGACTCCTCAAGGCACGTAGACTAGAGTCTAAGTAATCCGACTTTTTATTGTGATTTAATTAATTACATCCAATTACGATCTAATAGGTGCAAGCAAATAATTAAAGTTTGGATCCTAGTCAATTACGTCACAATCAGAAGAAAATCCTAAGCTAAGGCCAAAACCACGTAAATCAAATAGGCAGTTATAATAAAATGCTATAAAAACCGAAAACTGGCGGAAAACACGGTAAGGTCCCCGGAGCACACCAGTGCTCGGTGAAACAGACCCTGGTAGTCACCGATAAAGTTCAAGTCCGAGTCCCTATATTATTACAAATAAAGTTTTACAGAAAATAAAACTAAACTATCCGACACTAAGCTACGGCTATCTGTGCAGCTATTCCACAGCTTCCGCACTCTTGCTCGGCTCCTCGCGCTCTCCTGCGGCTCTATGCAGAAAAGAGCCGCCTCCGACTCCCACGGTTGCTTTGACTTCCGAAAAAGCCGCCTCAGTCCTCAGGCTCTCACAAGAAGAAGAGACATAAATGTATCAGACCAGATTATTATAAAAATATACAAATAAATCAGACAAAAATGTATATACAACTATGAACAAAAAGCCGCGAAAATCACGAAAAACCGTGAAAAATAAAAAACAACTACTAAGCTGTACTCCCCGGCAACAACGCCATTCTGATGAGCCGAAAATCCCACAAAATCCGAGTAGGGGTAAAATCAATCAAGGGTCGTTGCTACTCGGATCTCGCAGATCGGACCCAACAAGAAAAATAGACCACCTCAATAGAATAATCAGTCAAAAACCGAATAAGCGGTCTCGCTATTTATTTAACCTGGTACAGTGACCAGGGTCGAACTCAAGGAGCACAGATTGCCTACGAAATAGTCAAAAAATGAAATAAAAAGATAAGATATTTTTAGGTGGTTTTTATGGGTTTTTAATTTTTTTTTGTATTTTTAATTATAAAGGAATAAGGGAAAAGGGGTGGAAGCACAAAAACAACAATTTATTAAACACTAAAAAACAATCCAGAAAATAAAACAAAAATTATTTTTGTGTTTTTTATATTTTTAGGTGTTTTTGGTAATTATCTCAGAATTTTGTAATTTTTAATTGATTTTATAAAAATAAGAAAAGGCTGAAAATCAGAATTAATGGCAGCGAGATTTGAAAGGCTAATTAAAAATATATAATTAGCCTCTAAAAATATGGAGATAATTTTTTATGAAAAGTAGAAATAAAAACTAAGCTACAAAAACCAAAATTGCATTTTTTTTGTTTTTTTATAGATTTTTTAAGAATTTTTATAAGATTTTTAGGGTTTTGAGATTTTTAGATGTTTTATAAATCCAAATTCAACCAAAATTGGACTGAAGCTAAAAGACACTAAAAGAAACGATAAGTAATTTTTTCAGAATTTTTAAAAGGTTTTTTATATTTTGAATTGATTTTTCAATTCAATCAGTAAAAAATGCGTGTTTTTGAATTTTTAAAATATCAAAACAACTCAAAAATATCCCAAGAATTTAGTGAAATTTTTACACAGTGGCATGCACCACGTATCCAAATTTCACTTGATTTGGAATTAATTTGATATTTTATTCAACCAATACAAGAGCCAAGTACACGGGGACCTAAACACAAGAAGAGTAAACTTTCAGGGCTAAAAAGTAACACATGCAGAAGGTATAGGGCTCAAGTGTAAAATGCACACAAAATCAACACATGCTCAAATTCATCCACGCATAGGGGTATATCTATAAATTTCTGAAACTAAATTTTCATTCCATAACAGTCAGAAAACCCAAGCTCTGATCATGCAATTAACCCACAAACTCACGTGTCGAAGCACGTGTCTCCACAAAGCAGGAACTAAAATGCAAATATAAGAAACTACAGGTCAAGATATGCAAATTATCCAAGTGTGCGAATTTATTTAACAGACTAAATAAGAAGTAAAATAAAATGCAGGGGGTTCGGGCGCAAATTACCCAACCAAAGTACGTACGGGTTACGTGGGGGTGACATGTCAGACAGTGAGTGGCGGCTCACGAACGGCTCTGATGACGCCTCCTGGAGGATCCAACGGTCCTGGCACGAGGGCGATCGTAGGGTGCACGTGGCCGTCAGATCATGGATCTAACGGTCTGACACTGGCAGACGACGAACGACTTTGATGGAATCTGGATGTGAGGTGTGATCCAACGGTGGATAAGGTGTCTGGAAGAACACCTCCTGGATGAACTTCACCGACGAGCTGGAGTGGATGTACGCGTATGATGGATGCTCAGCAAGGGGGCTTAGACGCGCCTTGTTGCTCCGCGTCTAATGGTGGTGGCTGATGAAGAGGAGGCACCTGGGCTGCTCCGGCAAGGGGTGGACAATGCAGTTGGAGGAGATATCTTGCGCTTATTCACCTGCAGAAGTGAGCTCGTGCTCGGAGGAAGTCTCCGACATGAGTTATTGAACCAACATTGAAGGGAAGCGGCGTGGATAAGCGGAGGGAGGTTCCGGCGGAGGCGGAAGGAACCAGACCCGATCTTAGCTCGGATAGCCAAGATCGAGGTGATCAAATCGTGGAAGTAAGGTGGCGATGGGTCGAAGGATCTATCGATACGGGTGAGGTGAAGTGACGGGGCTCCGGCCACTGGGGCGTAGCTAGGTGGAAAAGATCGAATTTAAATGACGAAATGGAACCTAAAGGAAGTACCTGATGGTCGGAGTCAACTATGGGGGAGATGTTGGATCTCCGGCAGTCTTCGCCTCGATGGAGTGTCGCCTCCAGAGGCTTGGGCTATGCCGACGGCAGAGCTCGACGACGATGGTCGCCAGACCTGGGGTACACACCTCCAATCACTCTCTGCAATACCCTACGCACTCGCTGTCACTCGAGGAAGAAAATGGAGGTCACAGGGATCGAGGATGGTGGCCAATTGTGCGTCGAATGGCGGAAGGAGGCGATGCTATATAGTGCATGGGTCCGAGAAAGAAGAAGATCGGGTGCGTAATCCGATGCTCGGATCCCTAAAAAATTGGCGGGCGTGAATCTCGGATGAAAGAACTGTAATCGTAGCCCGGGGTTTGAGTGAATGGCGGTTGGATCAATCCGGGAAAAGTTGGAGAAATCGGGTAGGAATCGGATCCGGGTGCAAAGTGGTCCAGGGGGGAGAGTTGACCGGGGGTCAACAATCCCTCGTGGACCAATGGGAAAATTCCATTGGAAAGTTATTTAAAAATTCATTTTAAAATAGTAAATGATTTTATTTCAAAATATTTTCAACATGAAAAATGTTTATTATTTTCCAAAGTATTTTTTATTGATTTTTATTTATTTTTTTGAAAAGTAAATTATCTATATACATTATATTATTATTATATACAGGTATATGTACATATGTATTTTTGATTTTTATCTTTAATTGTTTATTTTTGTACAATTATCCATATTTTATATTTTATTTATTTACAACATAAAATATGGGATTCCAAATAATTTTTATTTATTTTTTATTTGGTAATTACAAGGGTAATATATATATATAGGTACATGTACACATGGTATATACAAGGGGAAGAGAGAGAATTTTTTTGGTCTATTTTTATTTTTCTTATTTTTATTTTATTTTTATAAATATATATGCATTATGAGGAACTCAAATATATTTTATTTTTTTGAAAAATAAATTATATACATGAAAAGGGAAAACATGCACAATGATGAATGGGCCTATCTCTCTCTACTTGTTTTATTTTGCGGTCATGCCAATGATTGGCCCTCCCTTGGGTTCAGGTCACTCAATATTTATTCTAAATATTTCTCTATTTTTCTCTATTTCTTTTTTCTTTATTCCTTTATTTTTACACAAAAACATGCTAATTATGGCTCTTTACATGATGCATGCATTTTTACAACTTATTGTATTTACAAGTAATTACAAGGTATTTTGCTAAGATTTCTAGCTAAAATAAAGGAATAAAGAGTGATGAATGGAGATTCATCACCACCTGCCTGACCGCCGACCCCTCCACCTGCCAACTCCTCCATTGTGCAACCACCTCATCCTTGAACCCCTCCTCCATCAACCAAGCTCTCTCAAATTTGTAAAAGGATCTGGGCCGCATCTGCTCCTCCGAAGACCACAAGATTGGCGTATGATCAGAGTGCGCCCGAGGCAGCTCCCATTCCCAAGATAAGGGGAAAAAATCCACCCCCTCATATGACAGAAGAAATCTATCCAACCTCGATCTCGACCTAGCATTCCGCCATGTGTAAGCACATTCTGCCGCATCAATAACAGTGAGTCCCAAGTCCAAGACCTGATTCCTGAAGTCCTCCGAGCCAACGTCGTGACCACCGCCCCTCAAAGGTCTATCATCAACCACCAAGGTTACATTTAAGTCGCCCCCAATGAGCCAAATGCCCTCCTCCCTGTGCGCTCCCACCTCCGAGATATCTGCCGCCAAGGATCCCACGGTCGGACTTGTAGGCCCATACATATTGGTCACCGTAAAAATGACGTCATCTACTTTTCTCTTAAGGTATACAGATAATGAGAACATAGATCTCCTCTCTACCAGCTTCTCAAAATCAGACCTCCTCCAACCAGTCAGGAGCCCACCCACCGCTCCCTGAGCCTCACCTTCAGCAAAATCTAATGAAGAGCCACCACCCAGATTACGCCATGCCTCACCCCCTGCCCTGGAGATCTTCGTCTCCTGCAGGAGTACAATATTCGTATGTGCATCGCCCAACAACTTCCTGAACCGTAGTCGTTTCTCGGGACAACCCAAACCCCTCACATTCCATGAAATAACCTTCATTTAACAACTTCTTTGGCCTTCCCTCGCGGTGGAACCACGCCCAAACTTTCCGCGAAATGCCTATCAAGCAGGATGAAAAAACTTGGTCTTCCAACGGGCGACGACGGTCCTTCGATCTCCATTGTTGCGCAAGCACCTTCCAACATCCTCTGCCTCAGCTCCGCCCCCATCAACATTTTCTTCTTCTGCTTCCTGATGAATCCGCATTCATCACTCTTTATTCCTTTATTTTAGCTAGAAATCTTGGCAAAATACCATGTAAATATTTGTAAATATCATAAATCATCAAAATACACGCATCATGTAATTAATCATAATTAGCATGTTTTTATGTAAAAATAAAGGAATAAAGAAATAAAAAAGAGGAAAATATTTAGAATAAATATTGAGTGACCTAATCCCAATTTGGGCTCAACATGGGCCTGACCGCAAAAGAAACCAAGTAGAGAGGATAAGGTCAATCATGCTTGCACATACACCTATGTATATAAATAATTTTATTTTCCTCAAAATAAAAATAAAAGGTGTTTCTCATATTTTGTACATATTTAAAAAAATAAAATAAAAATCAGAAAAATAAAAATAAAAAGAAAAATAATAAAACTCATTTCCCACCTTGTATATATACCATGTAAATATGTATATAGATCTATTTATTTAACTAACGTAAATAAATCATAAAAATAAAATAAAAATATCTTTTTATTCCAAATTTTATGTTGTAAATAAATAAAATATAAAATTGGAATAATTGTGTAAAAATAAACAATTAAAAATAAAAATAAAAAATACACATGTATATATACCTATATATAATAATAATATAATGTAAATACATAATTTACATTTCAAAAAAATTAATTAAAAATCACTAAAAATTACCTTGAAAATAAATAAATATTTTTCATTTTGAAAATTTCTCGAAATAAAATCATTTGCTATTTTTAAATGAATTTCTAAATAATTAATAAAAGGATTTATCTGATTGGTCCACGGGGGAACGTTGACCCCCGGTCAACTGCCCCCCCAGGACTACTCCCTCGCGAATCGGGTTTCTGAACCTATTTCTCAAAATTTTCTCAACATGATCCGACCTCCATTCATTCAAACCCCGGGCCCCGATTATCATCTATTGATCCGAGACCCTCGCCCGGGGATCTGCCTAGGGGTCCGTGCATCGACGAGCGTGCCCGAGTCCCATCTTCCCGGACCCTTAGCATTATAAAGCCTCAACTCCGCCACACTTTTCTTGCATCTTTGGCCATCTCCTTCCAGTCCCAGGACCTCCATTCTTCTTCCTAGAGTGACAGCTATCGGAGGAGAGTGTCGCAGCGAGGATTCGAGGGCTGCAGCCACCAATCCAGCGAGCTTCGCCGTCGTGCTCCGCCACCGAGCGAGCTTGATCCTCTGGCCTCGATGAGCCATCGAGGCGACGACCTCAGGAGCTCCCTGATCTCCAGCACAGTCGATCTCGATCATTAGGAACCTTTATACCCTTTAGGTTAGCTTAATTTCCGATTTTCCCAAATTGCGCCGTCGACCTTCGCCGGCCGATTCACCTAGCTCCAATCACTCATTTGATCATCCGACCCTCGATTCACATTCATGAGACTCCTCTCCACATTCTTCGCACCTCTGATCACCTTGGTTCACCTCGGAACCAAGGCTCAGGTCTCCTCCGCCGTCGCTTCGCCGGAGACCCCCGCTCCGCCTCATTCCGACATCCCCTTTGCCCGCTAAAGGGTTGAGGCAGTTTTCCCTCGACCCCTCTTCTTTCTGTGCATCTTGCAGGCCAAAGCGACCTCATCTGGAGGTCGAACTATCCAGGAATAGCTGCTCCAGGTGGTCCTCGTCGTCGGAGCATCTCAGATGCTCTCGGCCTCATCGGAGCATACCAGGAGCTGCGGACCATCGTAGGCGATCTTTTCCCCATCTCAGCAGCTCCGGAGGAGCCCGCCATCGCTCGCATTGGGCCGACGAACTTCGTTGACGACATGTTCTTGGAGAGCCTCCACCTACCGTCCGATCGAGCCTCCCGCCCCAGATTAGATCGTCACCGTCCATGTGCGGGAGCCTCCAGCCGTTGATCCAGCTGAGGATCTGATCCAGGCCGCACATCATCGAAAAGGAGCCCGCGCGTCTCAGTCGTTAGATCCTACATGTGGCTCGCTTCCAGCCGTGGATCATTAATAAAGGGGTAATTTCGCTTAGGCCCCTGTTCTTTTGGCATTTATAGTTTAGCCCTGTAAATATTTCTCGTAGTTGTTTTTATTTTGAAATATTCGCACCTTGGACCCTATGTTTATTTTATTTGCATTTTAGTCCTTGTCTGTGTGAGACACGTGCTTCGACACGTGAGTTTTTGGACAAATTGCATGTATGGGCTTGGGTTTTCAACTATGTTATGAAACGAAGTTTTAGTTTAAATATTTGCATTTATACCCCTGTGCGTGGATTTAATTGGAGATGTGCTGATTGTTTATGAAATTTACACTTCACACCTTTAGTTTTTCGTACGTGTTACAGTTTAGCCCTCCGAACTTTGTTTTCTTGCAAATAGGTCCTTGTGTGCTGTAGCTCTTTTATTGGATGAATAAAAAAGAACTCCAAATCCAGTGAAATTTGGACATGTGGATCTTGCCACTGTGTAAAAATTTCACTAATTTTTTGGTATATTTTTGAAGCTTTTTCTATTTTAAAAAAATAAAAAATACGTATTTTTTTACTGTTTGGAAAAGAAAATCAAAGAAAAATATAAAACTTTTCTAAAAATTCTAAAAAATTAGTTTTTATTTGTTTTACTGTGTTTAAATTTTTATCCAATTTTTGGCTTATTTGGATTTATAAAATCCATAAAAATTGAAAAACCCTAAAAATATTATAAAAATCATTAAAAATTCTATAAAATTAAAAAAAATGCAAACTCTTTTTCTGTAGCTTAGTTTTTGTTGTATGTTTCATAAAAATTATCTCCAGATTTTCATAGCCAATTATATATTTTTACATGGCCTTTCAAGTCTGGCTGCACATTGATCCACTGTTTTCCCCTTTCTTGATTTTTAGAAAATCAACTAAAAATTATAAAATTCCCATAAAATCACTAAAAACACTTAAAAATATAAAAAACATAAAAACAATTTTATTTGAATTTTTTGAGCATTTTTTAGTGTTTAAATAAATTGTTGAATTCTCTCTTTTATATATTTTCTTGCATTTTCTTCTATAATTAAAAACACAAAAAATTAAAAATATTTAAAATCCACCAAAAATAGTTTCTCTCATTTTTTATCTTTTTGACTACTTCGTAGGCCGTAAGGCCAACTCGTGCTCCTTGAGTCCGACCCTTGACGCTATACCAGGTTAATAAACTAGCGAGGACCGCTGTTTGATTTCATTGATTTATCTTTCGATTTGGTGGTTCCTGATTTTTCTTGATTGACTGAGCTTCTCGATCCGGGTCGCAACGACCCTTGAGCTTATACCTTTGCCCGGATCTTGGTCTCACGATTTCTCGTCATCACTTCCTCCTCCACCCGCTAGGTTTTCGCTCAAAACACGAACTCACCCGCGCCCCCATCACCCAGCCCATCTTCCCCATCCCCTGTATCTTCCTCCCTGACCTCGTTAAATATCCTCCTTCCCTTTCCCCATTCCCTTCGAGACCGAGGTTTTCCCCTTCCAATCTCCCCCCGACCTGCCCCTGCAGAGGAACCATCCCCCCCTCCGCCTACACGGTCTCCTCCCCTCCCTCGCGAGTAGTCCCTCCCCCTCCACCTGAGACGCCACCCCCCGCATTACTGCAACTGACCTTCTCTCCCCTTCCAGGCGACTGGTCGGACCCCGACAGCCCAGTGACCCTCCTCCCAACCTTCCCCGTGCTAGCGCTTAAAACCACAGCTAACCTTGTGGCCCCCGCCCCGCTGCCCACATACCGCCCCGACAAGCGCGCCTGCTCAAGAGTCAGAACCAGCCCACCCTCCACCCCACCAACACGTCCGAGGTCGATCAACAACTCACAGCACGAGACAGCTGCCTCTTCTCTTCCCTGCTTTGTCTCCCCTTCAGCAACAACCTCTACGGCCTGAGTAGTGGAGACCGACTCTCTCTAAAGAACATCCCCCTCGGCTGCCTCCCCTAAGACCGTAGGAGAGGGACTCAGATTCCCATGTCGGGTCACCGCCGTCCAAATGTAACGCCCCCCTGCCCGACTTGATACCGCAACAGAGACTTCACATCCCGCACCCGAGTCTGAATGTCCACCATAATGTGGTCCCGCCCTTCCACGAGCAATCTCACAATTAATTTCCTTGCAATTTCCATTCTGTCCACAAGCTGGAAATGGCCCTCGATTAAAAATTCCATTGGAAATGCCAGCGTGGCATTTGTTATTGGGACCCACCGCTGGAGATTGATGGCCATTTCCAAATTCGAACTCCCCATGATTCGCAACAATTGACAATGGGAATCGAAACGGCTTTGAGAGCCTTGGTTCACCTGCCTTTGTGATTGGCGGAAGAGTAACCGCCTCGCACGACTTCGCTGGAAGAAATCGCCCTTGCCGTTGCCGAAACACGATTCCCGCCAAAGTCGGCTCTGCGGATGAGATTTCCAACTGCAATCGACGTCCCTCCACCGTCGACGTCCACCAGCCGAACATACGAGGATGAAGATGCTGCACCCAAACAACCGAGTCTCCACTCTCCCCCGACAAGAGACCAGGCACAGTCAAACCTTTAATATCTGCAATGCCCATTAACAGCTGGCGAACCCGATGCAGGTTCCTCCATAAGAGCGGGATTCCTTTAACTCTAATCACATCCAGGTTCCTTTGCGACCAACAACCATCACTAGCCTTCACTTTTCTCCATTTGAGCAGCAACTTCCCCGATTACATCAGAGACAACAATGCCTCTACTTCACCTCTAGACAAACCCCTATCCAGAACCCTCTGATGCAAACGTAAATCAGCGTCGACGAAATAATAATAATATATTTTATGGGATATTTGGTAGAAGAAAAGAGAGGGGTTGAGAAGAAGAACTCGTCGGGAATACGAGAGGTTGAAGGAGGAGAACCGCGGAGATTGCGTGGAGAGACGGAGAGGAGAGAGGGAGATAAAAATCTCAATTTTCATTAATAATCAACTGCTCAAAACATTGGACTACCATCTCTTTATATAGGAGAGATGGGGTTACAAAAATAGGAATTAATTTAAATTGGACAACAAACTTATCCTAATTTGACTCGGACAAATTTTAAAATTCAAATTGACCTCTAATTACCCTAATTAGACTCTTGACCAAAATTAAATCTACTAATAAATGTTGAGATCACAGGCGATCTCAATTATTTAATTAGACAATTATGACAACTTAAAAACGTAAATAAAATTGACAATTAAAAATAGATAAATAATTGACCCTATATTTGGGTCCCACACTGCATCAACTCTCCTCCGCTTTAAAAATTCATCTCCCGACGAATTGCTGGATCTGCAGGCTTGGAGGTCGATCGGGCGTGCTCAGTCATTGTCTGGAAGAATAAATGCAGAGCGAACGGCGGAGTCTATACGCGGGTGTAGATGCCGCGGTCGTCCTGGTCGAAGAACATGTGCGGCGCGAACGATGGCGTCTTCTTGATTGTGGTTTCTTCCTTGTGGTGGTCGAAGAATTGATGGGGCATGAAAAACATGGCCTTCGGAGCATTCATAGCGAAGTAATAGCACAAGGAGAGGAGAAGAGGAGATGTGTCCAAGGAATGAAGCCATGGGGTCCTTAAATAGGGAAAACCCAAGGTCCTAGTCCTATTTGGATAAGGGGAATCCCCAGATTTCGGGTTTGCAGCCTCTCTTTTTAAATATTTCTACCGCCAGGGGCCTGGGCACAATTTTCGCATCCCTTCATTTTTTCTTACTTTCCTCCTCCTTTTGGTCCTTATGCAAATATGGGGTTTATGGGATTTTTTCTCACAAATTTTCCCAATCAATCTCCTCATTCCCAGGAACGCGTGTTCCGCTAATCTTGGTTTGGTTAGGGTTCGGGCGTTCCTTTTATGCACGGAAGGGCAGCATGGGTTCTGCGACAGGTTGGCGGCGGCGACTTCTCGATGGTGCTGGCTGGGGCGGTGGTCTCGCAGGCGGGGCCGGTGTGTCTTTGCGGGGAGGTGGGGGTCGTCAGGGCCTTGGCGCGGGAGGACACATGCACTGGGGGGGCTCCAGGGGTTTATCGCCTTGGGGCGGTGGCTGCTGTGGGGGGGGGGTGGCGAGGGAGGGGCCGCGGGGTAGCAGGAGGAGGAGTGGGGTCCTGGGGAGGTCTGCGGGAGGGAGAGGGGGGCAGAGGCACAGGTGGTTCAGATGGGGCTTAGGGGCGGCGATGCGGGGGTGGTGGCTTGGCCTGTGGGGAAAAGGGTAGGTCACAGATGGCGAGGCCGAGCGGTATGGGGGAGGCAGGGGAAGAGGAGTAGGCGGTGATGCGCAGGGGGATTGAGGGCCCGAGAGGGGGTGCGGGTGGTGATGCGCAGGGGTGGCCGGAGGGCTAGGAGCGTTGGGTGCGCACGGGAGCGGGTAGGAGGGTGCGAGGATGGTGGGTGGAGTCCGCCCGAGGGCTGTGGAGGACGCGGATGTCGATCTCGGAGAGTTTGGCGAATCTGAAAGTACTTGTTCAGCAAGCATTTCAGCGTTCTTTTCTTCTAAAACGGCCTGGACAACGGTCGTTTCGTCTTCCTCAGCGATGATTTTTTCGTCAAACTTCACGGTATCAAGTTTTTCATCGTGGATAGCGAGATCTTCGTCGGTTAGCGCATCTAGCCATGCTTGAACCTTCAGGGTTGCCATAAGACGTCTTTTGAACTTTCATTGACGCGAACGAGACTGCGGGCCATGAGATATGCAGTTGAGATCAAGCTTCAAACGCCAATATGCAACGGGATCGTTGAATCGTAGGAACGATTCAATATCCATGCTCTGATACCAAATGATGCAAACGCAAATCGGCGTCGACGAAATAATAATAATATATTTTATGGGATATTTGGTAGAAGAAAAGAGAGGGGTTGAGAAGAAGAACTCGTCGGGAATACGAGAGGTTGAAGGAGGAGAACCGCGAAGATCGCGTGGAGAGATGGAGAGGAGAGAGGGAGATAAAAATCTCAATTTTCATTAATAATCAACTGCTCAAAACATTGGACTACCATCTCTTTATATAGGAGAGATGGGGTTACAAAAATAAGAATTAATTTAAATTAGACAACAAACTTATCCTAATTTGAATCGGACAAATTTTAAAATTCAAATTGACCTCTAATTATCCTAATTAGACTCTTGACCAAATTAAATCTACGAATAAACGTTGAGATCACAAGCGATCTCAATTATTTAATTAGACTATTATGACAACTTAAAAACGTAAATAAAATTGACAATTAAAAATAGATAAATAATTGGCCCTATATTTGGGTCCCACGCTGCATCACTCTCCAAGGTGAAAGCGATGCCACATCTCCTTTGAAGCCTCCCCTCAAAACGTAACCCACATCCGAGGACCCCTTGAACTAGGCCCCACTGCCCCCTCCTTCCCCTACCAGGAGTTGCTGCGCTCCAACTAGTGTTTTTGAAACCGGACCGGACCGGCCGGTTCGACCGGTCCGACCGGTGAACCGGGCCTGGACCGGTCCGGTTAACCGGTTATGCCGGTTCGGTTTGATTGTTCAAATTTTAATTAACCCGCCCGGTTCAACCTATTTTTTGACCCGGTTTAACCAGGTTCAACCGAAGTTGAACCGCATTTAATTTTTAAATTATTTAAAAATATTGTTGATAGTGGGAGTTGAACCCATGACCTTTGGTTATCTATTTCACACTTCGAACCAACTACACTAACACAACTTCTTGCAAGTGTTGGGTTTTAAAAATAAGTAAACTATTATCATGTTATAGAGCATCTAGTCCAAATAATATATATATATATATGATATGTATGATATTTGATGGTGTATAAGAAAAATACTTTATGTATAGTGTGAAATATATACATTATCTATGTATTTTATATATATCTCAAGTATATTAAGTGTATATTATATATATATATTATTTCATTTCAGTTTAATTAGCCGGTTCAACCACTTTTTTTTCACCGGTCCGATTTAATCCGATTTTAAATAATGATGACGTCATCATCCGGTTGAACCGGTTTGATTACATGTTTCGACCCGATCTGACCATTTCAACAAGGTTTCCGGTTCGATGTCCGGTTCGGTTTCAAAAACCTTGGCTCCAACAGAAGCTGCCTCCACCGGCTTCGAGGGACCTTTCCCTTTGCTGTTCAGGCTTCGATGCGCGAAGCCCAAACATCTGAAGCAGCGGATAGCATCTCTGCACTGCCTCGCCCAATGACCAACCGATCTGCAACGGAAGCAACCACGCCTGAAAGGATTCTCAAACCCTGCGCTGGGAAAATCACCACGATGAAATTCACCGCGACGAGACCCTCCGGCCTTCCTTGAATGATCCCTCCTACGAACCTCAGTTCACCCTCCCTCTCCCTCTCCCTCTCCCTCACCCTCTCCCTCTCTCTCTCCCTCTCCCTCTCCCTCACCCATGGAATCCAAAGGAGATCACCAAGGGCTGCATACTTCGGCGACCGACAAACTCCGAAGTTCCCTTAGCATCTTTCCCGATTAATCGCTGCCCTCCTCATTCAATCTTCTCCTTCCCACCATTAACGAAAGTGCTTTTTCATCGTATCGTCTAGTTTTCCGTCCCAGAAGCCGTGACTGTAGTTGATACCTTCTTTCTCACCCTACCGTGTGTGGTATTATTTCTTTCTGACCGATAGACTTCGGCAACATCCTCAAGCACAAAGGAATCTTCTCCCCTTTCCATCTATATCTAATGCATCATCTCGATTTGATTTCCAGAGGTATCACGTCGAGGGTATTCTCTATTGTTGGGATCATCTCGATTAGAGTTGTCGCATTGTTAATTCTGTTGAGCAACAAAGATTTAGTCTTATATGTGTAACGTCCCGGGCTTAGGTTCTCGATCCATTAGCGGAGCATTACTGACCCTAACAACCTCTTGGGATCGGGTTCATACGGACCCGATTAACCACCTCCAAAATGCTCAAGCCGGGTTGTTCAGTAGTAACCTCCTCACTTTTTATCCCACACGGAAATTTCATGTTTCCACGGTGTGGGACCTTTTTGGGGTTTTACAACCTCCCCCACTTATATTCGCAACGTTCTCGTTGCGGCATGGCACATCACTTATTCCCAGTGATAGTGACGGCTGCACACTCCGGGTAGCCTTTTCCTCCAACCTCTTTGTAGGGACGGCTTCATCTCTCGGGTAGACCTTTCCACTATCAGAGGGAATTTGGCTCTGATACCATTTGTAACGTCCCGGGCTTAGGTCCCCGGTTCGTTATTGAGGAAAACTGACCCTGACAACTTGTTGGGTTGGAGCCGCCCCTACAAAGAGGTTGGAGGAAATGGTTACCCGGAGCGTGCAGCCGCCACTATCACTGCGAATAAAGTGATGAACCATGTCGCAACGAGGACGTTGCGAATATAAGTGGGGGAGGTTGTAAGACCCCATGCCCAAACATAGTGCCATACCTTAAAACTCACAAAGTGTAGGTGTGGTATATAAGTGATGAGGATTACTACTTGTCAACTTGGGCTTAAGCATTTTGGGTGATTGTCAACGGGTCCATTTGGGCCCGAACCCAACAAGTTGTCAGGGTCAGTTTTCCTCAATAACGAACCGGAGACCTAAGCCCGGGACGTTACAATATGTGTGTAATCATGTGGTGGAGGAGAACAGGGACGGAGGGAGAGGGGGGCGGGAGGGGGCCAGGCCCCCCGCTACTCGCACCTCTCCTCCTTAATTTGAGTAGAAAACGTGATTGTCCCCCTTTAAATATAGGCATTAGTTATTTCTAATTTAAAAAATTATTTTGAATGATTACTAAAATTCCATTCCCATTCCAAATAGTGGCTCACCCTCTTAATTTCCTATTTTAGTTGGAAATTTTAGACGTGGTGGCCCCATAACTTCCCATTCGTTTTTAATATTTATTTCCATAAAAGTAAAATCCATGGTGCCGTCTATTCTCCTCTCAATCTAATTCTAATAATTAGGACAATAAATCAACACGTTGTCACACTGACAATTTCTCCTTCTCGGGTTCAACAATGTGAACAAAGCTGACCCATCATTTCTTGTGCCACAGCTCCAACACAGGCTACACAACCGCTTCAACATCATCTCGACACCCAATTCTATTGATTTTATTCAATTTTACTTTCTAGAAATGTACGTATATCAATATCATCAAATACATTTTTTAGTTCATTATTTTTTACTACAAAAATTTTGACATGAGATACAAATAATTTAAATATTTGTTGTCATATCTTCCAATGTTAAATGTGTAACAATGAACAATACTCATGATAAAATTAGCTTTTGTTCTTTGATTGGCAATAAATACCATATTCATTGCCAAAGGTTCATATAACAACGATTTATTCGTTAGCTTATTTGTTAAAATCTATACGAATCGTTATTAAATTTGTCAATGATTAAAAGAAAATATCAACAGACTTCATTGCTAGAAATATAATAATGAATACAATATTGTTGCAAATTTAATGAAGTAATGAATAATTTTTGTTATATTGCAACGAATGTTGAATTATTCGTTGCATTTTTGGTTAATTTTGTTATAGTGTTTTTGAATTGATTTCATAATAGAGCGGCGTGATACATCAATTAAATTATTAATACATGTATATGGAAAATTGATCTCATTAGTTTGTTGCTTGTTATGAAAAGTTTGTTGCGTTTCACATTAAAAAAATGTACCCTATTTTCTCCTTGTCAGGATAATAAAACTATAGCCTTTTGTTATTAGTTACACCTTAGATTTTGATAAAACGGTTAGGATAATTAGAATATAATAAAAATTTAAAAGTTGTAATGGTATATATAAACATCTATAAACGATCTTTATTGGTAGACTTATCTATCAACTACTGCCTATATGTTACTTCGAATGCAATTTCAAATAATAAAAAAATGTTCAAAGGAGTCCAGTAGTCGAAAGCATCACTAGTTTGTGCTCTAGCTCGAGTAGCATGGGGCATGTTGAATCCCATGTGAATCAGCAAGGACCACCTTACAATGCTAAATACTCCTAGGTGACCAATCATGAAGGAGTATCGTGAGGTAAAGGTGAAAATTTTCTTATCAAGGAGTGAAATAGAACATGAATACGTGAGCTCCCAATCAATGGGAGAATGATGTTATCTCTGACCACATGCATGTTAAACAATGAGCTCAGTGGCTTGGTTAAGGGAACCCATTGGAGCCATAGCAAAAACGAGTCTTCATAGGATGGTTGTCATTGCTTATGGACCCGGACAGTGATGATCTATCCATGATCATGATGAATCTTGGGTGAAACTAAGTGGAGGTCCGAACTGATTAATGTTGAAGAAGCAATGGATGAGTTGTGGTTAGGGATGAAATGCTACTCGAACCCAGAGCTAGATGTTTCACCCCAAAGTGCGTTGAGACGCAGTAGTTGACTGGACATCTAGGGGTAAAGCACTGTTTCGGTGTGAGATACGAGAGCAGTACCAAATCGAAGCAAACTCGGAATACTAGTCATCCTTGTCACCGAATAGTTTATATAAACGTATAAATAATTTCAGCTGTAATGGTATATGTTTCTTATTTGCTGCGTTTATGTAAACATACAAAAACTCCTTTAAATTAAAATTTATAATCTGTATCAGAAGTAAAAATAATAACCAAGTATTTCATGAGGATTTACACAATCTATTTTAATATGATAGTATGATATGAATTCAAAATATTATTTGCATTTTAAGTAAAAAAACTCTGTATATTTATTTGCCCCCCACCCCCCCCACCCAACATTCCTGGCTTCTTCCCTGAAGGAGAGTTCATGAAGCAAATTTTCTACTGTGTTGGTAAACAAAGACAGAAGTTATATAGAGTGTGACAATGGCTCGTGTTACAGGAAGAAGAAGTTCCCACAAAACCATAGAATATGTACGTAAAGTGAATGCTGTATGTCGAAGAAAAAGCTAATGAAGTCCCTCTCTCTCTGTGTGATTCATTTTTTGACTGTAATCAGAGATCTATACATGATTGTGATTGGACTCGCACAGTGAAATCTGCATCGATGGGCTCCATTAATCGACAAGAGTTGATGCAGGAAAATGTAAAGCATGCCGCCAACGATCATCATATGCTGAGAACTCATATTTATTACTCTATATCAAATATCCAGCCATGCATGAAGGCAATAAACCATAAATTATTACTAAGAAGAAGAAGGGGAAATCTCTCTCGCTCTTGGCAGCAATTAACAGATGGTTAGGACAACCTTTGGAGATTAAAAATATATTAAGGGAAAATGATATTTTTTCCGCTCTTTAGTCTGTCTATAATTATGCTTGATCATCTTTAATTCGTACATATTAAGCTTGACATGGTAGTTGTTGCGTTATCTTGGCACATTTGTTAACATTAAGATAGAAATTATGCTCCCCCATCTATAATTCTGTGGTAGCCGCTTTCATTATTCGTGAGATAAAACCCAACCGTGTCGATGTTGCATTTGACTCAGAGAGGGATTACATTTGTTGGAATATAAAATGCGGAAGCAATCAAAGCAAGAACAAAACACAAAGAAGACTTTGATTTTACATGGAACTCTACTCCGTAAGGAGCGAGATGAAACTACGGGAGAACCGCCACAAAGAACTGATTTTGCATTAACTTTCTCAAAGGTTACAATGGGTGTGGGGCTCTTTATATAGCCCCATCAATGTGACCAAAAGTCACCACTCCAAGATGAGGTACTAAACATAGCCCGCTCCCCCTCAAGCTAAGCATGCAATGCTAAGCTTGGATAAACAACAAGAATGCACCCACTCACAAACAAAGTACATGAAACAAAATACAATGTCAACTCAACGCACGTTGTCGATTGCTGCCGAAGACGATGCTTCTCATGTCATGATGGTGAGGAGGAACTAGAGACTTGGGTGTGAATAATGGTCCGCAGAAATATCTGATCAGCAATTGAGTCTTCATCATAAAGTACTCCGGCCCGCAACATATCTTCACTGAAGACTGCTCCATCACTTCAAAGGGCCAACAAGAACGTCGTGGGAATATCCATACATACTGGAGTTCACGGTCATGAAAACATACCATGGGAATATCCATACATAGTGGAGTTCACGACCATGAAAACATGCCGTGGGAATATCCATACATAGTGGAGTTCACGACTATGAAAACATTCGTGGGAATATCCATACATAGTGGAGTTCACGACCGCTGGAGAATGAAGCCAACAATGAGTCTCCTACTGGAGAACTCCACAAAACATAGGTACTCAAATAGAGCACCTCAAACAATGAGTCTCCCTCTGGAGAACTCCACAAACATAAGTACTCAAATAGAGCACCTCAAATAATGAGTCACCTTCTGGAGAACTCCACAAAACATAGGTACTCAAATAGAGCACCTCAAACAATGGTAGAGCTCACAAACCTCTACCCAACACTTCAAACAATGGTAGGGCATGACACCACTACCCAACAATGGTAGAGCATGAAATGATCTACCCATCACTCTTCCTTTCTCCCAAACTTGTCAGAAACAACGAAGTTGGAAGAACAATGAAGGATCAACAAGAATTTCTTTTTTTCAGTCCCAACTCCCCTTTTTTTTGGACTGTATTCATCTTTTTTTTTGTTTCAATCTCATTTTTTCACATTTTTTTCACCACAACTTCACGGTGAGAAACATTTTTTCAGTTCCTTTTTTTCAATTTTTCTCATCACAATTTTTTTGCTCAAGTTTTTTTTGGGACAACAGAATATCCTCATTTTTTCATAACCGACACTTTTTTTAGTCTTCAACCCCTCATCATTTCTTTCCCCCCCTTTTTTTTTAAATTTTAAGCAAGCTCCCTTTTTTTGTTTCACATTGGCAACTCGCCCTTTTTTTCACCTGTCCATCTCCCTCCTTTTCTTTTTCATAGGTCTCACAGTTTGGTTCTCACCATTTCCCATTTCACTCCCTTTTAAAAAAACATTCAGCTATTTTCAGGCCCCATCGCATAGTTGAGCCCTGTAGTTGGGCCCACTTGGGGTTAGGCCCTCACGGGTCACGGGAGAAGGAGCAATAGGGTTCCCTGTAGTCGGACCCACCTTTAGGATAAACGTCCAATGGGGGCACCTTCGTTGCCGTTGCCACAAGAGATGAGGAGGAAGGAGAGCCGTCGCCAGGGGGTCCTCTGCCTGGAGGAGGGCGATGGCTCGACATCGCAGGGGGCGGTGCCGTTGGGCTTTGTGGATAGGCGCAACGGACAGCGCACGGAGATCTGGGACAGCACACGGAGATATGGAGTACAGGCCGTGCCTCAATGGCGGCTGATCAGGAACTGCACGCGCAGGCAGGGGGTCGCGCCAAGGGATGGGGCTGGGGCGCACAAGGGCAGGGGCTGGAGGCGCAACGCACAAGGATATGGGGGGGCATGAGTGCTGGAGGCGCGCAGGACAGGGGCCGCTCACAAGGGCGCGGAGGCACAGGGGCCAGAGGTGCCAAGGAGAAGGAGCAACCTTGACCCGTGAGGGTTCTTCGACGGAAAAAAAAACTTGCTGACCTTAGATTTCAGACGGAAAAAACACCATAATTGCAGCAGGAATTTAAACATGAATCGATGACTCAACGTGGCTCTGATAACATGGAATATAAAATGCGGAAGCGATCAAAGTAAGAACAAAACACAAAGAAGACTTTGGTTTTACGTGGAATCCTACTCCGTAAGGAGCGGGATGAAACCACGGGAGAACCGCCACAAAGGGCTGATTTTGCATTAACTTTCTCAAAGGTTACAATGGGTGTAGAGCTCTTTATATAGCCCCACAAATGTGACCAAAAGTCACCACTCCAAGATGTGGTACTAAACATAGCCCACCAATACCATTCTTCAACAACATTGAAATAGGAATCAAGCGGGCAACAAGTTATCCCGCTAATCTTTTTTGAATTGCAAAACCAATCCTTTTGAACACTACATTCATAAATTTAGAAACCATCACATTACTACTCATGACTTTTTGGATCCTCTTCAAAAGCTCAACAACTTATGGTGCTAAGAAACCAAAAGTATCAAAAGCAAAAGAGATGAAGGCATGATGATACTCAGTGCATGCTTTCTCATGCTTCGTCACTTTTCCTGAAGCAACTTTAAGGACAACTTGCCCTGCTGTGATGGTCCCACTCTTCAACCCCACAAGTGGAGAAACTCCGGTCAAGTCTACACAAGCATGTTTCCTTCTGACCCATCCAAAAATCAAAATATCAGTAGGTCTAAGCGTGGATCTTCCCTCCTGCAGATCAGTTAAAAAGTTTACAGACGCCTATTTCTTAACAGCAACATCTACATGTCTGAATACATCAAATAAAACATCGTTAACAAGATCATGTTTGTACTTAAAACTCGGAAGCTCCCTACAATGAGTTGCATGATCGTCAAAACTGTCCAGGCATGTCTTATGGCAGACTGAACATACCTCATCCGCTGGAAATAGGGGAACCATGAGACGACATCTGAGAATACTGCGATATTCCACTGGTGACATGTGTAACCCAAGTCCGTCAATAGGCAAAATAAGGATAAAATCTTGAGTATGATCGGCTTGAAGACACCGAGAAATAGCCTTTTATCTAATAGACATATTAAAAACAACCTATATATCCTCAATTATTTTGTTAAAAAGAACACTCGCCAAAATATTTTGGGTCTTAAGAGGGATGGTGTCCTTTCTAGAGAAACAACTGAGGTCGAAAAAGGGAATCATGTCATGAAGTCCTTAAAGAGCACAATCAAAGTCGGTGTCCATATTGTAAATCTCACTGTCTCGAAGCATATGATCCTGAAGTTTCCAAGATTGTGCCTTGGAAGCCACAAAGGCATACGAAGAAGCATCAACAACTGAGAGAAACCCCAAACCTCCAAGCTGAATGGGTAAAGAAGCCACCCTCCATTGGAGGTTTTCAAATAAAGAGCTCCACAAACAACAATGTCTTCAATAGCATCTCGTAATCCTCTGTCGAAGAATATTGCGGCCTCCTCCAAGTACTTAGATTGGCAAGTCCTCAACCCAAATAAAAGTTTTGATAAACCCATACATGAACGGAGTAAAAGAAGCTCACTCTAGGGATCATTCAACTGATTAGGAAGGATATACATTAACTTCACCGCTTTAGTAGCCCTCTCTAAAGCCAAACCTTCAATAAAAATTTGTCCCTACTAATTGCCCCTCCAAGCAACTTCATGCCTAATAATGATCTTCCAATACTGATTGGGAACAATCCTTTGCGAAGCTTCTTTCCATCAGAGGTAGGCCAAAAGAGTTCTGTTTTATGAATATCTAAAACTAGGCCTAAGTCTAACCCACGCTTCTGGATGATACTCAGAACCTTGGCCACCTCATCTATATCTCCAATACTGGTACTGATGAGCGCGAGTAACCGAGCGACTAAGGTAAAGATGTATCAATGGTGCTTGCGACCTCAACCCCTCGGATTAGGCTCAATCAAGAAAATCAAGACCACCAAATATAAATCAAGGAAATCAAACAGATAGCGGCCTCGCTATTTTATTTTACCTGGTATAGCTACCAGGGTCGAACACAAGGAGCACGAGATGGCAAAAACCTACGAAGTAGTTGAAAATCAAAACAAAACAAATAACCTATTTTTTTGTGGGTTTTTATGTTTTTAATTTTTTTGTGATTTTTAATTATAAAGAAAACGTAAAAAAAGGGGAAAAAGTCACAAACAACAAATTATTTAACACCTCAAAACAAGTCAGAAAATTAAAATAAAATGTTTTTGGGTTTTTTCTGAATATTCAGATGTTTTTGGTATTTTTCTCAGATTTTTGTGACTTTTAATTGATTTTTTAAAAATGAAATAAGGGCAAAACTGCAAGCTACTGTGCATCCAGACTCTAAAGACTATTTAAAAATAGATAGCCTATAAAATCTAGCAACAATTTTATGAAAAACTACAAGTAAAAACCTAATTACAAGAAAAGAAATTTCATTTTTTTCATTTTTTTCTGAAATTTTAATGTTTTTTGAGTTTTTTTAGTGTTTTTCAATTTTTAAGGTTTTTATATGTCCAAATACAATGAAATTCGGAAAGAAGCAAGACCAAACAAAAACAAGTTACAATATTTTTTTTGGATTTTTAGAGGGTTTTTAATATTTTTTAATTGATTTTCAATTTAGACAGTAGCAAAATAAGGAGTTTTTGAATTTTTAAAATAGAAAATGAAAGAAAATGTTCCAAAAATTCACTGAAATTTCTACACAGTGGCAGGGGCCACGTGTCCAAATTTCAGGAGATTTGGAGTCAAATTGCTATTTTATTCAACCGATCAAACATACATAACCCACATGGACTGAAATGCAAATAAAATAAGTTCCCAAGACTAATTATTAACAAGCTTTAAAAGTACGAGGGGTCTACTGTAAATTTCACGTCAATTCCAGCACATGTCCAAAAAAACTACGCACAGGGGTATAAGTGCAAATATAAAAAAAACTATGAAATCAAAGCATAACACTCATAAACCCCGAGGGTATACATGCAATTGTTCCAGATATGCACGTGACGAAGCATGTGCATCCACAAAAGGAGGACTAAAGTGCGAATACGGAAAACAACAGGTGCTAACATGCAAATTGTCCACAGAGTACTAATTTATTTAATAGAGTAAACAAGAACAGAAAAGAACTACAGGGGTATGGCGCATATTACCCAGCCAAGGTGCGTGCGAATCACGTGGTGGCCAGGTGGCGGTGGCTGATAGGCTGAAGGCGTGCGGCTCTGGTGCAACCACATGGTAGATCTGACGGTCCTGACGAGATGGCGGACGTGGGGCATACGTGGCCATTAGATCTGGTATCTAACGGCCTGACTGGAGCAGGGCACGAATGGCTCGGATGCAGACTGGCAAGTGGGCTCGATCTGAGGGAGGGTCTGGATGAACTCTTCCCTAGCGAGGTCCGCCGACGAACTGGAGGTGATCCGAGTTGTTGATGGATGATCAGAGGGAGGGGTTCGATTCGTGACACCCCTCCACGTCTGGTGGCGGTGGCGGATGGAGCCCCCAACGATCCGATCTCCGGGACAGGTGGTGCGACCTGGGTTAGCTCCGACGAGGGGGATGAAACGCGAGATGAGGGGAAATCTGGCTTTTATGGACCTGCAAATGAAAGCTCTCGCTTGGAGGCTCGCTCTGGCAGTGGTTATTGGACAAACGACTAATTGAAGCGGTGGGGAATGGAGGAGGACGGCTCCGGCGAAGGCGGAGGAAGAAGCCTAGCTTGATCATGGCTCGACTAGCCAAACTCAAGGTGATCAGATTATGGGAGAAAGATGGCGATCAAGCGACGCGTCGATCTGAACGTCTAGGGATGGTTGATGGATCTCTGACCACTGGGTCGGAGTCGGGGGAGGGAAATATGAAGAATCAAAGATAAATGGAACTCGGGTTGATGAAAGGTCTACCTGACGATCGCAAATCAATACGGAGCTCCAGGAGGGCGCGACGAAGGGGGTCGTCGCCTCGACCGAGCTGCGGCAGGCTGGGAGGCTCGTACGTGGCGGCGCTCCGACGACGTGCGTCGAGCTGCAGCTGCAGGCGCTCTCTCCGGCCACCAAAGCAAGCTTCTGGTAGCTGTCACCTAAGGGAAGATGTCTAGGGCAAAAGAAAGGCTTGCGGCGCGAGCTGAGAGACTGGGAGTCGAAATGAAGAACTTTATATGCGTCCCAGGTGACAGGGAAGGACGGCACGGGTGTGCAATCCGAGGTCAATCCGATCTCCCATAGGGATCCACGAAGGTCGCAGATCCACCAGGAAGAGGCTGAAGGTGGAATCGGGGCAAAAGGTCGAGTAACCCGATTGGGAAAATTCTGAGAAGTGGAGCTCAAATCGGGTTCGGGCAAAGAGGGTATCCGAGAGGGGGAGTTGACCGGGGGTCAACAACCCCTCTGGACCAATAAAAAAAGGATGAAGAAAATATTTGAAAATTAAATTAAAAATAGAAAATGATTTTATTTTAAAATATTTACAAAATAAAAATTTTTTATTTATTTTTAAACTATTTTTTAGTGATTTTTATTTATTTTTTTGAAAAATAAATTATGGTATATACATTATATTTTTATATACACGTCTGAAATACCTATGTATTTTTATACTTTTATTTTTAATTTCTTATTTTTGTATAAATACTCTAATTTTATATTTTATTTATTTACAACAAAAAATTTGAGATATGAAATAATTTTATTTTATTTTTATTTATTATTTACAAAGGTGATTTAAATAAGTACATGTTACCTATATACATGGTATGTACACTGTGGAAAGAGAAAACTTATTTTATTTTTGTTTTCTTCTATTTTTATCATTTATTTTATTTTTATAAATATGTACAAAATAAGGTAAATGCATTTTTATTTTTAATTTTGAGAAATAAATTATGTATATACATATATAGGGGATATGTACAAGGATGAGTGGCCCAATCTCTCTCTACTTATTTATTTTGGCGATCAGACCCAGGTTGGGCCCTCTCTTGGGTTCAGGTCACTCAATATTTATTCTAAATATTTCTCTCTTTTTCTTTATTTCTTTATTCTTTTATTTTTTCACAAATACATGCTAATTATTCATATTTACATAAAGCATGCATTTTGGTAACTTATTGTATTTACAATCATATACATGGTATTTTGCCAAGATATCTAGCTAAAATAAAAGAATAAAGAGTGATGAATGGGGATTCATCACCACCTATACTTTTGCTAGTCCCTTAGCAAACACTTATTTGAAAAAGAAGTGAAAAAGAGAAAGAAGAGAAATCAAGGTTGATTATTAAACTTTCCTTCATTAAATTGAAATATGAAGCTCAATCAGACCTTTGGATTATTAATTTGTCAGAACTTTATTTGGACTTAAGCTTAAAACTCAACAGCCTCTAAGTTCCACCAATCTATGGTCAAGACTCCTCAACAATCCAGATCAGAACAAGCCTACATACACAAACTCTAATGACCATGAATCTTTCCTTGTACTGTGTAAGTGATATGCAGCTCTCCACCTCAGAAATGACAAAGTGACACCCCCCTTAACAAGGTAACTCTAATCCCTCAGTCTAGCAACTCTTTCCTCGAGGAGCGGGGTATTCCCTTCTAAGTTCAAGTACAACCAGCTCAAGAAGAGGGGGAAGAAGAGAATGGACCACGACCAGTGTAGCCATGTATCTCTGGAGCCCAACCAGTGTAGCTGAGTCTCCCACTGCAAGCTTCATGAGATGGTCATGTGTAACATAAGCTTTGCTTTATTTGGCTATATACACTCCGGTGGGTATTTTATTTTCAATCGACCCACCACTTTTTTTGGAGATTTTCTTTCTTTGCAGATTTTTTTGATGTGCATATGTACAACATATCTACATGGTGCAACATATATACATAAGGAGTGTTTCCTTTTGAGCTAGTAGACTATCCCTCTTTTGAAGCTTTATTGCAACCCACAACTCCTGTCTTTAGACTTCATCACCACCAGACCAAGTTGAGACATACTTCCTTCACTATAAGAATAAGAGAGGTTCTGCCTAGAAGTACTACCCTCATATGCTACCCCAAGCCAAAGGAAACTGCCTCCTCACCACCTCATCCGTGGAGAGCTATGTGTAAAGTGTTGGTGCAAGTGAAGACATTGCCTCTGAGAGTCACGTGTGCATTGTTAAGTGTTCTACTTAGGCTCATCAAGATGACATATGCTCATAGCCTAGTGGACTCAAAGAATTAAGTCCCAAATGGACCTGAAAAGTCTTAACCCTAAGCCCTATAAGGTTCCTCTTAAAATTAGGTGGATTAAGGTCTTAATCATGCTCCATTTTTCAATTTAATTCCAGGCCAGTTGAAATGAAGATTCAGAAAAGCTGTACACATTTACAAATATGCAATTTTTGCAAAATTTTTGAAAAATATTTGAAAACATGGATGTATGCATGAATGCAAGATTTTGCAAAATATTTACACACATTTACAAGAGTTTTTGCAAACCTTTTTGTTTTTCAAAACATTTTACAAAAATTTTGTACTATATACATAATTTTGATATCAGAATATTTAGAAACTATTTACACAAATCATTTTTACAAACATTTGTACAAAAATAATTTTTTTAAATAGCTATGTATGTTCAAGAAGAATTTTATGTACAAGGAAATTTTTTAAAATTTTATGGTTTTTGGGTAAAAGGATTTTAGCCATTTTATCTATTGACACACTCACACAAAGTACGAGTTATGGTTAAAGTATATATGATATATATACGACACCCCCCTATACTTAGCTCGAACAATGTCCTCAGAGTGAATCAATAGCGATGAAGAAGACATAACTTGTACTTAGTATAGGGAAGTGAGAAGGAATGATATACTACACGACAAATCAAAGAATAGAATGAAGAGGACTCGGTGTTTCCCCCTATACTTAAAATCAGGTAATCCTAAGTATAGCAAGCTGTACATGAAGGGAAATCCGAGTGGAAGAATGTACAGGGTCTACCTCCCCTATACTTAGGGTAAAATATCCCTAAGTATAGGCAGCAAAACATAGGTAGAAAGAATCAAAAGAATACCCGAGAGTCCTACACCACCCTATACTTATGGTAAAGTACACCCTAAGTATAGCATAATCATAAGATAAAGATGGGGTGTGGGACTAAAGAATGGAATGATATGGACAACTGGATCTATACATGACGTGAGACAATGATAATCTAGCGTGAGATGCTATATATGTGAGTCAAAGACCACATCTCATGCAAAATGAATAGGGGTGACGTCAACGCCTAGCGGCTCATGATCTAGATATGATTTGAGCCACTGCCCATTGACACGAAAGGTAGCATCAGAAGACAACCCAGATATATCAATGCTTCCATTGTCATGTACCTTTCGGATCACGTATGGTCCTTTCCACTTGCTCTGTAACTTTCCTGGAAATAATCAAAGCCTGGCATCAAACAACCATACTCTCTGATCTGGCTCAAACTGCTTGTGGCTGATATCAGAATCAAGCCACTCCTTCACTCTCTCCTTATAATGTAGGCTGCTCGAAAAGGCTTCATCTCTAAGCTCCTCCAGGGCTGCCAATTCTGCCCTTCTCTAGTCTCCTACACTCACTGGATCCAAAAGTACATTTGTAACTGCCCAAAGTGACTTATGTCTCAGCTCAACAGGTAAATGGTAGGGCTTTCCATAAATGAGGCGAAAGGGAGATGTACCCAAAGGAGTCTTGAAGGACGTCCTATATGCCACAAGACTGAGTCCAAAAGATGTGACCAATCCTTTCGATCAGGACGGACGACCTTCTGCAATATAGTCTTGATCTCCCTGTTCGACACTTCAGCAAGACCATTGGTCTGAGGGTGGTATGGAGTGGCTACTCGATGGTCTATGCTGAACTCGCTAGCAAGGGCCTTTACCTTGTCGTTGACGAAATGAGACCCCCGTCAGAAATCAACATTCGAGGTACCCCCAACCATGAAATGATATTCTTCCTCAAGAATTGGCATAAAGTCCTAACATCTGCGGTTCGGGCGGGGATGGCCTCAACCCAATGACTCACATAATCAACAACCAACAGAATGTACACGAATCCCCGACTCTTAGGGAATGGACCCATGAAATCGATGCCCTATGCGTCAAAAACCTCACAGAAGTGAATAGGCTGCATCGGCATCATATCACGCTATCCACAAGTGCCTATCCTCTGAGAGTCAGTACATCTCTTCATGAATTCATCAGAATCCTTGAAGAGAGTAGGCCACCATAGGCTGGATTGGAGCACTTTCTGTGCTATTCTCCTCTCAGAGTGATGTCGTCCTGCCTCCAACGTGTGGTAGTAGGTGAGGACGCTATGGTGCTCCTCTTGAGGAATGCACTGTCATCAGACACTATCCCCTCCCTCATGGTAAAGGATGGGATCCTCCCAATGGTAAGACTTGGCCTTCGCTAGGAAGGTCTCAAGTCTCTACCTGGGCCAACCTTGTGGAACTTTCTTGGTGACAAGATAGTTCACAATGTCGGCGTACCACGGGAGTGAGGCAATAGCAAGGATCGCCTCGTCTGGGAAGGTCTCACAAATAGGATCAATCTGCTCAGAATCCTCAAGATGCTTTAATCGGGAGAGATGATCCGCCACCACATTCTTGACTTTAGGCTTATCCTTAATCTCAATATCAAACTCCTGGAGTAGAAGGATTTATCTAGTCAATATCGCTTTGGCATCCTTCTTGGCCATGAGGTACCATATGGTGGTATGGTCGGTGTAAATGGTCACTTTAGATCCAATGATGTACGATTTGAACTTATCCAGGGCAAAAACTACGGCTAGCTTCTCCTTCTTTGTGACCGTGTAAGTCCGTTGTGCGGCATCCAATGTATGACTAGCATAGTGAATGGGAAAAGGAAATCCATGCCTCCTCTGTCCTAGCACGACCCCCACGGCAAAATCGGAGGCATCCGTCATGATCTCGAATGGGAGAGACCAATCAGGCGGCTGGAGGACAGGAGCCTCAACAACTAGACTCATGAGAGTCTCAAATGACGCAAGGCACTTATCATCAACTATGAACTCGGTGTCCTTGGTCAGCAAATCAGTCAACGGTTGGGCAATCCTGCTAAAATCATGAATGAAACGTCATTAGAAACCCACGTGCCCCAGAAAAGACCGTAACTGTCGCAAGTTGGACGATGGGTTAAGTTTTCTAATGATATCCACCTTGGTCGGATCAACCTCCATGCCCCTGTTGGACATGATGTGGCCAAGCACCATCCCTTGAGTCACCATGAAGTGACTCTTCTCCCAAGACGAAACAAGGTCGACCTCAATGCATCGCTAAAGGACGCAGTCTAGGCACTCAAGACAAGAATTGAATCCATCACCGTAGATCGAAAAGTCGTCCATGAAGACCTCCAAGCACTCACCCACTATGTCCGAAAAGATGCACAATATACACCTCTAGAATGTCGTCGGAGCGTTGCATAGACCAAAGGGCATGCGTCTGAAAGCATATGTCCCGAAGGGACATGTGAATGTAGTCTTGTCCTGGTCCTCTGGTGCAATGGCCACCTGATTGTATCCGGAGTAGCCATCCAAAAAGCTGTAGTGACTCTTCCCAGCTAGCCTCTCTATAATATGATCAATAAAATGCAGCAAGAAATGCTCCTTCTTGGTGTCCTGATTCAATCGTCTGTAGTCCACACAGACCCTCCAAGAAATGGGTACTCGGGTAGTGATCTCCTCTCCAGACTCACTCACAACTGTAGTGATGCCCGTCTTCTTGGGCACTACATGTAATGGAATAACCACTTGGAGTTGGAGATGGGGTAGATAAAATCGGCGCTCCACCATTTTGAAATTTCCTTCATGACAACCTCTCGAAGATTCATGTTCAGCCGTCGCTGGAACTCACGTGACGGCTTCGCGCCCTCATCGAGATAAATATGGTGGGAGAATAGGGCCAGACTTATCCCCTGGAGATCGGCTACGCTCCATCCTATCTCCTTGTGGTTCTTTTCAAGAACCCCCATCAGATGGGATTCTTGCTTTCTAGTCAAATCCACTGAGATAATGACTGGGTGCATCTCATGATCACATGCAAGGAACCTATACTTCAACGATTGCGGCAAGATCTTCCGCTCTGGGCAATTGGAAGCTAGCGGATCTGGTCTCTGAAATGTGTGAGTGAATGCGACCAAATCTGCATGTGAAAATGAGAACTCTCGCTGAAAATCTACATCTGGTAAAGACTACTCTGCTGATGTGTCTCTACTCTGAATGGGATCAGTCTCCACTCTAGTTGTAGGCTCTAGGGAAATCAGACAAGGAATCATATCATCAAACTCTACCCAATCTATGTCTGACTCTGAGGGATCTGAATCAGTATCAAAACAATCAACTGCCTCACGATCAGGAACTGGCTCTGTTGCTTGAAATTTATCCTGGACCAGGAATGCGCTCTCCAAGCTCTCCTCTACTAGAATCTGTGCATCAGCGGACTTTGAAGGTGAGAGGATGGCTCTGAAACTGGATCGGACCAAACTTCATCATCATCTGTCATCACAAAATCACAGTCCTGGTGGATGTCTCGCCCTGCCTCTGTTATCTGCTCTGAATCTGAAGGCAGCTCTGAGTACGCTGAATCTCTATCTCTAGTCTCCTCGATCGTCTCTATTTGTATGCTTTTGCCCTCGACTCGAAAGTACACCTTCCCGCTATCATGATCAAACACTGCCTTGGCTGTGGCCAAGAACAGATATTCTAAAATGATGGGAGTATCGATCACGGACTCAGGGATCTCCATGTCCAACACAACGAAGTCCACGGAGAATTTTAGGCCCTGAATCGTGACGACAACGTCCTTCAGCAACCCCTTCGGTCTCTTGACAGATCGATTAGCAAACTAAAAGACCGTCCTGCTCTGTCGTAGAGGGCCTAACTCGAACCGGTCGAGTAAGGTTGCCGGAAGTAGGTTGATCGAAGACCCACTGTCTAATAGAGTACGGTCTAACCTATGCTCATGAATATGGCATCTGACATACGATGCTCCTGCATCTGTACTCTTGGCTGGCAGACGGTTTTGGATGGCGAAGCAAGTGGCGCAAGTGAGCACATGGATCTCAAACTGGTGGTTCCTCTTCTTCCTCCGAATGGTGGTCCTATCTCTGAGGGATCTCTGGAAGAGAGGGATGTCCTCCAAGGCCTCCTGTAGAGTCAACTGAATGTGAAATCGGTCCATCATCTACCGACTGAACTCTAGCTGATGTGATTTTTTTGGATCTTTATTGGTCCCCTTAGCCAAGTGGAGTGCTTGGGGAAGGGGACGGCTGGGTCCTTCTCAGATGAAGGACTAGGATCAAGTCTATGCTGCTCAGGCAAAGTAGAATCCATACATAAATCATCAATCAAGACAGATGGATTCGCAAATAATAAACCCTTTCCTTTATTTACAGAATCTTCTTGAGATACATGAACTGAATGGAAAGCAACAGGTGAAGAACTGGAAATGGCGGCCTCAGCACCACCCTCGACATCTGGAATAGCAGCATCAGTATCACGCTCGGGCTCAGCAACAATGGTGGCATCAATACCACCTCCTCTATCTGGTGAAGTGACGGCCTCAGTACCATCGGCTGGATCAACGTCATTGGTGGAGGCAGCGCCACCGTCATCATCATCATCTCTAGCAGCATCAACACCGCTCTCCTCCTCGTCTGGCGCTCCTGAGGTTGCATGGGGTCGTCGCTCAAACGAGGCACCGCCTGCTGGCATCCTACCGCCCCTAAGTGTAACAAAATGAACATCAAACATGTATGTAGTAACATCACCAAGTGAAGCACTAGGAGTGGTAATCTCAGTGAACTCTACCTGTTCAGACTTCCTCTTCAGGTTGTGCGGGTTTGGCTCAATATGGGCAGGAATGGTGGCCTTCCCTCTCACAATCTCCCTCATCTCCTATCGAAACTCGTCCATCTCCCGTCAGAAGGTGGCCTGCTGCTCGGACATGAGGCGAGCTAAGTCATCCAAGGTGGGGTTCTCATAGGTGGGCCCATGAGAACCTGCCGGGTGGCCTCTCTGAAACTGAGGCGGCTACTGTAGAGGGGGTGAGAGGGGTACTGTGAGTGATACTGCTTAGACTGTTGCTGCCTCCAAGACTATCCCTGCTGATAGGGACGAGGACCATGCTGCTGGTGTGGTGGGAACTGGGGTTGCTGGTGCTGCTCTCGTTGTTGGCCATACTGTCCACCCTGAACTGGAGGATGCTGCTAGGAACTGGTACCTCCGATCGTCCAATAGAATCTAGGATGGTCTCCTCGGATCCCAGGCTGGGGTCGGTTATACCATATCCCGTTGACATCCATCAATGGTGCCTGCTCGTAAGTGGGTGGGGGGAGTACTGTCAGGGGCTAGTCCGGCTGATACACCACCATTTGGCTGTCCTGAGATGGTGGCGACTGGACGTACTGCTACTGCTGCAGCTGGTAGGGCTTTGCCTGAACAAGGTGAACCTGCCGGTACTGGGCGGAGTGCTGGGCCGAATTGCTGCTGCTGCCGGTGTCTGCCCGTGACCTGAGATGGGGCTGAGAAGCCATTTGTGCCTCCTGAAGACACATGATCTGTGTCTTCAGGTCACTCAGCATCTGTGCCATCTGATCGATTGTGTCATACCCTGGCACTGCTTCTTCTCTATTAACTTGATCCGGTCCAGCTTCTCGTTGATGATACGTATGTCGGCGGCTGTCGACTCTGCTTGTGCTGCTACCGCTGAGAAAGTAAAAGGAATGGCATCGACCCATGCTATCCTCTGATACGACACGGTCTGTGGCTGGGGTCTCCCCTGTATGTAGAGTCTCGTCCGGGACATCACTGTATAGTTCTGGCCATCTCCTCGTAGATGGCCCATACCTGATCCTCATCCTTGGCGAAATATGAGCCCCCATAGGATGCATTCACTAACCCCTACAGCTCCGGTGTAAGCCCATAGAAAAATCTTTGAACAGGGTTGGGCTTGGATATGTCATGGTGGGGGCACCGGTCTGTGAGCTCTCGGAACCTCTCCCATGCCTCGTGGAATTGCTCATAGGGGAGCATGGAGAAGTTGCTGATCAAGGCCCTCGCTGCATTCGTCGGACCGCGTGGATAGTTTTTGTTCAAGTACTCGGTTCGAAGCTTCTCCCAGGTGGTTACAAATCTCCCTATATACTTCAGCCAGTTAGTTGCTCTGTTCAGGTAGTGTACTCGTCCACATGCCGATCATGGACAGTGCTGCAGATCATCTCGAACTCCTGGAGATGGATGTGTGGCTCCTCAGTCGCAAGCCCATGGAAACAGGGAAGAAGCTGAATCATCTGAGGGGGGAACTTGAAGTCCCCCACAATCGCTGGCAGCACAATCCATCTGTGTGTAAGCGTCGATCCGAGGTTGTGCAACTCCTGCATCGGTCTGGCTGGTGGTGCTGGCTAGACTGGCTCCTCAGGCTGATCTCTGTCTGGCATGTCTCCCTCACCATTGGCTCTCGGCTGATCTCTATCTGCTCGTAGTCTCTCCATCTCCGGCGCATATCAACCATGAAAGCCCCCTTATCTCGAATCTGTCTCTACATCGTCTCAAGGGAGGCTAACATGGTGTTGTAGATCGCACCCTGGTCCAACACATATGTGTTAGACATGCGAGCCCACGGCGTGCCATTATGCAATAAATGTTATTGCAAATAACATTCCCTGATCTGAAATGAAGAATAAATAATTTGCATAATAGGTCCCTTAGTACAATTAGGGTTATGTACCATGACCATCTTGATGATCATACAACTGTTGATTCAACTGTTGAATCATAGAGGCTGGTGCTTGGATGAATATCTAAAGGGTTAGATTGAGGACTCATCAAGCACCGTCAAGTGATTGTTAAGAGATGATCTCCAGCCTAAGTAGGAGTTGGCAATCCTTATCTCTAAAGGCTGATATTTGACCGACCTCTTGATGCGGGTCCTTTGCATAGGAATAGAGATTCAGAGGTGTTAGATTAGTTAGCTCAAAGAGTTGACTTAATGAGATCGAGATAACCAAAGTCCTATATCGTATGCTGTCACGATACAGGCATGCATCCTCTGACCGGAGACAGATGTGTTACTATATGTTTGAGTATGTACATTTGGCAGACCAATAGGTTGATGACCTAACCAAGGTCTATACACCGACGCGCTGGTGTGCATATAAGGGCATATGAGTAATATGATCTCTCAAAGGGATCATATAGGTTCAGTTACTAAACCGGAAGACATGAGCTTACTCATGAGATATTGGGAAGAATCAAATTCCGTGCGCACAGTCGTCTCGCTTTGGAAGCTTGACTGAATTTGTAGGTTTGATATATACTTTTGGGAAGTATATGATCAAGACGTAGGTATGATATATGCTTTTGGAAAGTGTATGATCGATACCGACTTCCAATGATCAAATGAGAAACTTACTGATAGAATCTTGAAGTAGACAGTGTAAAGTTGATCTAATACTTCGGGTTTATTCTGAGTCTTCCAGTTATGCAGGATGTACATGTATTGGGAATACCTGAGGGTGATGTGATCATAAACGATTGTATAACCATGATGCTTCCATTCCTAGGGAGTGATGAAACGGGTCTGGATTTTAGTGACTCCTCTCAGTAGAGAAGTAATCTGATCTTTGTCCAAATATTGGACATTGATCTGAATGTGATTCAGATGCAATGAGAAGATTAGATCTGCGGTCTTGATTTAATCAAGCATCAATGGGAGGCCCACGATCTGTATTTGAGATATGATCTCAATATCCAAGTCACTATACGTAGAACAATACAATCACCCTTTCCTTATCTCCAAGTATTCGTGGAGAAAGCGCATTATCCTTGAAAGAGTTCATGGGCAATTTCATTGTTGATATGAGTATCCGAGCATTGAAAAAATGGATAATTAAATGTGATTTAATTACCATGATTATAAAGAGAGCTATCTTAGATAATTAAATGTGATTTGATTATCAAAGATATAAATGATGTGAATATGATTCATATTATTTGAGCACATGAGAATAGAGATCCAAGATGATTAAATAAGATTTAATTATCATGGATATGAATAATATGGATAGCAATATCCATATTAATCATATATATTATAAATGTGATTTATAATATATAAGAGAGAGCAATTTGTAATTTACATTTGTTAATTAAATGTTGATGTAAATTGGATTCACGTTGGACATTAAATTGAAAATGTAATTTACATTTTATTTTAGGTTGTGAATGTGATTCACAAATTTCCAATGGCATGATTGCAATGCTCACAAAATAAATTAGATTTATTTTTGTAAAATTATTTGCAACAAAAGTTGTTGCAAATATTGGAGAGAATAATGAGATGATGCAATCTCATGTAATATAGAAAGGAGGCTCCCTTCCTAATAAGGAGAGGGGACGGCTACCAAGTCCTTATAGGACTCATAGCCGTCCTCCCCCCTTTATGGAAGTATGCTTGCCTCCTTCCTATTTCTCCAATGGAGATTGATTTGATATAAATTAAATTTATATTTATTATATATATTTGATTTTTATTAAATTAATTGTTGTTGGTTTTTTACCAACAAAATCCTAGCCATTGAAAGAAACACAATCAATGAGAGCCATTAAATTTGTGTTGTCCCATGGATTGAGATCCATGGATCCCAAAATGTTATAAAAGGAGAGGCACCCCATTGCTCTTTTTTACACAATGCTTTTGAAGCATCTCTCTCTCTCTTTCTCTTTCTCTCTACACGTCATCCCTCTCTCTCCCTCTCATGGTCATCTACCATGGATGCCCTAGAGAGGTTCTCCATCGTCGCAGCATCGTCGTTATGATTCCCGATCGTTTGCTCATGGATCTCCGTCTCCTTCAGTGTGCTCGTGAAGAAGATGATGGATCTCGTGTGTCGAGATCAGGAGATCCACTACTTGGATCATCAACATGGATTGCGAGAAGCACACGGTTCATCCCCGTGCTCGCAAGCGTCTCCTCCGTCGGATCGGACTTGAGACAGGAGGTCTCTTCGTTTAGAGACTCGATCGCAACAACGCTTCAAGAGGTAATCCTATTACTTGCTTGTGGTTTAGACGAAATGATCAGAGAAGTGTTCTTGGATCTTGTGGTTTCGTCGCTGGAATTTTTTTTAATTTCCGTTGCCTAGAACAACTAGCCCGACTAGTCGTTCTTCGTCGTATTTGATACGACGCTCACGCTTCCGTGATGCGCTAGAGGATCTAACCATATCCTTCAAGTGTTATCAGAGCCTTAGTTCGAAAGGTTTTGGATACGATCCGTAAACCTAGGACGACTTGGGTTCATTAGGGTTTGCGAAAGTTTTCTTGCATTTCATTTTCGCATCTCTGTTTTTGAGATTATTTTCGGCACTGTTTAAATTTTTTAAACACGAAAATAATAATTGTATTTTGTTCCCCATTAAATAAGGAAAATGTAGGATCTGAGTTTACGTGATTTTGATTCCGTTTTCTCAAGTTATGCTCATTTTAGTGAACATGTATCCACAGTTTCGGGGACTGCGAATCTCAACGTAATTAAAATGTTAGTTGCGGATTTGAAACTCCTTGAAATTTGTGCAAAACAATTAGGTTCAGTTGTAAATCAAGTTAGCAAACTTTAGGAACTTACTTTGCTTAATTTGGATTTAAATTGATTGAGATATGGTATTTTTAGTACGTGAGGGTCACTGCTGGAAATACTTTCCTAATCAAGAACCTAGTGATTGTCATTTAATCAATTAATGAAATTAAATTATTTAATTTCCTGGAATAATTGTGCATAAATATTTGTGAAATATTTGATGATAATTATTTCCTTAAATGACATGGCTTTAACTAATATTTGATTAGATGTGATCTAGATCACTAATTGATTACATGATGTACTTGATATACATTCCAACAAACATGTTGCTTGAATATGATTTGGGATTTGTTTAGCAAATCTCATTATTATGTTAATCAAAATTGTTTTGATTATTATTATATGGTCTAATTTCGGTTGAAGAACCAATGATCATCTCAAGTACAAATTGATATATTTGGCATTATCCTTTCCTGAGGTGGATATGGTGTCTAGTCGGAGAGCATTGGGGTAGCGAGTTGGAACGTATGTGGTCCGTCCCACTCTCGTCGGTACTGGCCATGACGGCGGATAGGGACTCGATAATGCCGGAGAAATCAAGATGTATTTCTAATTATTAAAATACGAAATAATATGTATTTGAGATAATACCATAATTCAAGTAACAATAAAGATTGTTTGTTGGATATTAATTGGATCATTAATTTAATATGATTAGATTAATTGGTATCCAATTAAAATTAAAACACTCTATATGAATAGAGATGTTCTTTCCCTTGGAAGAACTAGTCATAATGAATATGATTCATAATGATTAATTATAATTTGAATATGATATGGAGGATCACATAAGTGACATCCATGGTCTTCCGTCAAGGCGAAGGGTTCCGTCACCAAGGATTGTATGTAGGAGACGCCTGTCCGAAGTGACATCTCCTGTATGCAAGCGTATCTAGATCGAGCTCTTCGCTTCTCGAAAGAGTAAGGACGTATGCGTAGTGACCCCAATATCGGGTCCTCATATTAGTGGGCTGATATTGGATTGCGCATAGCGAGTTGTATTCCTGTTGACCGTTGGTTCAATTAATGACGGGTCAACATCGCCTTAGGGGTGATGGGCTTGGGTGTTAAAGACCGAATTGGGAGATGCAAGTTGGACTTGCAAGGCGGAATGTGTTCCCGCTTCTTTTTATCTGAGTTGTAGGTTCTCATATTATTGGGATGCAACAAAGATAAGGAAGGAGATCCTAGATCTTGCTTGAGATATAATGGTAAGTATATCTCTTACATTGAAAGTGATTAAGGGAGTGAACTTTCAATGTTGACAAGGCAAGACAATTTTGATATAAAAATTCCTAAATCAAAGTAAAATATGTATATATATATAAATATATACACTTATGCAAATTTCTTATTTTAGATAATCCTTCATTAAACCCACTCAATATTATACTCAATAATAACCAGTAAAATATCATGGATTGGACTCATGATCCAGATATTGTACTTGCAATTGGACACATAATGTATGTAGTTGCAATATGCAAGTTTCTTCATAATAATGAGGAATGACAATTAAATAGACAATATATATACAACCCTAGGATTGGTATGTCTCTATAGTCTTGATCTCTTATCAAATGTACTTTGGAAATGACATGTCGATAATGATCGCAATTGTCAAATAATCCTTATAAAAATCTAAGAAGATATTCTGGCATACATATGTGCTCTTGACATTTGTCATGATTGATATGGTTCACTGCATCATGTAGAATGGTGGATCTATTAGAGATGATGTATTCAGAATGTTTGAATACCTACCTGAACCAATGTTTTAAGAGTCTAGATGGATGTAGACATGATGAGTGTCATCATTCTACTGTCTATACTCTAGTCATTCATGAAGCTTCATAATATTCATATTGTCTGAATTTAATGAAGCATGCATAAATGTTGAAATACTCTTACATTGAATTCTTTTGAATTTAACATACGAGATCCTTAGTCTTAAGCAATGGTTGTTTATAGATAAAGGGAGCGCAGTGGAAGCATGGGTTAAACCCAAGTAAGAAGAAAAGTCAAGAGTTGACTGTACTTCTGTGACTTCCATATGACATCCAAAGAGTTGGATTAATGTTAATATTGCAATGAGTCGATGTATTGATAGTATGACTATCAAGTCTATTTAGAATCCTTAGAGAAGGACTCGGATAGAGCATCAAGATAATCTACACAAATCATTGATATTGACTTGCTTATTGAATAAGATAAAGTCTTGTAATTGTATCTCAATCTTCTACAACACTTGCAATGGGTTGCATATGTTTTAGAAGACTGGAAAATTTGATCTTGAGGTTTATAGTTATCCACATGGATATTGATGCAATTGTTGCAACAATCTCTGTTGGATCGATAGACTTGTTAATTTCAGTGAGAGAGCCCTTAGTCTTAGAGAATGTCTCTATGACCTAGATATTAGAATACACTCATTGTTTATTTCTAAATGTTGGAAATAAACATAAATTCTATAATAAATCTATCATAAAGAGTTATGATGGAGATATTTCAGATAGTAATCTAAAATCTAGTGGACTCCACTAAATTAGAAAATTGATGAATGGTTCATTAACATTTCTAAATACTTAAATTAAACCTCAAGATCAATGGGAGGATGAAGATCATTTGACAATGATCTAGTATCAAGCCTTGGACATTTGTCTATTGATTTGATCAATAGACTAGTAAGAGATGAAACTTTAGAATGCCTAAAATTTCAAAACTTACATACTTATGAATATTGTATTCAAAGTAAAATATCTAATACACCCTTCTTTAGGAATGCTGTAAGATGCCAAGGTATTCAGGATCTCATACATGTTGATGTATGTGGATCATCTATACCATAGTGAACATTATGGATATGTGATATCTATTGATGATTATGTATGATATGAGATTTCTTCTCTTCACCTAAGAAACCTTTGAAATGTTCAAAGATTTCATAATTTTGGTTTAGAACCAAAGTTTGAAGAAAGATGACATGATTTTGGTCTAACTTAGGTAGCTTGTACCTATTAGATGAATTCAAAGAAGACCTTATGGAGATATGAATATCATTTCTATCTCAATCCTCCTAATACACCTTGACTCAATAGAGTTATATGGAGATACAATTGGATCATGTGTGACATGATTTGATCAATGATGAAATTTAGCATAATTTCCTCTTAGTTTCCAGGTATATATGTAGTAGAGACTACATTATATATCCTTAATGAGATTCCATGCAAATAATTTGGAATTGAGCACTAGAGAGCGCTACTTCATTAGGAAAATAAAGGATGGTATTGGATACCTACTTTATGACCTTGAGATTCTTAAAAGATCTCATCTCTAAGAATGTGATTCTTAAAGGATGACTCTCTTGAGAATCAAGAAGAAAATGAAGTGTAGGAACTCATTTAATCTTGAGAAGATAATGAGGCTCCTGAAATCGGAAACTAGAAGGACAATTAAAGATGAAACACTAATACCTCTTCAAAATGAGTTTGAGGATGGATTCCATGTGTCAGAGAAATCTGACAATGATCGAACTTCATGTGACGAACCTTCTGAAGATCATAGCATGGATAGATGGATGTTAGCAATAAAGTCTAAAGTAGATTTCGTATATAAGTGTTGTATATGCACCCTCGAGGATCCACCTATATGGGTAAGACCCATAAAGGTGTAAATGGATCTTCAAGAGAAAGAAATCAAGATTGCATTCCTCTATGATTACCTCTCTAAGGATATTCACATGAAGTAGCCCCAGGACTTCATGGTTGAGGAAAGCAAAGTGTGCAAGCTAAGGAATCCATTTATGGACAGAAATAAGCTTCTTGAAGTTGGACCATAATATTTGATGAAATTATAAATGTTATGATTTCAGATAGAATCTTGATGAGCCATGTGAAGCTTAGTAGGAGTGCATTTGTGTTCATCATGCTAAATGTAGATAATATCCTAATTATTTGGAATGATATAAATATGATAATAAGTGTTTTATAGACTGGCTATTCCATACCTTGAAATATGATTTCAAAGATACCTCTTAGATCTTAGTTCTGAAGGTGCTTAGAAGCAAAGAGAAGAGGATATTAGGATTGTCACATTTGTAGTACACCTTGGACATATTCTATTCTTAGAAATTCCAAGAAAGGATTCCATCCCTTACGATATGGTACTGACCTATCTAAAGGGATAGCATCTCAAAGAGTTAAGGAAGTGAATGCTAAAACTGCTTGCACTTGTGCATCAGTTACGAGAAGCTGAGTGTATGCTAGATGTGTACAAAAGCCAGATATCTGCCATGTAGTGGGAGTAGTAAACTGTTACTAATCCTAATATGGATAGAAAACACTTCATTGCAGTAATAACAATATCTTCATAGAGGACAAGATTTTTGAGATAGTGATCTCAAAGTCTTATCTTCAAAGACTTAAGACTTTATAGATAGAGATCTAAAAGGTCTTAGCCGTGGATACCTTAGGAGATAGAGATCTCCAGGAATAAAGGTATTCTGATAAGGATTATGGAAATACTGGTTATGATAATTGTTAAGCTGTAGTGTCAAGGACACTGTAACTAACAAGATTGAGTATAGGTTGCGTATGATGCAACATTCGCATTAGATGCGAGAACTGTTACTGGGGATATGCAAGTGCCGTAAAAGGACTTGGCGTAGTCTCGTGGGAACAGAGTGACTGATAAGCTTACCTAGCTATTTTCTAAATAACCTATGATTATCACACGAGTGTGGGTTTAAATGATTAGCCCATTAATGGCTCTTTGGGCTAGTGGGAGATTGTTGGACAAGCTATCCCACGACGAGCCATTATGCAATAAATGTTATTGCAAATATCATTCCCTGATCTGAAATGAAGAATAAATAATTTGCATAATAGGTCCCTTTGTACAATTAGGGTTATGTACCATGGCCATCTTGATGATCATACAGCTGTTGATTCAACTTTTGAATCATAGAGGCTAGTGCTTGGATGAATATCTAAAGAGTTAGATTGAGGACTCATCAAGCACCGTCAAATGATTGCTAAGAGATGATCTCCATCCTGAGTCGGAGATGGCAATCCTTATCTCTAAAGGCTGATATCTGACCGATCTCTTGATGCAGGTCCTCTGCATAGGAATAGAGATTCGGAGGTGTTAGATTAGTTAGGTCAAAGAGTTGACTTAACGAGATCTAGATAACCAAAGTCCTATATTGTATGCTGTCACGATACAGGAATGCATCCTCTGACCGGAGACAGATGTGTTACTATATGTTTGAGTATGTACATTTGGCAGACCAATAGGTTGATGACCTAACCATGGTCTATACACCGGGCGCGCTGGTGTGCATATAAGGGCATATGAGTAATATGATCTATCAAAGGGATCATACAGGTTCATTACTGAACCGGAAGACATGAGCTCACTGATGAGATATTGGGAAGAATCAAATTCCGTGCGCACGGTCGTCTCGCTTTGGAAGCTTGACTGAATTTGTAGGTTTGATATGTACTTTTGGGAAGTATATGATCAATATCTAGGTATGACATACGCTTTTGGAAAGTGTATGATCGATACCGACTTCTAATGATCAAATGAGAAACTTACTGATAGAACCCTGAAGTAGACAATGTAAAGTTGATCTAATACTTCGGGTTTATTCTGAGTCTTCCAGTATGCAGGATGAACAAGTATTGGGAATACCTGAGGGTGATGTGATCATAAACGATTGTATAACCATGATGCTTCCATTCCTAGGGAGTGAAGAAATGGGTCTGGATTTTAGCGACTCCTCTCAGTAGAGAAGTAATCTGATCTTGGTCTAAATGTTGGACATTGATATGAATATGATTCAGATGCAATGAGAAGATTAGATTTGCGGTCTTGATTTAATCAAGCATCTATGGGAGGCCCGGAATGTGGATTTGAGATATGATCTCAATATCCAAGTCAATATACGTGGAACAATACAATCGCCATGTCCTTATCTCCAAGTATTCACGGAGAAAGCGCATTATCCTTGAAAGAGTTCATGGATAATTTCATTGTTGATATGAGTATCCGAGCATTGAAAAAATGGATAATTAAATGTGATTTAATTATCATGATTATAAAGAGAGCTATCTTAGATAATTAAATGTGATTTGATTATCAAAGATATAAATAATGTGAATATGATTCATATTATTTGAGCACATGAGAATAGAGATCCAAGATGATTAAATATAATTTAATTATCATGGATATGAATAATATGAATAGCAATATCCATATTAATCATATATATTATAAATGTGATTTATAATATATAAGAGAGAGCAATTTGTAATTTACATTTGTTAATTAAATGTTGATGTGAATTGGATTCACATTGCACATTAAATTGAAAATATATGTTACATTTTATTTTGGGTTGTGAATGTTATTCACAAATTTCCAATGGCATGATTGCAATGTTCACAAAATAAATTGGATTTATTTCTGTGAAATTATTTGAAACAAAATTTTTGCAAATATTGGAGAGAATCATGAGATAAAGCAATCTCATGTAATATAGAAAGGAGGATACCTTCCTAATAAGGAGAGGGGACGGCTACCAAGTCCTTATAGGACTCATAGCCGTCCTCCACCCTTTATGGAAGGAGGCTTGCCTCCTTCCTACTTCTCTAATGGAGATTGATTTGATATAAATCAAATTTATATTTATTATATATTTGATTTTTTTATTAAATTAATTGTTGTTGGTTTTTTACCAATAAAATCCTAGCCATTGAAAGAAAAACAATCAATGAGAGCCATTGGATTTGTGTTGTCCAATGGATTGAGATCCATGGATCCCAAAATGTTATAAAAGGAGAGGCACCCCATTGCTCTTCTTTACACAATGCTTTTAAAGCATATATCTCTCTCTCTTTCTCTCTACACGTCAGCCCTCTCTCTCCCTCTCATGGCTGTCCACCATGGATGCCCTAGAGAGGTTCTCCATCGTCGCAGCTTCGTCGTTATGCTACCCGATTGTTTGCTCATGGATCTTTGTCTCCTTCAGTACGCCTCGCTCGTGAAGAAGACGATGGATCTCGTGTGTCGAGATCAGAAGATCCACCGCTTGGATCATCAACATGGATTGCGAGAAGCATGCGGTTCATCCCCGTGCTCACTAGCGTCTCCTCCGTCGGATCGGACTTGAGACAGGAGGTCTCTTCGTTTAGAGACTCGATCACAACCACGCTTCAAAAGGTAATCCTATTACTTGTTTGTGGTTTAGACGAAACGATCCGAGAAGTGTTCTTGGATCATGTGGTTTCGTCGCATGAAATTTTTTTAATTTCCGCTGCCTAGAACAACTAGTCCGACTAGTCATTCTTCGTCGTATTTGATACGACGCTCATGCTTCCGTGATGCGCTTGAGGATTATACCATATCCTTCAATACGTCTGCTCTGGTCTGGGACCGTCAGTGCGCTCCTCGATGTTGGCCATGGTCTCTGCAAAGGCAAAAGACCCAAACTCAGGTACCGATAAATCAACTGACTGCTGCTCTCTTTGATCGAGCACTGGTACCTCAGAACTGGTGGTAGAAGGGTGGTCAAGGGGGAACAAGGTGGAATCAAACTCGGATTTGGAGAGCGGGTCTCGGCTCTCACGAACCAACCTAGATGAGCGGGTTGGAGTGCTGTAAAGCGGTGCAACCAAAGGCTGCCTAAGGGACCTCCTGCCCATCATCTCGACCTGGCGAGTGAATGTGGATGAGATCTGAAAACAGACCAGATGAGAAAGCAAACCGCCGATTCACCCACTCAACGCAGAGCTGCAGACCGTAAAGATTCAGTTAATTATCTTGTCAATTTTTATTAGGTGATCAATCAGTCATTCATAGCGATTAAGCGAGCTGATAGGAATCCAATACTCCCAACAGACTGTCCCATATAAAAGGCCGGCAGTCTGTTTGGAAATCGGATGTGGCTCTAGCCTAGTGTGCAGGTCACTCTCTCACTCATCCAAACCAAACAATGAGGGGGTTACTCTCCCCAAGACAGATTTTTAGGTTAAATGTGTGTTAGGGTCAAGTGTGTTTAGCAGTCCCAATTTTATAGTTTATGTTTTTTAGGTATTTTTCAGATCAAACAACGCCTAACGAATTTTTGGGTTCTGTTCATAATTTAAGTTTGAAAACTAGGAGAGAAGGAGAAAAAGTCGATCCGCGATCAAACACAATGATGCATTCATAGTAAAAAATGCGTACTTGACTCCAGCTCTCTACATGCAGAGTGATCCGTGCATAAAAGTAAAGACTGAAATAAAACTATCTATATGATGTACGAGGAAAACGGACTTAGATGAAGCAATTATACACGAGAAGCACAGTAGTCGGGTAATCAAACTAAAGTCTTGAGTCCGATCTTGGGAACCACTCGATGTCCACCACAATGGATCCTGCACGTGCTGTATGGGGTTCCTCACGGCACGTGGACTCGAGCCTAATTACGCTGACTTTTTCTTTGTGGTTTAATTAATTAGATCCAATTATCGAACTATAGGTACAAGCAGCTAATTAGGGTTGGGCCTTAATTAATTACGTCACGATCAGATAAAATCCTAAGGTTAAGGCTAAATCTTCGAAAATCAGATAAGCAGTAAATAGACAATAAAAACAAAACCGGCAAAAACCACGGCGAGGTCCTCCAAGCACACCTGTGCTCGGTGAAACAGACCCCGATAAGCACCAAAAGTCTCTAAGTATCTGAGTCTGTCCCTATATTGTTAGAATAATTAGTCTGTGGAAAATAAAACTAATCTACGACTATTCTATGGCTATCTACGCTGCCAAACTCATGTTCGCCTTCCTCGCGCTCTCCCGCGGCTCTATATAGAAAAGAGCTGCCTCCAAGTCTCGCAGTTGCGTCAGCTTCCCGAAGAAAGCTGCCTCGATCCCCGATCCCTCGCACAAAAATCAAACAGAAGTGGGCCAATCCATAAATTATTATAAAAATGTGACAAAAATGGAATACAAAATTATTGCTAGATACTGCAAGTAAATATAGAAGGCCGAAAAATGAAAATCGACTACTAAGTCGTGATCCCCGACAACGGCGCTATTATGATGAGCGCGAGTAACCAAGCGATTAAGTTAAAGAGGTATCAATGGTCGTTGCGACCTCAACCCCTTGGATCGGGCTCAATCAAGAAAATCAAGACCACCAAATATAAATCAAGAAAATCAAACAAATAGCGGTCTCTCTATTTTATTTTATCTGCTATAGATACCAGGGTCGAACACAAGGAACACGAGATGGCAAAAACCTACGAAGTAGTCGGAAATCAAAAACAAAACAAATAACGTATTTTTGGTGGATTTTTAGGTTTTTATTTTTTTTTGTGATTTTTAATTATAAAGAAAATGTAAAAGAAGGGGAAAAAGTTACCAACAACAAATTATTTAATACCTCAAAACAAGTCAAAAAATAAAAATAAATGTTTTGGGGATTTATGAATATTCAGATGTTTTTGGTATTTTTCTCAGATTTTTGTGATTTTTAGTTGATTTTATAAAAATGAAATAAAGGCAAAACTGCAAGCTACTATGCAGCCAGACTCTAAAGGCTATTAAAAATAAAAAATAGCCTATAAAGTTTAGCAACAATTTTATAAAAAACTACAAGTAAAAACCTAATTACAAGAAAAGAAATTGCATTTTTTATTTTTTTCTGAATTTTTAATGATTTTTTTGAGTTTTTTAGTGTTTTTTTAATTTTTAAGGTTTTATAAGTCCAAATACAATGAAATTCGGACAGAAGCAAGAACACACAAAAAAAGCACAAAACAAATTTTTTGTATTGTTTAGAGGGGTTTTAATATTTTTTGTTGTTTTTTCAATTTAGACAGTAGAAAAATAAGGATTTTTTGAATTTTTAAAAATAGAAAATGAAAACAAAAAACGTTCTAAAAAATTACTGAATTTTTTACACAGTGACAGGGGCCATGTTTCCAAATTTCAAGAGATTTGGAGTCAAATTGCTATTTTATTCAACCAGTCAAACATGCACAACACACAGGGACTGAAATGCAAATAAAACAAGTTCCCAGGACTAATTATTAACAAGCTTTAAAAGTACGAGGGGCCTACTTGATGACCACAAAAACCAAAAGCAACTAAGGTAGAGAAATATAAACAAGGTCGTTGCGACCTTAGTCGCTCGAGAAATCCGGATCAACAAGAAAAATTAAGTGCAGACCACCAAACAGAGATAAAAGCCAAATAAAACTAATAGCGGTCCTGGCTATTGGATTAGACTGGTATAGCGACCAGGGTTGGACTCAGGGAGCACATGATGGCCTTGCGACCTACGAAGTAGTCTAAAAATAGAATAAAGTGTTTTTGGTGGATTTTTTGGGTTTTTATATTTTTTGGATTTTTAAATTAATTAAGAAAATAAGAAAAGCACACAAATGGAAACTCCCAACAATTATTTATCTACTCAAAAATCACCCAAAAATTCAAATAAAAATAATTTTATGTTTTTTATATTTTTTATTGTTTTTGATTAATTTTTGGTAATTTTCTGATTTTTATTAAATTCTATAAAAATCAAACAAAGCAAGAAAACAGGGGTACTGTCCAGCCAGGTGTCAAGGGCCAATTTAAAATGCAAAATGGCCCTATTAACACCTGGAGATAATTTTCCTGAAAACTAGAAAGTATAAGGAAAATTTAGGCACCGGAATTATTGTTTTTGGATTTTCAAATAATTATTAGAATTTTTATATAGCATTTTAGGGTTTTGTAATTTTTATGGGTTTTATGAAGTAAAAAATAACCTAAATAGGTCAGAAAATCAAACAAGGTAAAATAGACATACCTAATTTTTTTGTAATTTTTAGAGGTGTTTTAATATTTTTTTGTGATTTTTCAAGTTAGACAGTAAAGAAACTGCGTGTTTTTGAATTTTTAAAAATAATAAATGCAATAAAAAATGTCTCCAAAATTTACAGAAAATTTTACACCATGGCAGGAACCATGTATCCAATTTTCATTAAATTTGGAGTTAATTTGCTATTTTATTAAAAATATAAAGAAGGGTACATTGCACAGGGACCTGTACGCAAATAGTGCAAAGTTCAGGGGGTCCGGTGCAATTTTTCCAAGAAAACACACGCGAGGCGCGTGTCCTGGGCACTCAGGGACCTAATTGCAAAGAAAATAAGATTCCTAGACTAAATAGTAACAAGTACTAAAAGTCCAGGGGCCTTATTGTAAAATACCCCCTAACGCACATGCACATTAAAACCATTCACAGGGGCAAATCTGCAATTAATAAAAGTATAAATGCATTCAAGAACACCCTGAAACTATGAGTCCATTCATGCAAATAACCCAACAAAGCACGTGTCGATGCGCGTGTTCCACTACACAGGGGTATAAATGCAAATACGATAAAAAACAAGGTCCACAATGCAAATTACCCAACGTAAATAAAATATCTAAAATATTTACAAGACTAAATAATAAATGCGAAAACTAAAGGGGCCTAAGAGCAATTTACCCCTTTATTGTTGACGGCTGATGTAGCGCCACGTAGCTGATCCAACGGGTGAGAATGATGGCGCCTTAACCACGAAATGCAAGCCGGATCGAGCGGTTGAGAGTCCACCACGTGGCTGATCTGACGGTCCTCATATGCTGTGGCGAAACCCTTAGTGGATCAACGGTGGAGAAGACGACACGTGGAGATCGGACGGCTCTGGAGTCACGGGTACCTCTTCATATGATCGTGCGGCTCAGATCGGTCCTCAGATGGATCGAATGGTTGCAAAGATCCTCAAATGGGTGGCCAAGATCTGATCTGGAGCGAGAGGACGATCTGACGGTCATGGAGGTCGAAGGACGAACTGGTCGCCGGCGAAGTTCGCCGAGCTCGTGTGTGCGCTGCAGTCCTCCTCGGAGGCCACGGATGATCGGAGAAGATGCGTGAGGGCCTTCTGCGTCGAATGGCACCCTCCGATGACTCGACGGAGCTCTAGGGAGCTCAGGCGAGTCCGGCGGAGGTCGAGCTGCTGCACCTGGATGTCGAAGCCCTCAGATGGGCTTCCTGGGACCTGCAAAGATGTGCAACGAACTCACGGGTCGAGGGCAAAGTGCCTCGACCCTGTAAGCGGGGGTGAAAGTGGTCGGTGCGACGAGGCGTGCGAGTTCCGGCGATGCGACGGTGGAGGAACTCGACTCCCAGATCCTGTGCGAGCTGGGTTGGATGAAGGGGTGGAGAACGTGCGCGGGAAGAAGGCGAACGTGATAGGGTGGTCCGATGATCGAGACGAAGGCGGAGATGGCCGGAATAGAAAGTGAACGGCGTCGGGTAGATTTGAGCGTAATGGAAAATTAAAGAAAAGGAAAGGAAACTACGGCTACCTGGGCGGATAGGTCGACTGGGCTTGAGCTTAAGAAGCTCTGGGTCGTCGCCTCGCGGGTCATCAAGGCCCAAGGCTCGAGCTCCACCTTTAGGCGGAGCACGACGGCGCTAAGACGCCGGATTAGTGGCCGAGACGTCTCCTCCTCGCTGCAACAACACCCGGAGCGAGCTGTCACTCTCGCGAAGGCACTGGAGGTCACTGGGTGGAAGGCGAATGAGCCAAAGATCGGGAAAATGGAGGCGGAGCTCGGCATTTATACAGCCAGGTGTCCGGCTAAAGTCGATCGGGTAGGGCTGCTCAGAGCGCGGACCCCGAGGCGGGCATCCCGACGAGGGTGTCGGATCTGGCACGAACGAGTAGGACCCTGGGTTTGGGTAGACGGAGGTCGGGTCGTGACGCGAAAAATCTGAGAAATCGGGTCGGGCGTCACGACCCGTGGGAGGTGGTCCACATGGGGGAGTTGACCGGGTGGTCAACGTCCCCCGTGGACCAATGAGAGAAGGCCAACTCAGAAAAATTTAGAAATTAATTTAAAAATAGAAAATGGCTGATTTATTAAAAACTCAAAACATAAAAAATGTTTATTTTAATTTTTTCTATTTTTTTGGTGATTTTTAATTAATTTTTTGAATAAAAATAAGGTATTTACACTAGGGTGTTATATACAGGTATATGTACAATATGGCTTTTTAATTTTTGATTTTTAATTTGTTATTTTTGTACATTTTTATTCCCATTTTATATTTTATTTATTTATAGCATAAAATTAGGAATAAAAGGGTATTTTTATTTTATTTTTATTATTTATATACAAAGGTGAAATAAATAGCTATATACATTTATATACATGGTACATGTACAATGTTATTTTTGGTTTTTAATTTTGTTCTTATTATTTTGGTTTTTGTTTTTATGGTTTTTATTTTATTTATTTACATCATAAAGTAAGGAGTATATATAAATTTTATGGAAATTAATTTATTTATTTATAGGGTTAAATAAATATAGATAAGTGTGCTATGTACAAGGTGACTATGTGTAATAGAGTTATTTTTATTGTCTTTTTAATTTTTTTTCAATTTTTATTTGGATTTTATATTTACAAGTAAATACAAATATGTACAAGACACTTTTATTCTATTTTTAGAGGGAAATATATTTATTATTTTTACAGAGATATTTACACACATGAGCTCCCTATCTCTCTCTACTTTGGCTTTTATGCGGTCAGGCACATGCTGAGCCCTCCCTTGGGATTAGGTTGCTCAATATTTATTCTAAATGTTTTCCTCTTTTTCTTTTGTCTCTTTATTCTTTTACTTTTGCACAAAAACATGCTAATTATTAAACTTTATACAATGCATGCTTTTGGTAATTATTTGTATTTACATGAATATACATGTATTTGCAAAGGTTTTTGTAGCTAAAATATAAGAATAAAGAGTGATGAATGGGTATTCATCACCCCCCTATGCTTAACTTTGCTAGTCCCTTAGCAAACACTTATTTGAAAAAGAAGTGAAAAAGAGAAAGAAAAAGGAAAAGAGGAGAATATACATGGATTAAGGCTGATTATTAAACTTGCCTTCATTAAATTGAAATATGGAGCTCGATCAGATCTTTGGATTATTAATGTGTTGGAACCTTATTTGGACTTAAGCTTAAAACTCAACAACCCCTAAGTTCCACCAGTCTATGGACAAGACTCCTCAATAAACCATATCAGAACAAGTGTACATACACAAACTCTAATGACCATGAATCTTTCCATGCAGTGTAAGTGATAGTAGCTCCCTACCTCAGAAGTAACGAAGAAACAACCTCCCTCAACCTGGTAACTCTAAAGCCTCGGTCTAACAACTCTTTCCTCGAGAAGCGGGGTATTCCCTTCTAAGTTCAAGTGCAACCGGCTCAAGAAGAGGGGGAAGAAGAGAATGGACCATGGCAAGTGTAGCCATGTATCCTTGGGAGCTCTAACCAGTGTAGCCGAGTCTCCCGCTGAAAGCTTCATGAGATGTAACATGGATACCATAAACTTTTGCTTTATTTGACTATATACACTCCGGTGGGGTTATTAAATTTTCAATCCGACCCACCACTTTTTTGGAGTTCTTTTTCTTTTTGCACATATTTTATTTTTTATTTTATGTTTTTTTCATGTGCATTGTACAACATATCTACATGGTGCAGCATATATACAAGGAATTTTTCCTCTTGAGCTAGTAGACTATCCCTCTTTTGAAGCTTTATTGCAACCCATAGCTTCTGTCTTTAGCCTTCATCACCACTAGACCAAATTGAGGTGCACTTCCTTCACTAAAAGAAGAAGAGAGGTTCCGCCTAGAAGTACTACCCTCATATGCTCCCATAAGCCAAAGGAAACTGCCTCCTCACCACCTCATCCGTGGAGAGCTATGTGTAAAGTGCTGGTGCAAGTCAAGCCATTGTCCCTAAGAGTCATGCGTGTGTTGTTAAGTGCTCTACTTAGGCTCATCGAGATGACATATGCTCATAGCCTAGTGGACTCAAAGAATTAAGTCTCAATGGACCTGAAAAGCTTTAACCCTAAGTCCTATAAGGTTCCTCTTAGAATTATGTAGATTAAGATCTTAATCAAGCTCCATTTCCTAGTTTAATTCCAGGCTAGTTTAAATGTCAACTCTGATCCAGGAAAAACCATACAAGTATATACAAAGATGCTTATTTACAAATATTTACAATCGTGCAAAACTTTTGAAAAATGTTTCGAAATCATGAATGTATGCATGAGTGCAAGTTTTGCCAAATATTTACAAACATTTACACAAGGTTTTTGCAAACTTTTTGTTTTCAAAACATTTTGTAAAAATTTTGTACTATATATATAATTTTGATATACACATATTTACAAATCCTTTACACAAATCATTTTACAATCATTTGTACAAAAATTATTTGTATAAATAAATAGGTATGTGCAAGATGAATTTTATATATACAAGGGAAAAATTTTAAATTTTATGGGTTTTTAGCCATTTTTATTTATTCATACACTCACACAAAGTACGAGTTATGGCTAAAGTATATATGAAATATATACATACCCCCCTATACTTAGCTTGAACGATGTCCTCAGAGTGATCACGAGCGATGAAGAAGACATAACTCGTGCTTAGTATAGGGAAGTGAAAAGAAATGGCTATATACAGAGATGAATCAAATAGTAGAATGAATAGAAGATCAAGAGAGTCTCGGCTTTCCCCCTATACTTAGGATCAAGTAATCCTAAGTATAGCAAGCTGTACATGAAGGGAAATCCGAGTGAAGGATGTACAGAATCTCCCCCCCTATACTTAGGGTGAAATATCCCTATGTATAGACAGCAAAACATGGGCAGAAAGGATAAAAAGAATACCCAAAGGTCCTACATCCCCCCTATACTTAGGGTAAGGTACACCCTAAGTATAACATAATCATGAGATGAGAACAGGGATGTGGGACTAAAGAATAGAGTGATATAGACAACTGGATCTATACAGGTCGGAAGAACAGTGATAATCAGGCGTGAGATGCAATAGATGTGAGTAGAGAGACCACATCTCACGCAAAATGAATAGGGGCAACATCAACGACCCTCGGCTCATGGTCTAGAAATGTCTTGAGCCGCTGGCCGTTCACTCGAAAGGTACTCTCAGAAGACAACTCAGATAAATAAATGCTCCTGTTGTCGTGTACCTTTCTCACAAGATAAGGTCCCTTCCATTTGCTCTGTATTTTCCCTGGAAATAGACGAAGCCTAGCATCAAACAACCATACTCTCTGTCCAGGCTCAAAATGCTTGTGGCTGATATGAGAATCATGCCACTCCTTCACTCTCTCCTTATACTGTAGGCTGTTTGAGAAGGCGGTATCACGAAGCTCCTCCAGGGCTGCTAACTCTGCCCTCCTCTGGTCTCCTACACTATCTGGATCTAAAAGAATATCTGTGACTGCCCAAAGTGACTTGTGCCTCAACACAACAGGTAAATGGCACGGCTTGCCATAAACGAGGCGAAAGGGAGATGTGCCCAATGGTGTCTTGAAAGACGCCCTATATTCCCACAAGACCAAGTCCAAAAGCTGTGATCAATCCTTTCGGTCAGAGCGGATGACTTTCTGCAATATAGTCTTGATCTCCCTGTTCGACACCTCGGCTAGACCATTCGTCTATGGATGGTATGGAGTGACAACTCGATGGTCTATACCGAACTCGCTAGCAAGGGCCTTCTTCTGGTCGTTGATGAAATGAGACCCCCCATCTGAAATCAATACTTGAGGTACCCCGAACTACGTGATGATGTGCTTCCTCAAAAATCTGCAAACTGTCCTGGCATCAACGGCTCGGGCGGGGATAGCCTTAACCCAACGACTCACATAATCTACGGCCAACAGAATGTACTCAATCCCTGACTCTTAGGGAATGGACCCTTGAAATCGATGCCCCATGCGTCAAAAACCTCACAGAAGTGTATGGGCTGCATCGGCATCATATCACGCTGTCCACAAGTGCACATCCTCTGACAGTCAGTACACCTCTTCACGAACTCATCAGAGTCCTTAAAGAGGGTAGGCCACCACAAGCTGGATTGGAGCACTTTCTGTGCCGTTCTCCTCCCAGAATGATGTCCTCCTGCCTCAAGCTTGTGGCAGTAAGTGAGGACGCTGTGATGCTCCTCCTGAGGAATGCACCTACGCCAGATACTATCCCCTCCCTCATGGTAAAGGATGGGATCCTCCCAATGGTAAAACTTGGCCTTCGCGAGGAAGGTCTCAAGTTTCTGCCTGGGCCAATCTTGTGGAACTTTCTTGGTGACAAGAAAGTTCACAATGTCGGCATACCACGGAAGAGAGGCGATAGCAAGGATCACCTCATCTGGGAAGGTCTCACAAATGGGATCAAGCTGCTCCGAATCCTCAGGCTGCTCTAAACGGGAGAGATGATCCGCCACCACATTCTTATCTCCAGGCTTATCCTTAATATCTATATCAAACTCCTGGAGTAGAAGGATCCATCTAGTCAGTCTAGCCTTGGCATCCTTCTTTGCCATGAGGTACCTGATGGCGGTATGATCAGTATACAAGGTCACTCTAGATCCAATAATGTACGATCTGAACTTATCTAGGGCGAAAACTACGGCTAGCATCTCCTTCTCTATGACTGTGTAGTTCCGCTGCGCGGAATCCAGTGTCCGGCTAGGGTAGTGGATGGCAAATGGAACTCCGTCCCTCCTCTGTCCTAACACGGCCCCCACGGCAAAATCGGAGGCGTCCGTCATGATCTCGAATGGGAGAGACCAATCGGGTGGCTGAAGGACAGGAGCCTCTATGACATTCCTCTTGAGAGTCTTAAACGACGAAAGACACTTGTCATCGACAAGGAACTCGGTGTCTTTCGTCAGCAGGTCGGTCAACGGTCGGGCAACCCTACTGAAATCACGAATGAATCGTCGGTAGAAACCAACGTGCCCCAGGAATGACCGTAACTGCCGTAAATTGGACGGTGGTGTGAGTTTTCTAATGACATCTACCTTGGCCGGATCAACCTCCATGCCCCTGTTGGAGATGATATGGCCAAGCACCGTCCCTTGAGTCACCATGAAGTGACTCTTCTCCCAAGATAGAACCAAGCGAACCTCAATACATCGGTGAAGTACTCGGTCTAGGCAGTCAAGACAGGAGTCGAATCCGTCGTCGTAAACTGAGAAATCATCCATGAAGACCTCCAAGCACTCCCCTACCATGTCCGAAAAGATCGATAGCATGCATCTCTGAAAAGTCGCAGGGGCTTTGCATAGCCCAAATGGCATGCGTCGGAAGGCGTATGTGCCGAAGGGACAGGTAAAGGTAGTCTTATCCTGGTCCTCAGGAGCGATGGCCACCTGGTTGTAGCCCGAGTACCCATCCAGAAAACAATAGTGGCTCTTCCCTGCCAGTCTCTCAATGATCTGATCTATAAAGGGCTGGGGGAAATGATCCTTCTTGGTGGCCTGATTGAGTCGTCTGTAATCCACGCAGACTCGCCAAGAAATAGGTACTCGTGTAGCAATCTCCTCTCCAGACTCGCTGACTACTGTAGTGATGCCCGTCTTCTTGGGCACCACATGCAAAGGGCTGACCCACTTGGAGTCGGAGATGGGGTAGATAAAATCGGTGCTCCACCATTTCGATATCTCCTTCATGACAACCTCTCTCAGATTCAGGTTCAGCCGCTGCTAGAACTCACGCGACGGCTTCGCCTCATCCTCGAGATAGATATGGTGAGAGCATAGAGTCGGACTAATCCCCTGGAGATTTGCTACGCTCCATCCTATCGCCTTGCGGTTCTTTTCAAGAACCCCCATCAAACGGGATTCTTGCTCTCCAGTCAAATCGGCTGAGATAATGACTGGGTACATCTCATGCTCACCCGCAAGGAACCTATACTTTAGCGATGCGGGAAGTGGCTTCAGCTCTGGACAACTGGGTGCTGGCAAATCTGGCTTCGAAAGAAGCTGTGTGTATGCTGGCAAATCTGCTTGGGAGAATGAGAACGTACTCTCACAAACTGGATCTGAGGAAGGCTGCTCAGCTGAACTGCCTCTGATCTGCTCGGCATCTACCTCCTCTCTATCTGCAGGCTCAATGGAAGTCAGGTCTGGCATGTAATCATCACAATATGCCCAATCAGACTCTGACTCCGAGGGATCTGTCATCCAAGGTGGCATCAGCACCACCATCATCACAAAAATCTGTCTCACGGTCGAGAACCGGCTCTGCTGCCTCTGAAGTATCCTGAACCAGGAACGCACTCTCCAGGCTCTCCTCTGCTATCGTCTCTGCATCAGCGGAATCTGAAAGTGAGAGGATGGCCTGTGCGTCGGGATCTGCCCAAACTGCCTCATCGTTTGTGATCACAAAGTCACAATCCTGGTGGATGTCTAGCCCTGCATCTGTCAGCTGCTCTGTATCTGAAGTGGTCTCTGAGCATGATCTGTCTCCGATTCGGCTGTCCTCGACCGTCTCTATTTGTACACTTTCACCCTCGACGCGAAAGTATACCTTCCCTCTATCATGGTCAGTCACCGCCTTGGCTGTGGCCAAGAGCGGACGACCGAGAATGATGGGGGTATCGGTCACGGACTCAGGGATCTCCATGTCCAACACTACGAAGTCCACGGGGAATCGCAGGCCCTGAATCGTGACGACAACGTATCGCAACAACCCCTTCGGCCTCTTGACAGATCGATCAGCAAACTGAAGGACTGTCCTGCTCTGTCTAAGATTGTCCAACTCGAAGCGGTCGAGAAGGGCTGCCGGAAGGAGGTTGATCGATGATCCGCTATCTAATAGAGTACGATCGAACCTCTGCTCTCTGATGTGGCATCTGACATAAGGGGCTCCTGAATCTGGCCTCTTGGCCGGCAGACAGTTCTGGATCGCGAAACACGTGGCTTTCGTCAGCACATGGATCTCTGAGTGGTGGTTCCTCCTCTTCCTCCTGATTGTGGTCATGTCTCTAAGTGAACGTTGGAGAAGAGGGATGTGCTGCAAAGCCTCCTGAAGAGTCAGCTGTATGTGAAATCGATCTATCATCTGCTAGATGAACTCTTCCTGATCTCTTTTTTTTGGATTTTCTTTTTTCTTCCCCTTCCCCATCTGAAGGGCTCTAGGGAAAGGGAACACTGGGTTCTTCTCAGATGAAGGACTAAGAAAAGGTCTAGACGGCTCGACGGCCGGATCCACACATACAACACGCACCACAGTGGGACCAGAAAAAACCAATCCTTTTCCTTTATTCGCAACAGAGTTCCGTGATACATCAGAAGTAGGAAAAACAACAGGTCTCTCAGAATGAACATGGGTGGCCTCAGCACCACCATCGGCTGGATCAACTGGAAGACTCGCGACCTCATTACCGTGCTCTGGCTCGGCAAAATGGGTGGCCTCAGTACCACCTCCTCGAACTGGTGAAACGGCGACCTCAGCACCGTCGGTGGAGTCAGCATCCTTGGTGGCATCAGTACCACCATCGTCATCTCTAGCGGCCTCAGTACCGCTCTCCTCCTCCTCGTCGGACGCTCTGGTTGGATCCTCATAATGTGGCTCAGACGAGGCACCGCCTGCTGGTATCCTACCGCTCCTAAGTGTGACAAAATCAGTATCAAACAGATATCCAGTCATATCACCAAATGCATCACTAGGAGTGGTATACTCAGTACAAACTACCTGCTCAGATTTCCGCTTCAGGCTGTTGGGGTTCGGCTCGATCTGGGCAGGGATGGCGGCCTTCCCTCTCACAATGTCCCGCATCTCCTGGCGGAACTCGTCCATCTCCCGTCGAAAGGTAGCCTGCTGATCAATGAGAAGGCGGGCTATATCATCCAAGACGGGGCTCTCATGGGAGCCCGACGGGTAGCCTCTCTGGTAATGAGGCTGCTGGAGCTGGTGCTGCTGCTGCTGAGAGGGGTATGGGTGATGCTGCTGCAGCTGGTGAGGCTGATCTCACCTCCAAGACTGTCCCTGCTGATAGGGATGAGGACCATAGGATGGCTGCTGCTGCTGCGGTGATGGGTACACTGGGGGCTGCTGCTGTGGCTGGTGCTCTCTCTGATGGCCGTACCAGCCACCCTGTCCTGACGGCTGCTGCTGGGGCTGGGTACCTCGGTCCCCCATCGGAATCCGGAATGGTCTCGTCGGATACCGGGCTGAGGGCGGTCATACCAAATCCCGTTGACATCCATCAACGGCTCTGTGTCATACTGGGGTGGCGGGAGCACTGCCAGAGGCTGATCCAGCTCGTATACCACCATCTGCAAGTCTGGAGATGGTGGTGTCTGGTAGGTGGGCTGCGGCTGCTGGTACGGCTCCGCCTATACAAGGTGGACCTGTCTAGGCTGCTGGTGTGAGCTGGAGCACTGGGACGAGCTGCTGCTGCTGCCAGAGTCTCCTCGCGACTGAAGACGGGGCTGGGAAGCCGTCTGTGCCTCCTGGAGACACATGAGCTGGGTCTTCATATCGCTCAGAGTTTGTGCCATCTGCTCCATCTGAGTGATGCCCTGGCACTGCTTCTTCTCAATCAACTCCATCCGGTCCAGCTTCTCGCTGATGATTTCCATGTCCGCGGCTGATGACTCGACCTGCGCTGCTGCTAGTGCGGACGAACTGGAAGGACCGATGTCGACCCGTGCTATCCTCTGGTACTGCATGGTCTGTGGCTGCTGGGGTCTGCCCTGAGTGTACAACCAGGTCTGGGACATCACCATGTAGTTCTCGGCCATCTCCTCGTAGACGGCCCAGACCTGGTCGTGATCCTTGGCAAAATAAGACCCGCCACAAGAAGCGTTCACCAAGCCCTGAAGCTCTGGTGTCAGCCCGCTGAAAAAGCTCTGCACGAGGTTCGGCTTGGAAATGTCGTGGTGCGGGCATCTATCAGTCAGCTCTCTGAACCTCTCCCATGCCTCATGACGAACTTCCCCAGATGTTTCAGCCAGGTGGCTGCTCTGTCTGCCAAAGAGAAGGGGAAGGCAATCATCCTGATGGTATCCTGGTCCACCTGACGATTGTGGACAGTACCGCAAATCATCTAAAACTCTTTAAGGTGGAGATGAGGCTCCTCAGTGGCCAACCCATGGAACCGGGGTAGAAGCTGCAAAGTGTTCGGGGGGGGACTTAAAGTCCCCCACGATCGCTGGTATCACCACCCAACGGTGCGTCAGAGTCGATCCGAGATTGTGGTTCTCCCACATCGATCTCGGTGGTCCTGCTCCTGCTGCTGCGGCAGCTGCCACATCGTCAGGTCCTCTTTCGCGGTTCTCGCGGTCGGCTCTCAACTGCTCAAGCTCTCGCCTCATCTCTATCATGAATGCCCCCTGATCCCTCAACTACTGCTGTACTGACTCAAGGGAGGCGATCAGGGTGGAGTTGATCGAACCCTGGTCCAGAACAAAATGCTCCTCCTGTGGACCTCTGGAGCGATCATCACTAGTGCCGGCCATGGTCTCTGAAAAATCAAAACAACCGAACTCAGGTGCCGATAAATTATCTGTCTGTTTCTCCTCTGGCACTGGTATCTCGGTATCAGAAGAAGAAGGGTGGTCGAGGGGGAACAGGGCGGAGTCGTACTCAGATTCGGAGAGCGGGTCTGAGCTCCCACGAACCGACCTAGATGAATGGGTCGAAGTGCTAAAAAGCGGTGCAGCCAGAGGCTGCCTAAGAGACCTCCTGCCCATCATTGTGATCTGGCGAGTAAGGCGGATGAGATCTGGAAAAACTATGATCACAAGCAAACCCCCAGTTCACCAACGCAATGCGAGCTGAAGACCGTAAAGGCTCGGTCAATTATCTTGTCAATTTTATTTTGGTGAACAATCAAGATATCAGAGCGATTACATGACATGTTGGGATATCCGATACTTTCCCAACCGACTGTCCCGCACAGAGGAAGTCGGTAATCAGTCGAGAATAGTACCGGAGGGCTCTACCTAGTGTTCGGGTCACTCTCTCGCACAATCAAACCAAGCAATGAGGGGGTTGCTCTCCCCAAGATAATTTTTTTAAGTCAAGTGTCTTTTAGTGATCAATAGTTTTAGCAGTCCCAATTTTATGGTTTTTCTTTTTAGGTCTTTTTCAATAAAAGCAAAAACGCCTAACGAATTTTTCGGTTCTCCTGGTTATTAAGTCCAAAACAGGGGGAGAAGTCGAAAAAGCCGATGCACGATGAAATCAATGATGCATGCAAAGTAAGAGAGGCGTACCTGACTCCAGCACTCTACATGCAATATGATCCGCGCATAATGTAAAGACAGAAAGTAAACTACCTATATGGTGCAGCGGTAAAAGCCGAGTCCTAAGCAGGCAACTTCTACTCAAACGAACCGTCTAGCTGGTCACCAGCCTCCAATCCAGAGAGTCCGGTCTAGACCCACCCCTCCTTTTCTCGACAAGTCGAGTTCAGAAGTAGCGCTTGACGGGGTGGGCTCGCGACACGTAGGCTCGAAGGTGGTGAATCAACTATTTTTATTAACTTTTTATTAGTAGGTCCAATTAACGATCTATAGGCACAAGCAGTCTATTAGGTGTATGGATCCTACTAATTACGGCACAGTCAAGCAGAAAGTCCTAGATCTAGGGGCTCGATAAAAACCGCTTAAAACCGTAAAAGGCAGCGAAAAACGAAAACCGTGAAAAAGCCACAAAAAGTCTAAGGGTCCCCCGAGCACACCGGTGCTCGGCGAAACAGACCCGAGAAAAGTCTCATTGTCCCTGTCTAGCTGCTGTCCCTGTATTATTACAATAGTTCTGATAGCAAAAATAAAAACTAAGCTACTCTACACTAAGCTTCTCCTCACGCTCTCCTGCGGCTCCGTGCAGAAGGGAGCCGCCTCCGAATCCTGCGGTTGCGCCGGCTACTCGAGAGTCGTCGCCTCGGTCCTCGGTCCCTCGCAAGAAACAAACAAAAGGTTACCTACCAAATTATTATATAAACAATGTCAGAATATAAATAAATATATATATATATATATGTATATATATACACAAAAATCTATACAGAAAACCGCGAAAAAGAAAGCCGCGGAAAAAGACGACTACTAAGCTGTGCTCCCCGGCAACGACGCCATTCTGATGACCACAAAAACCCCAAGAAACTAAGGTAGAGAAATATAAACAAGGTCGTTGCGACCTTAGTCGCTCGATAAATCCGGATCAACAAGAAAAATTAAGTGCAGACAACCAAACAGAGATAAAAGCCAAATAAAACTAATAGCGGTCCTGGTTATTGGATTAGCCTGGTATAGCGACCAGGGTTGGATTCAGGGAGCACGTGATGGCCTTACGGCCAACGAAGTAGTCTAAAAATAGAATAAAGTGTTTTTGGTGGATTTTTGGGGGTTTTATATTTTTTTGGATTTTTAAATTAATTAAGAAAATAAGAAAAGCACACAAATGGCAACTTCCAACAATTATTTATCTTCTCAAAATACACCCAAAAATTCAAATAAAAATTATTTTATGTTTTTTTATATTTTTTATTGTTTTTGGTTAATTTTTGGTAATTTTCTGATTTTTATTAAATTCTATAAAAATCAAACAAAGCAAGAAAACAGAGGTACTGTCCAGCCATGTGTCAAGGGCAATTTAAAATGCAAAATGGCCCTATTATCACCTGGAGGTAATTTTCCTGAAAACTAGAAAGTATAAGGAAAATTTAGGCCCCAGAATTATTGTTTTTGGATTTTTCAATTAATTATTAGAATTTTTATAGGTTTTTAGGGGTTTGTAATTTTTATGGGTTTTATGAAGTGAAAAATGACCAAAATAGGTCAGAAAATCAAACAAGGTAAAATAGACACTACCTAATTTTTTTGTAATTTTTAGAGGTGTTTTAATATTTTTTGTGATTTTTCAAGTTAGACAGTAAAGAAAATGCGTGTTTTTGAATTTTTAAAATAATAAATGCAATAAAAAATGTCTCCAAAATTTATAGAAAATTTTACACCATGGCAGGAGCCATGTGTCCAATTTTCATTAAATTTGGAGTTAATTTACTATTTTATTAAAAATAGAAAGAAGGGTAAAGTGCACAAGAACCTGTACGCAAATAGTGAAAAGTTCAGGGGGTCCGATGCAATTTTTCCAGAAAACACGTGCGAGGCGCATGACCTGGGCACTCAGGGACCTAATTTCAAAGAAAATAAGGTTCCTGGACTAATTAGTAACAAGTACTAAAAGTCCAGGGGCTTTATTGTAAAATACCCACTAAATAACGCACATGCACATTAAAACCATTCACAGGGGCATATCTGCAATTAGTAAAAGTATAAATGCATTCAAGAACACCCTGAAACTATGAGTCCATTCATGCAAATAACCCAACAAAGCACGTGTCGATGTACGTGTTCCACTACACACAGGGGTATAAATGCAAATACGATAAAAGACAAGGTCCACAATGCAAATTACCCAACGTAAATAAAATATCTAAAATATTTACAGGACTAGATAATAAATGCGGAAACTAAAGGGGCCTAAGAGCAATTTACCCCTTTATTAAATGTCGACGGCTGATGTAGCGCCACGTAGCTGATCCAACGGGTGAGAATGATGGCGCCTTAACCACGAAATGCAAGCCGGATCGAAAGGTTGAGAGTCCACCACGTGGCTGATCTGACGGTCCTCGTATGCTATGGCGAAACCCTCAGTGGATCAACGGTCGAGAAGACGGCACATGGAGATCGGACGACTCTGGAGTCACGGGTGCCTCTTCATATGATCGTGCGGCTCAGATCGGTCCTCAGATGGATCGAACGATGGCAAAGATCCTCAAATGGGTGGCCAAGATCTGATCTGAAGCGAGAGGACGATCTGACGGTCACGGAGGTCGGAGAACAAACTGGTCGGCGACGAAGTTCGCCGAGCTCGTGTATGCGCTGCAGTCCTCCTTGGAGGCCACGGATGATCGGAGAAGATGCGTGAGGGCCTTCCGCGTCGAATGGCACCCTCCGATGACTCGACGGAGCTCTGGGGAGCTCAGGCGACTCCGACGGAGGTCGAGCTGCTGCACCTGGATGTCGAAGCCCTCAGATGGGCTTCCTGGGACCTGCAAAGATGTGCAACGAACTCGCGGGTCGAGGGCAAAGTGCCTCGACCCTGTAAGCGGGGGTGAAAGTGGTCGGTGCGGCGAGGCGTGCGAGTTCCGGCGATGCGACGACAGAGGAACTCGACTCCCAGCTTCTGTGCGAGCTGGGTTGGGTGAAGGGGTGAAGAACGTGCGCGGGAAGACGGCGAACGTGATAGGGTGGTCCGATGATCGAGACGACGGCGGAGATGGCCGGAATCGAAGGTGAACGACGTCGGGGAGATTTAGGCGTAATGCAAAATTAAAGAAAAGGAAAGGAAACTACAGCTACCTGGGCGGATAGGTCGACTGGGCTTGATCTCAGGAAGCTCTAGGTCATCGCCTCGCGGGTCGTCGAGGCCCGAGGCTCGAGCTCTACCTTCAGGCGGAGCACGACGGCGCTAAGACGCCAGATCAGTGGCCGAGACGTCTCCTCCTCGCTGCAACAACGCCCGGAGCGAGCTATCACTCTCGCGAAGGCACTGGAGGTCACTGGGTGGAAGGCGAATGAGCCAAAGATCGGGAAAATGGAGGCGGATCTCAGCATTTATACAGCCAGGGGTCCGGCTAAAGTCGATCGGGTAGGGCAGCTCAAAGCACGGACCCCGAGGCGGGCATCCCGGCGAGGGTGTCGGATCTGGCACGAACGAGTAGGACCTTGGGTTTGGGTAGACGGAGGTCGGGTCGTGACGCGAAAAATCTGATAAATCGGATCGGGCGTCACGACCCGTGGGAGGTGGTCCACAGGGGGGAGTTGACCGGGGGGTCAACGTCCCCCGTGGACCAATGAGAGAAGGCCAACTCAGAAAATTTTGGAAATTAATTTAAAAATAGAAAATGGTCGATTTATTAAAAAGTCAAAACATAAAAAATGTTTATTTTTTTCTATTTTTTGGTGATTTTTAATTAATTTTTCGAAATAAAAATAAGGTATTTACACTAGGGTGTTATATATAGGTATATGTACAATATGGCTTTTTAATTTTTGATTTTTAATTTGTTATTTTTGTACATTTTTATTCCCATTTTATATTTTATTTATTTATAGCATAAAATTAGGAATAAAAGGGTATTTTTATTTTATTTTTATTATTTATATACAAAGGTGAAATAAATAGCTATATACATTTATATACATGGTACATGTACAATGTTATTTTTGGTTTTTAATTTTGTTCTTATTATTTTGGTTTTTGTTTTTATGGTTTTTATTTTATTTATTTACACCATAAAGTAAGGAGTATATTGAAATTTTATGGTAATTAATTTATTTATTTATAGGGTTAAATAAATATAGATAAGTGTGCTATGTACAAGGTGACTATGTCTAATAGAGTTATTTTTATTGTCTTTTTAATTTTTTTTTCAATTTTTATTTGGATTTTATATTTACAAGTAAATACAAATATGTACAAGCCACTTTTATTCTATTTTTAGAGGAAAATATATTTATTATTTTTACAATGATATTTACACACATGAGCTCCCTATCTCTCTCTACTTTGGCTTTTATGCGGTCAGGCCCATGCTGAGCCCTCCCTTGGGATTAGGTTGCTCAATATTTATTCTAAATATTTTCCTCTTTTTCTTTTGTCTCTTTATTCTTTTATTTTTGCACAAAAACATGCTAATTATTAAAATTTATACAATGCATGCTTTTGGTAATTATTTGTATTTACATGAATATACATGTATTTGCAAAGGTTTTTTAGCTAAAATATAAGAATAAAGAGTGATGAATGGGTATTCATCACTACTGTAAATTTCACGTCAATTCCAGCACATGTCCAAAAAACCATGCACAAGGGTATAAGTGCAAATATAAAAAACTATATAATCAAAGCATCACACTCATAAACCCTGAGGACATACATGCAATTGTTCCATATATGCAAGTAATGAAGCACGTACATCCACAAAAGGACTAAAATGCGAATACAAAAAACAACAAGTGCTAACATGCAAATTGTCCACATAGTGCTAATTTATTTAATATACTAAACAAGAAAAGAAAAGAACTGTAGGGGCTATGGAGCAAATTACCCAGCCAACGTAGTGGTCAGGTGGCGATGGCTGATAGGTTGAAGGTGTGTGGCTCTGGTGCAACCACCTGGCGGATGTGACGGTCCTGACGAGATGGCGGACGTGTGGCGTACGTGGCCGTTAGATCTGGTATCTAACGGCTTGACAGGAGCAGGGCATGGACGACTCGGATGCAGACTAGCAAGTGGGATCGATCCAATGGCTCCGGGAGGGTCTGGATGAACTCCTCCCTGGCGAGGTTCATCGGCGAACTGGAGGTGATCCGAGCTACTGATGGATGATCAGAGGGAGGGGTTCGACTCGCGACACCCCTCTACGTCTGGTGGCAGTGGCGGATGGAGCCCCCAATGGTCCGATCTCCGGAACGGGTGGTGTGACCTAGGTTAGCTCTGGAGAGGGGGATGAAACGCGAGCTGGGGGGCAATCTGGCTCTTATGGACCTGCAAATGAGAGCTCTCGCTCGGAGGCTCACTCCGGCAGTGGTTATTGGACAAACGACTAAGTGAAGTAGCGGGGAATGGTGGAGGACAGCTCCGGCGAAGGCGAAGGAAGGAGCCTAGCTTGATCTTGGCTCGACTAGCCAAGCTCAAGGTGATCAGATTATGGGAGAAGGATGGCGATGAAGCGGTGTGTCGATCTGAATGGCTAGGGACAGTCGATGGAGCTCTGACCACTGGGTCGGGGCCGGTGGAGGGAAAGATGAAGAATCGAAGATAAATGGAACTCGTGTTGATGAAAGGTCTACCTGACGATCACAAATCAATCCGGAGCTCCAAGAGGGTGCGACGAAGGGGGTCGCCGCCTCGACTGAGTTGCGGCGGGCTGGGAGACTTGTACGTAGCGGCGCTCCGGTCACTGCATCGAGCTGCAGCTGCAGGTGCTCTCTCCGACCACCAAAGCAGGCTTCGGTAGCTGTGACCTAAGGGAATATCTCTAGGGCAAAAGAAAGGCTTGCGGCGCGAGCTGAGAGGCTGGGAGTCGAAATGAAGAACTTTATATGCGTCTCAGGTGACAGGGAAGGACGGGCACGGGCTTGCAATCCGAGGTCGATTCGATCTCCCCTAGGGATCCGCGAAGGTGGCAGATCCACTAGGAAGAGGCTGAAGGTGGAATCGGGGCAAAAGGTCGAGTAACCCGATTGGGGAAACTCTGAGAAGTGGAGCTTAAATCGGGTTCGGGCAAAGAGGGGATCCGGGAGGGGGAGTTGACCGGGGGTCAACAACCCCTCTAAACCAATCAAAAAAAGTAAAAAGAAAAGATTTGGAAATTAAATTAAAAATAGAAAATGATTTTATTTTAAAATATTTACAAAATAAAAAAATGTTTTTTTCCAAATTTTTTTAGTGATTTTTATTTATTTTTTTGAAAAATAAATTACGGTATATACATTATAATTTTTATATACAGGTATAAAATACCTATGTATTTTTATACTTTTATTTTTAATTTCGAATTTTTGTGCAAATACTCTAATTTTATATTTTATTTATTTACAACATAAAATTTGGGATATAAAATAATTTTATTTTATTTTTATTTATTATTTACAAAGGTGAAATATATAAGTACATGTTACCTATATACATGTTAAGTACACTGTGGAAAGAGAAAACTTATTTTATTTTTGTTTTCTTTTATTTTTATCATTTTTATTTTATTTTTATAAATATGTACAAAATTATATAAACACATTTTTATTTTTAATTTTGAGAAAATAAATTATGTATATACATATATATAGGATATGTACAAGGATGAGTGGCCCTATTTCTCTCTCTACTTAATTTATTTGGCGATTAGACCCAGGTTGGGCCCTCTCTTGGGTTCAGATCACTCAATATTTATTCTAAATATTTCCCTCTTTTTCTTTATTTCTTTATTCTTTTTATTTTTGCATAAATACATGCTAATTATTCATATTTACACAAAGCATGCATTTTGGTAACTTATTGTATTTACAATCATATAGATAATATTTTGCCAAGATATCTAGCTAAAATAAAAGAATAAAGAGTGATGAATGGGGATTCATCAGGTACCATCATCAAGATATCATGCATGAAGAAGTAGTTTGATGTTGTCCCTGATATAATGGATAAGTGGGTGTAATATGAGAGAAAAAAGGAATGGCCCTGGAGGATCCCCTTGTTGCGCTCCAATGGAAGATCAGATATCTTTATCTCCAAGGTACAACCTTGCTACCTATCCATATAAGAACTCTACCCACAAAGAGATAGATGGGCATCTTTCTCTCACCTGAAGTAATAAGGCAGACCAATCCACCATATTGAAGGCATTCGAAAAATCCACTGTAAGCATGGAGAGAGAACCATCATTATGGAAAGCATTCAACACTTTGTTGACACTGTGTAGAATAGCCTCAGCTCTGCCAGAGACACCCACTTTGAACTGTAAGTCATTAAGGTATTTGGCCATAACGACTTTAGATACTGGCCACCTCCAAATAATGCCAACTGCAATGGGACGAATGCAGTTGTTTGGTTTAAGCAATAGTGTAAGCAGTGCAGACGCAATAAATTCTAATAAGGATAAAGGATGTTTCCCTCCCAAGCATAAATTAACCACATGGGTGATGGCATGTAAAAGGTCCATGACCACAACATATCCTTCTCCACACATAGCATCTAAAAGATGTTGGGCCCTTCTCTACCACAGGAGGTCCCTTTAGAGAAGGAATTAATACACCCAAGAAAGGCATCAACTTCTGCAACAAGGGGAACTTCAGAAAGAGGCAAATCCGACAAGGAGGGAGGTGGATTTCAGTGGTGTTTCGCCTCCAAATCTCTAAAGGTATCTCCATTAAAAGGTGCACACCATATGAGGACAAAACTTTAACCGTCTTTGTAAAATGGCCATGAGCAAATTTACGAAGGCATTGTCTGGCGTTGGTATTTCAATTCTTCTCTCCATTCTTAGAGCAACTACTTTCATGGTCCAAACCCACAATCACATGAGCATTCAATCATTTATGGCAATTAATTACTAAATATCTCCAAAAATTCCTCAAAAATTACATATAGATCCTGCTAACACGTAATATTTATGATAATTTTTGTGACTTAATTTAATTTTATTTGATATTTTCAAAAAATCAAAACATCAAAAAACTATTCTTTTTATTTTATAAAATATATAAAAATTTGGAAAATTATCTGAAAATTCTAAAAAAAATTTTGTATGTGTTTTGATGTGCTTTGTATTCAGTAACATGTTTGTTTGAAAATTCCCTTTGAAAACCCCAAAAATCATAAAAGACTCGTAAACTTATAAAAATCATTAAAATTCTAGAAAATTCAAAAAAAAATTTAGATCCTATTTGTTGCTCTTTTTATTGACTATATCATAAAACTCACAATCAGGACATTTGAACACTTCTAATATTTTAAATTTGCTTTTTATCTAGGCGGTACATTGTTTTCCCTATTTGTCTTTTTTTGATTTTTTATAAAATCATATAAACATTGGAAAAATCCCATAAAATCATCAAAAACATCTGAATATTTGAAAACATAAAAATTATTTTTTTCCTATTTTTGAGCATTTTTACTCTTAATAAAAGTTGTTGAAACTAGTTTTTAGCCTTGCTTATTTGTTTCCTCATTTTGAAAATATAAAAATTGCAACTTAAAACCCACAATCTGACTACTTCATACATTTTCGTGCTCCTTGTGTTCGACCCTAATTGCTATACCAGATTAAATAAATAGCGGAGACTGATGAATCACCATTCATCGCTCTTTATTCCGTTATTTTAGCTAGAAACCTTGGTGAAATACCATGTAAATGTTTGTAAATAGAATGAATTGTCAAAATGCATGCTTAATATAAATAACTATAATTAGCCTATTTTTGCATAAAAATAAAGGAATAAAGAAAAAGAGGGAAATATTTATAATAAATATTGAGTAAACTGAACCTAAGGGAGGGCTCAACATGGGCCTGACCGCAAAAATAGAACAAGTAGAGAGAGATAGGGTAACTCAGCCTTGTACATAAACCCCCTCTTAGTGTATATATGTTATTTTCATAAAATAAAAAATAATTATGTGTTCCTCATAATGTGTAAATATTTATAAAAATAATATAATAATAAGAAAAATGAAAATAAAATAAAAAAATCTCTTTCTTCCCCTTGTATATACCATGTATATATGTACATATATATATATTTATTTTACCCTTGTAATTACATAACAAAAATTAAATAAAAATTATTTTGACTCCCATATTTTATGTTGTAAATAAATAAAATATAAAATAGAGCTACTTATACAAAAATAAACAATTAAAAATAAAAATAAAAAATACATAGACACATATACCTGTATATAATATAATACTATGTACATACATTGATTTATTTTTCAAAAAAATAAATAAAAATCACTAAAAATACTTTGAAAAATAATAAACATTTTTCATGTTGAAAATTTTTCGAAATAAAATCATTTACTATTTTAAAATGAATTTACAAATAATTAATAAAAGAAATAATCTGATTGGTCCACGGGGGATTGTTGACCCTCGATCATCTCTCCCCCAGAACCACTTCTGGTCGGATCTTCACGCCGACCCGACTTCTCCGAGTTATCGTGACTCGATCCAACCGTCATTCATCAAACCCCGGGCTCCGATTGTTGACGATATAACCCTGATCCACGCCCGACCATCTTTTTAGGGGTCCGAGCTTTGGATTGCGCGCCCGACTCCCATCTTCCCAGACCACTACTAGTATAATGCTTCGCCTCCTTCCGCCATTTGACGCACCTTTGGCTCATGTCTTCGGCTCCCAAGACCTCCACCTTCATCCTTGAGTGATAGCGAGTGATCGAGAGTGTTGCAGCGAGGATTTGGAGGCGTTTGCCCTAGGTCCGGCGACCACCGTCGTTGAGCTCCACCGCCGGCGTAGCCCAAGACTTTGGAGGCGACGCTCCATCGAGGCGAAGACCGTCGGAGATCCAACATCTCCCCCACAGTTGACTCCAACCATCAGGTATCACCCTTAGCTTGTCGATCATCGTGTAGCTTTGATTCTTCCATTGTCGCTCCGCCAGCTCCGCCCCAGTGGTCGGAGCCCAATCACCTCATCTCATCCGTATCGATAGATCCCTCGACCCATCATAACCTTCCTTCCACGATCTGATCACCTCGATCTTGGCTATCCGATCCAAGACCGGGTTTGGTTCCTTCCGCCGCCTTCGCCGGAACCTTCCTTCGCATATCCATGCCGCTTCCCTTTGTCATTTCGCAAATAACCCATGCCGGAGTCTTCCTCCGAGCACGAGCTTTCTCTTGCAGGTTAACAAGCACAGGAAACCCCCCTTAGTCGTGTCTTCCATCCTTCGTCGGAGTCGTCCAGCTCCCTCCTCCATCGTTGGAGGATCGGACCGTTGAGAGCTCCATCGAACGCCACCACTCGACGCGGATAGTCATCACGAGGAGAACCCTCTTCTCCCATCTTCCATCGGACGCTCGGATCACTCTCAGCTCGCTGTAGAAGCTCGCTGATAATTACGATTTATCGAGGGTCTAAATAGTCCACACAAGGCGGGACTACTACGTCGCTGTGGCGACACACAATAAACCGTAATTAATCAACAATTAACCCACACTATAGATCAAGGAATAAGAAATAAATGTGAAGTTAAAATTTATTTTTAACTCTGCACAAAAGATGTATAGAAGCAAGTATGCAGAGAGTTCGAACATAGGGAGCAAGGCAGGATAGATCTACAAATGTGTATGTGAGTGTGAAGTGTTTGTCTACACTATGCAATGCAAATTTTTGTGGGTCTTTAAAATTTTGTTATTTTAATTTTTAATTTTGTATTTTGATTTTTAATTTTCTGATTTTTATATTTTTATCTTTTTATCTTTTTTTCTTTTTTTTTTCAAGATTGGAATTTATAAGCTATATAATAAAAGAGAGGATTGAATATTTATAAAAGTATGCAAAAATGCTTAAAAATTCAAAAATAAAATCTTTTTGGTATTTTTATGATTTTTTACTGTTTTTGTGATTTTTAGGTATTTTTCAAAATGTTTTTGGTATTATTTTTAAAAACTAAAATAAAGAAGACATTGAACTAACAATCTGGCCGAGACTAAAATGGGAAGGAAAAATGTCAAATGATCTCAAAATTTTCCAAATCAGTTTTAAAACAAAGAGAATAAAATATAGAACCTACAGGACCTGAGTTTAGATTTTTTAGAGTTTTGTATAATTTTTTAGATTTTTTAGAAGTTTTTAGGTATTTTCTAATTTTTAAGGTTTTTCTTTTTAAATTTTTAATTATTTTTGGATTGACACTAAAATGGGTTACAATAGACAGTAGGTAATTTGTTTGGAATTTTTCGAGGTATTTTAATATTTTTTGGTATTTTCTAAGCTAGACAGTACTGAAATGGCAAGTTTTTGATTTTTAATAAATACAAAAATGCATTAAAATCAAAAACTAAAAATATGGCGTGAAAGAGCAAGTGAACAGGAGCTTAACTTGAAATTTTGAGAATTTTTCGAATTAAAATGATGCCTTAAATAAATGGAGCAAACACACAAAAACCGTTGAGCATGGCAGGGGAATATATGCAAATACACAAACATCTAGGGGCATGCATGCAATTTTTCCAAAAAGTTATAACTAAATATTCAATTTTGAGGACCAAATAAAAAATCTCAGACCCGCAGGGGTGTCACAACAAAAAGCCCACCAGGGCGCGTGACTTGCACGCGCTTGGGAAGGACCAACACGAAATTTCAAAAACACCCGAGGGCGGATGTGCAATATTCCCAAAGTTTTTACACGTAAACTAACAATTATAGTACTAAAACAAAATCTACAAAAGGCCGAGGTCCTCTCTGCAAAAAGCCCACACCTCACGTGAACAGGTCACGTGAGGTGACGTGGCAGAGGACCTATATGCAAATACCTAAAGTCCGAGGGCCTAAATGAAAATTTTACAAAATATTTAAACTACCATTTAAAGTTTATGGACTAAAAGGAAATTACAAAATGGAAGGGATGGCTCTGCAAAATACCCCTTCGAAGCTGATCCGACGGTGGAAGGGCTGCTGAGGACGCGTAGCTGCTATCCGACGATGGGCGGCTGGGCTGGATCCAACGGGGTGGCTCGAGCCACTTATCCACATGGCGCGTTCTCCTCGCACGATGACGGTTCGGCGTCGACTGAAGGATATTGTGAATCCTTAAGCGCATCACGGAAGCGTGTCGATCGCATCGTATGCAATCGGAGCAACTAGTCGTACTAGATGCTAGATGCAGCAGAATTTAAAAATTTCAATTACAAAGATGAAACCACATGATCACGAGAACACTTCTCGGATCGTTTCATCAAACCACAAAGTACAAGGAATACCTCTTGAAGCGTGGTTGTGATCGCGAGATCCCAAAGTAGAGATCCTCCTATCTTAAGTCCGACCCACGGAGAATGCGCTTGCGGGCACGATGATGAGTTGCGTCCTTCCCGCAATCCTTTGACGAAGATCCAAGCGAAGCCGAAATGCTCTCCTTCCTAATACACAAAGTGGACGGCCACTTGAATATTAAGGAGAGCCCACACGAGAATGAGAGAGAGAGAGAGTTCTTGAACTCAAGAATGTTGTAGTTTGGAAAGGCTACCCTAGCCCTCCTTTTATACTAGTTTAAGATCCAATGGATCTCAATCCATGGGACACATGGATCCAAGGGCTATGCTTGGTCCATGAGAAATCAATGGCTATGATTTGTTGTTGGTTAAAACCAACAACATCAATTTAAATATTAATTAAACAAGAGATAACATGATAAATGAAGTGGAGTTAACCAACCTCCTAAAAAAGGGGGGGCGTCACCCATGAACCATTCATGGGTGACGCCACCTATGAAGGTGGTTGTTTACTCCATTTTATTTATCCCATTATTCCTCAATTAATTGCAATAAATATTCATCAAATTAATTCCAAATTAATTTGTGAATATTTCAATCATGCCATTGAATATTATGTGAATCATATTCACAACCCAAACTAGTTGGTAAATTGCATTTCCAATTAATTAACAAATGTGAATCCAATCCACATTATTAATTAACAAATGCTATTTACATAAATTATCTCTCTTATATATGTATATTATAAATCATATTTATAACACACATATATCATGGATAGTGTTATCCACATTCTCTTAATCCTTGATAATTAAATCTCATTTAATTATCTTAGATAATCATTTTCACAATATGAATCATATTCATATTTAAGCTTGATAATTAAATCACATTTAATCATCAAGTCCTTGCTTGGATATTTCATCAAAAGAATTATTCTTGAACCCTTTCAAGAATAATGTGCTTTCTCCGCAGATACTTGGAGATAAGGACAGGGCGATTGTATTATTCCATGTATAGTGACTTGGATATTGAGATCTTATCTCAAATCCAGATCTTACGAACCTCCCACAGATGCTTGATTAAATCAAGACCGCAAATCCAATCTTCTCATTGAATCTGAATCTCATTCAGATCAATGTCCAAATCTTGGACTAAGATCGGATCGCTTCTCTACTGAAAGGAGTCACTAAAATCCAGACCTGTTTCATCACTCCCTCGGAATGGAAGCGTCATGGATATATAATCGTTTATGATCACATCACCCTTCAGGTATTCCCAATACATGTACATCCTGCATACTGGAAGACCCATGATCAACCCGAAGATCAAGATCAATTTTACACTGTCTTCTTCAGGGTTTAATCATTAAGTTTCTCAATCTTGGTCATTGGGATTTGGTATCGATCATATGCTTTCCCAAAGCATATATCATACCTTCAAATTCATGTCATGCTTCCAAAGCACGACGACCATGCATGGAATTTGATCGGTCCCAATACCTCATGAGTGAGCTCATGTCTTCCGGTTCACAAGTGAACCTGTATGATCCCTTTGAGAGATCATATTGCTCATATACCCTTATATGCACACCAGCTCGCGGGTGTATAGACCTTGGTTAGGTCATCAACCTATTGGTCTGCCAAATGTACATACTTAGATATATAGCAATATATCTATCTCCGATCAGAGGATGCATGCCTATGCTGTGACAGCATTCAACATAGGACTTAGGTTATCTCGATCTCGTTAGGTCAACCCATTGACCTAACTAATCTGACACCTCCGAATCACTATTCCCATGCAGAGGACCTGCATCAAGAGGTCGGTCAGATATCAGCCTATGTGAGAAAGGATTGCCATCTCCTACTCAGGCTGGAGATCTCCACTTGACAATCATTTGACGGTGCTTGATGAGTCCTCTATCTAACTCTTTAGATATTCATCCAAACACCAGCCTCTATGATTCATTTAATGAATCAACAGCTATATGATCATCAAGCTGGCCATGGTACATAACCCTAATTGTACAGAGGGACCTTATAGTGCATTCATTCATATAATTTCAGAAAGGGAGTGAAACATCAATAACTTTTATTGATAAACTTAAATATTACAATAACATTTATTGTAGGAATGGTTCGCCCAGGGCTCACAAGTCTAACAATCTCCCACTAGCCCTCAGAACCATTCAGGTATAATCCGTAAACCCATACTCATTACATGCTGGTCAAAAACCTTCTGTGTCAGAGGTTTGGTAAGAGGATCAGCAATGTTGTCGGCAGAGGCCACCTTGGTGATGATGATATCACCACGCTTTTGAATCTCCCGAATGATGTGGTATTTCCTTTCCACGTGCTTGCTCTTCTGATGGCACCTGGGTTCCTTTTCTTGGGCAATGGCTCCAGTGTTATCACAGAGTAACGGGATGGGAGTATCAGAGGAAACTACGCCAAGCTCCAAGATAAACTTGCGTAACCACACCGCCTCCTTTGCAGCATCCAATGCGGCAATGTATTCGGCTTCTGTTGTTGAATCTGCCGTAGTGTCCTGCTTCTTGCTTCTCCAGCTCACAGCACCACCGTTCAACAGGAATACAAACCCTGATGTCGACTTTCGATCATCAATATCTGACTGGAAGTCTGAATCTGTATATCCCAAGACTTGGAGATCACCATCCCCATAGACCAAGATGTAATCTTGCGTCCGTCTTAGATATTTGAATATGTTCTTTACTGCATTCCAGTGTTTCTCTCCATAGCAAGATTGGTAACGGCTTACCACTCCCACTGCATGGCAGATGTCTGGCCTAGTACACATCATGGCATACATCAAGCTTCCTACGGCTGATGCATAAGGGCATCCAGCCATGGCCTTCTTTTCCTCAACACTTTGAGGAGCCATCCCTTTGGACAGATGGATACCATGTCCTAAGGGGAGGAATCCTTTCTTCGAACTATCCATGCGGAATCGTTCAAGAATCTTCTTGATGTATCCATGTTGTGATAATCCCAATATTCTCTTTTCTCGGTTTCTGAACAACTTCAGGCCTAAGATGTAAGAGGCTTCTCCAAGATCTTTCATCTCGAAGGTATGGGATAGCCAAATCTTCACACTGGTCATCATTCCTGTATCATTCCCAATGATAAGGATATCATCTACATAAAGCACGATGAACACAATGGCGCTCCCACTAAGCTTCTTGTACACACAAGGTTCATCAGGGTTTTGCAGAAAATCATAACTCTTTATGGTTTCGTCAAATCTGATGTTCCAGCTACGAGAAGCTTGTTTGAGCCCATAGATGGATTTCTTCAGCTTGCATACTTTACCATCCTCAGCTATGAAGCCCTGGGCTGCGCCATATAGATATCCTCCTCGAGGTATCCATTGAGGAAAGCCGTCTTGACGTCCATCTGCCAGATGTCGTAGTCAAGAGATGCAGCTATAGCCAGCAGTGTCCTGATGGACTTAAGCATGGCCACAGGAGAGAATGTCTCATCGTAGTCGATGCCTTCTCTCTGTGTGTAGCCCTTGGCTACGAGCCGTGCTTTGAAAGTCTCTACTTTCCCATCAGGTCCCCTCTTTCTCTTGAAGATCCATTTACACCCAATGGGTTTTACCCCTTTAGGTGGATCCTCTAGGGTCCATACACCATTCTTATGCATGGAGTCAATTTCTGACTTCATTGCTAGCATCCATCTATCCATGTCATGATCCGCAAGTGCTTCATCATATGAAGAAGGATCATTGTCAGTCTCACCTGACACATGGAATCCATACCTTTCAGGTGGTGCAACCACCCTCGAACTCCTTCGAAGAGGTATGGGTGTTTCATCTTCATTTATTTCTTCAGTTTCTGGTTCAGGAATCTCAGAATCCTCAGGAGATTCAATGAGCTCCTCTACTTCATTCTTGTCTTGACCTTTAAGGAAATCATCCTCCAGAAATTTCACATCCCTAGAGACAAAAACCTTTTGGGTCTCAGGGTCATAAAGTTGGTATCCAATACCATCTTTAACATACCCAATGAAGTAGCACTCACGAGTGCGAGATTCTAGCTTACTTGCGTCCACGTTCTTCGCATGAACCAAGCATCCCCAAACCCTCAAGTGATTGACACTAGGTTTGGTTCCATACCAGAGCTCGTGAGGAGTCTTTGGTATAGACTTGCTAGGAATCTTGTTTAGGATATATATTGCAGTCTCTACTGCATATCCCCAGAAACTAAGAGGTAAATGTGCTTTACTCATCATTGAACGGACCATGTCCATGATGGTCCTGTTGCGTCTTTCAGCAACACCATTAAGTTGGGGAGTTCCAGGAGGAGTGAGATTGGAGACAATTCCACTCTCTTTAAGGTATTCCTTAAATTCATCTGAGAGGTATTCACCACCTCTGTCAGATCGAATCCGTTTAATCTTCCTGTCAGCTTGGTTCTCAACCAAAGCCTTAAACTCTTTGAAATTTTCAAAGGTTTCAGATTTATGACGTAGCAAGAAGATAAACCCATATCGCGAATGGTCATCGATAAACGTCAAATAATATCGATATCCATTTCTAGTCGCGGTATTGAAGGGACCACATACATCAGTATGTATTAGGTCGAGAATACCCTCGCATCTCGTAACCTTGTTACGGAAAGGCATCCTGGTCATTTTACCTCGAATACAATGTTCACAGGTAGGTAAAGTTTGAACCTGTAGAAAATCTAAAGGTCCATCCCTTATCAATCTATTGATCCTATCAACAGATAAATGACCGAGCCTTTGATGCCAAATCATATTCGAATGATTTCCATTCTCCCTGGATCTCTTGGGGTTTTTATTATCAGTGGTAGTGACATTTATGATACATTCATTAATGCACAATTCATAGAGTCCACCAGAAGTCAGAACACCTTCCGCAACAAATTTATCATATTGATTAATGACTAATTTATTACAGAACAGGAAGGAGTACCCATATCTAACAAGCTTAGACACAGATATCAAGTTCCTCCTGACCTCAGGTACATAAAGACACTCTTTAAGTACTAGGACTCGAACACTAGATAACGACAGTCTTCATGTCCCGATGGCGACTGCTGCAACACTTGCATCAGATCCCATCTGGATAACTATCTCCCCATGCTCCAGATTCCTAGTTTCCTGAAACAAATGCAATGAATTGCATACATGAACAGAAGCACCAGAATCTACAACCCAACTTCCTTCTCGTCCAACGAGAAATCTAGTTTCAATGTTGAAAGTAGATTTCATACCTACTGGGGCTTTACCTTTGTCAGTGGACTTCAGGTAATCTGGGCAGCTACGCCGCCAGTACCCCGGCTTCTTGCAGTGGTGACAGACATCGGTCTTTTTCGATGTCATCAGTGTGGAAGCACTAGAAGATGAACCAACTCCTTGATTCTTCTTCTTTCTCTTCGAGGCTGGGCCCTTTTGAGAACCTTGCTTCCGCCCGCGCTTTCCTCTCACCTGTGCAACCATTGCACTAGCAGAGGGGCCGTCCTTCTTCATGACGTCTTCTGCAGACTTCAATGCAGCTAACAACCCAGCGTTTGTGAAGTCACCTTTGTTCATGTGGTAAGACACAACAAAGTTGTTGAAAGACTTAGGGAGCGACAGGAGAATGAAATCAGCTTGCATTTCAGAATCCAAGTATGCTCCCAGGGTTTCCAGCTCAGAGAGGTACCCAAACATTTTGAGTACATGTTCTCTGACAAAGGTCCCTTCCTGCATCTTGCAGCGAATAAGCTCTTTCATCACATTATAACGCTGTGTGCGGTTTATGTCACCGAACATTTCTTTCAGATTCAGCATAATCTCCTGGCAATGGTTCATTTCCACATGTTGCTTCTGAAGCACATTGGACAATGACCCAAGGATGTAACATCTTACCAGATTATGGTCTTCATCATATTTATCATTATATGATTTATCTTCATCAGTCACAGGGTTTGCTATCTTGTTCTTGCTAAGCACGTAGGAGATGCGCTCTGCAAAGAGAACAAGATCCAAATTTCGGATCCAATCCGAATAATTTGGTCCGGTCAACTGGTTGACCTCTAGAAGCCTGCTAAGTGGGTTCATGGACTTCATTTTCTGAAATTAAGAATGCACTATATTAGAATAATTATATATTCATTTTTAAAAATAATTTGATTAAGGCATTTTAAATCAAATTTGTCCTGCCATGTCGACTTTGAAAGATTATTCCCTTATTTTTCTTTCAAAGTAAGAGATATACTTACCGCTATATCTCAAGCAAGATCTGGGATCTCCTCTCTATCCTTATCATATCCCAATAATATGAGAACCTGTGACTCGAATAAGAGAAGCGGGAACACATTCCGCCTTGCAAGTCCAACTTGCATTTCCCAATTCGGTCTTTAACACCCGGGCCCACCACCCTAAGATGATGTTGACCCGTTGTTAATTGAACCAACCGTCAACAGGCTTAATACTCGCTATACGCAATCCAATATCGCCCCAATAATATGAGGACCCGATATTGGGGTCACTACGTATACGGCCTTACTCTTTCGAGAAGCAAAGAACCCGATCCAATTAAATCATGCACAGGATCTGTCACTTCGGACAGGCGTCTCCCATACACAACAACTGGCGACGAAATCCTTTGCCTTGACGGGAGACCATGGATGTCACTTATGTGATCCTCTACCTCATATTCAAATTTTATAATTAATTATTGTGAATCACATTCACATAATTAATTCTTCCAAGGGAAATACACATCTATTCAAAATAGAGTGTTTATTGGATATAATTAATTTAATCACATTAAATTAATCATTAATCCAATCATCAACAAACATGTCTTTTACTTGAATAGTAGGTATATTCTCAAAATACGTATTATTCGAATTTTAATAATTAGAAAAATACATATTGTCTGTCTCCGGTATTATACAGTCCCTACCCGCTGTCATGGCCAGTACCGACGAGAGTGGGACGGACCACATACGTTGCAACCCGCGACCCCAATGCTCTCCGACTAGGCACCACATCCGCCTCGGGAAAGGATAATACCAGATAGACCATCATGTACTTTGAGATGTTCATCGGTTTTTCAACCGAAAAATTATACCATATAATATAAATCAAAACATTTTTGATTATAAGGAGATTTGCTAGACAAATCCCCAATCCTATTCAAGCAAAAGGGTTTTTCATGTAAAAGTTGTCCTACAACTATTGTAGGATAAACTATAGTTTTCATGAAAGCAATGTTTGTTGATGAAACAATGATCAAGATCTAATATCTCATCATTGTGGTTTAGGCAAGTGTCATTCAATGAAATAATTATTTCTTTAAATATTTCACAAATATTTATCACTAATTATTCCAGAAAATTAACAATTAATTTTCATCATGATAATTGAATGACATATCACAAGGTTCAAGATCAAAATTGTTAATTTCCAGCAGTGACCCCCAATCACTAAAATTAACTTATCTTGATCAATTTAAATCCAAAAAATGCAAACTCAGTTTCCAAAGATTGCCTATTTGATTTATTAAAGAACCCAAGTGATAATTCATGCATTTCAAGGCGGATTAAAACCGTAATCATCTCATTAATTACGTTCAAATCCGCAGTTCCCGCAACAGTGAATATAGTCATATTCAAAAAGCCATATCTTGAGCAAATAAAGTCCAAATTTAGTAAACTCAAGTCCTATGGTTTCCTTGTTTAATGGGGAACAAAATCCAATTGAAAATTTCGTGTTTAAACATTTTAAACAGTACGGAAAAAATCAATTAGACAGAGGTGCGAAAATTGAAATGCAGTAAGAATTTCGCAACCCTTTCAAGAACCAAATCGTCTAAGATGTATGGATCATATCCAAAACCTTATTCGACCTATGGCTCTGATACCACTTGAAGGATATTGTGAATCCTTAAGCGCATCACGGAAGCGTGTCGATCGCATCGTATGCAATCGGAGCAACTAGTCGTACTAGATGCTAGATGCAGCGGAATTTAAAAATTTTAATTACAAAGATGAAACCACATGATCACGAGAACACTTCTCGGATCGTTTCATCAAACCACAAAGTACGAGGAATACCTCTTGAAGCATGGTTGTGATCGCGAGATCCCAAAGTAGAGATCCTCCTATCTTAAGTCCGACCCACGGAGAATGCGCTTGCGGGCACGATGATGAGTCGCGTCCTTCCCGCAATCCTTTGACGAAGATCCAAGCGAAGCCGAAATGCTCTCCTTCCTAATACACAAAGTGGACGGCCACTTGAATATTAAGGAGAGCCCACACGAGAATGAGAGAGAGAGAGAGTTCTTGAACTCAAGAATGTTGTAGTTTGGAAAGGCTACCCTAGCCCTCCTTTTATACTAGTTTAGGATCCAATGGATCTCAATCCATGGGACACATGGATCCAAGGGCTATGCTTGGTCCATGAGAAATCAATGGCTATGATTTGTTGTTGGTTAAAACCAACAACATCAATTTAAATATTAATTAAACAAGAGATAACATGATAAATGAAGTGGAGTTAACCAACCTCCTAAAAAAGGGGGGGCGTCACCCATGAACCATTCATGGGTGACGCCACCTATGAAGGTGGTTGTTTACTCCATTTTATTTATCCCATTATTCCTCAATTAATTGCAATAAATATTCACCAAATTAATTCCAAATTAATTTGTGAATATTTCAATCATGCCATTGAATATTATGTGAATCATATTCACAACCCAAACTAGTTGGTAAATTGCATTTCCAATTAATTAACAAATGTGAATCCAATCCACATTATTAATTAACAAATGCTATTTACATAAATTATCTCTCTTATATATGTATATTATAAATCATATTTATAACACACATATATCATGGATAGTGTTATCCACATTCTCTTAATCCTTGATAATTAAATCTCATTTAATTATCTTAGATAATCATTTTCACAATATGAATCATATTCATATTTAAGCTTGATAATTAAATCACATTTAATCATCAAGTCCTTGCTTGGATATTTCATCAAAAGAATTATTCTTGAACCCTTTCAAGAATAATGTGCTTTCTCCGCAGATACTTGGAGATAAGGACAGGGTGATTGTATTATTCCATGTATAGTGACTTGGATATTGAGATCTTATCTCAAATCCAGATCTTACGAACCTCCCACAGATGCTTGATTAAATCAAGACCGCAAATCCAATCTTCTCATTGAATCTGAATCTCATTCAGATCAATGTCCAAATCTTGGACTAAGATCGGATCGCTTCTCTACTGAAAGGAGTCACTAAAATCCAGACCTGTTTCATCACTCCCTCGGAATGGAAGCGTCATGGATATACAATCGTTTATGATCACATCACCCTTCAGGTATTCCCAATACCTGTACATCCTGCATACTGGAAGACCCATGATCAACCCGAAGATCAAGATCAATTTTACACTGTCTTCTTCAGGGTTTAATCATTAAGTTTCTCAATCTTGGTCATTGGGATTTGGTATCGATCATATGCTTTCCCAAAGCATATATCATACCTTCAAATTCATGTCATGCTTCCAAAGCACGACGATCATGCATGGAATTTGATCGGTCCCAATACCTCATGAGTGAGCTCATGTCTTCCGGTTCACAAGTGAACCTGTATGATCCCTTTGAGAGATCATATTGCTCATATACCCTTATATGCACACCAGCTCGCCGGTGTATAGACCTTGGTTAGGTCATCAACCTATTGGTCTGCCAAATGTACATACTTAGATATATAGCAATATATCTGTCTCCGGTCAGAGGATGCATGCCTATGCTGTGACAACATTCAACATAGGACTTAGGTTATCTCGATCTCGTTAGGTCAACCCATTGACCTAACTAATCTGACACCTCCGAATCACTATTCCCATGCAGAGGACCTGCATCAAGAGGTCGGTCAGATATCAGCCTATGTGAGAAAGGATTGCCATCTCATACTCAGGCTGGAGATCTCCACTTGACAATCATTTGACGGTGCTTGATGAGTCCTCTATCTAACTCTTTAGATATTCATCCAAACACCAGCCTCTATGATTCATTTAATGAATCAACAGCTATATGATCATCAAGCTGGCCATGGTACATAACCCTAATTGTAAAGAGGGACCTTATAGTGCATTCATTCATATAATTTCAGAAAGGGAGTGAAACATCAATAACTTTTATTGATAAACTTAAATATTACAATAACATTTATTGTAGGAATGGTTCGCCCAGGGCTCACAAGTCTAACATCGACGTCCGAGATTGGATCTCAGATGAGATCTGACGGTGGAAGGGCTCTGAGATTGGACGGTCGACGTGAAATCTGGGCCGCCTTAAAGATCTAACGGCTGCGAAGGGCTCTTGATGAACTGGGACGAACTCCCGGGAAGGCGAGTTTCCCAGGCGTCAATTTCCCTCCTCTGCCGCTTCTTTGCGCTCCAAAATGGCGTCCGATGCTCCTGTGGTGGTCCTCAACGTGCTGGTGGCTCCAGAAATCTCCGGCGGTGACCGGAGGGCTCGCGCGAGGTTGCCGGAGCACAAGGGCTCCAGGTACCTCTCCGCCTCCTCCAAAACGAGCCCCAAGTGCGAATTAGGGCCCAACACCTGCAAGAGAAGAGTGAAAAGACCCAGGGCAAAATGCCTGAGCCCCGCGGGATGGATGCTATGGTGTGAATCGATGGGGTGGAGTTTGGCTGGAGTTGCGCTCCGGCGAGGCAAGTGATGTAACGTGAGATTTTTTGGGGGTTCTGATCCTAAATCTATGGCGAAGCAAATGCAATAAAAATCAATGGTAAGGAGTCACCTCAAGGGCCTGGAGCCCGAGGTCAAAGATACCTCAACGGGGGCTAGCCGGAGGTCGAGGGAACACCCAAATCCTCGTCGGGAATCCGCCTTGGAGAGCTCGCGTCGGAGCTGTCACCTCCGACGACCTGTGGAGCAAGGAAGGGGAGGCAACTGGATCAAAAGTGGGCTTCAAGTTTGAATCGAATTTCAAATTTTGCTTAAGTAGGGTTGACGGGCAGGGCTCATAGAACGAGGTTTATCTAGTGTATCTTCGATCCATTCGTCGAGGAAACATCTAGGCGTGTATGTTGGAAGGTCAAGGATAAAAAGTCACAGAGGAATCATCATGAGAAGAGCAACGAGGAGACCTCGAAAAAATCAAGAAGATGGGTCAAAACCCACTTCTGACACAAGTCAGGGACTGGCCCAGACAGTTGACCTCAGGTCAACTGTCAGAGCCTCCTGGTTGGTCCACGTGGACCAACCAGGAAAAACCTGTAAGAAAAGTTTTATTAAATCAATAAAAAATAGAATTAGGTCGAATTAAACTTAGGTTTTTTAATAAAAAATATTTATTATTTTATGTAGTATTTTATTCTTATTTTTAATAATTTTTATGGAATATATTTTTATAAGTTTACTTTTATACCCCTTATAGGTATAATACCTATATATTTTATTCTTTTATTTTTATTTTGGTATTTCTATTTTCTTTAATTCTATTTATTATTTTATAAAATTATTAAATACTTTTATATACAAAAATACATTTTTGTTTTATTTTTCCGATGTGTTTTTATATTGAATAATATATAAGTAGGTATTGTATAGGTCTGTATATAGGTATAATACCTGTGTATTTTATATACATATATTTTTATTTTGAGTTTTATTTGGATTTTTATTCCTGTTTTAATATACAATACATTATACATAATATTTACAAAATTATAAAAATATAAGAGTACAAAAATAATGAATAAATAATAAATTGAATATTTTAATCTGTACAAGTATACTACAAGGGTCCAAAACTCAACTTTCAAACCGTAACTCCGAAAAATACGAAACCACCTTCATTAAATAGATTATTTTATGATATATACAATTAATCTGTACATTATTTTTCAGTGAAATCAATTTTGTATTTTTCTATATTTAATTATCTACAACTTTCATGTACAAAGTTTCTTTATTTGATGTATAAAAAGTGGAACTAAAAATAGGTCTCAAAATGAATAAAGAATGAATTAAATATGTATTGTATTCGACCCTTATCTCCCCCTACTTTATTCCTAATCGACCTATTCATCAAGATGCATAGGTCTCGGGGTTTGGGCCATAAAATATTTACAATATTTTATTCTTTTTCTTTTCTTTTCTTTATTCTATAATTTTGGCTTTAAAAACCACATTTTATACACTAATTAAATGCACATGCATGCATGCTAATATGATGTATTTAATGCTATTTACATGCATTTGCTAGGGTTTTTTAGGCCAAAATGATAGAATAAAGATGATGAAATGTAGATTCATCATCCCGCTATACTTGCCTTTGCTAGTCCCTAGCAAACTCTTATGCAATAAGTGCAGAAAAAGAAAAACAAAGAAAAGAAAAAGAAGAAAGATGGATTAAATTTAATTGTCATACTTGTATTCACAAAATCAAAGTTTGGAGCTTAAGTCGGACCTTTGGAATTTAAGTGCGGGAGGAACCTTAATGAGAACCGAATTTGAAATCCAACAGCCTTCGAGAATCCCAAAACTCTGCTCAAGTCTCCTCAATAGCCAGGTCAGAAATATTTCATTTCATACGCAAACCCTTACGACTATGAATCGGACTCGTACAATGTAAGTGATGGTGGCTCTTCCCAACTGAAATGAGAGAGACTTACTTCTCCAGTACGACAACCCAATGATTCCCCAATCCAACAACTCCATCCTCGAGGAGCGGGGTATTCCCTTCTAAGTTCAAGTGGCAACCAGCTTAAGAGGAGGAGGTGAAGAGAAGAATGGACGGCAGCCAATGTAGCTACCTATCCTGGGATGCAAGACCAGTGTAGTCAAGTCATCCAGCTGCAGGCTCACATATTTGACTTTGGAACTCAAGCTTGCTTATTGGCTTTACACATTTGTACATACTTTGCAGGCTTTTTATTTTTTTACATGCCTGGACATTTTTTTTGAATACTATTCACAGCAGCATTTACGTAAGGAGTTTTTCCTCTTGAGCCAGTAGACTATCCCTCTTTTGAAGCTTTATCGCAACCCACAGCCTCCTGTCTTTAGACTTCCTAATCACTGGACGGGTTGGGGTGCACTTCCCTCCCCAGAGGAGGACAAATGTTTCCACTTGTGTGCGTCTCATACCGGCAAATCCAATCCCCTCACCACTCCAACTGAGTTGAGCCATGTGAAAGGTGCAGGTGTCCAAGTTAGGTCATTATCAGCAAGAGTCGTGTGTGTGCTCTGAAATACTCTACTTAGGCGGTCAAGAATCCATTGAACCAAGTCTCGTGATCCTCAAAGAATTAAGTCAACTAGACCTGAAGTACCTCAAACCCAGTTCCTATAAGGTTCCTTTTATTAGGTAGATTTTAAGGTCCAATCAAGCTCCAATCTCCGGATTTTACTTAGACTTGTTCAACTATCAAACTCAATCCGAAAAATGCTCATGCTATGCAATGCGATGCAGAAAATATTTTTGTGATGCAATTTTCAAAGGTTTTGAACTTTTTATGGGGTTTTAAAAATATGATGCATATGCATTTTTTTCAAAAAGATTTTTCAAATGTTTTTGGATTTTAATTTTGCAAATGTTTTTGGGATTTTTTAACACAAAAAATTTTTGGCTAAAAGTTACGTGAAAATTATGTACACGGGAGTGCTTCTTATATCTATAAGAAGTGGATTTTAAGAATTTACAAGGGTAAGTGATCAATTTTATGCAAATATATATAGTGGATTTTTGGTGTGATGTATGTATTCCTCGAACTTATTTGACACAGGTTTTTCAAACAATTTTTGAAAACTATAGTCCAAAACAATTTTTTTACAATCATTTTACAGTCATGTACACACATTTGAAAATCATTTTGCAATCTTTTTTCCAAACAGTATATATATAGGTTTTTCATATATTTTTGCAACCATTTTTCAAACCATTTGCAAATCAGTTTTCAAACATTTTATTTCAAACCAAGAAAATAAATTTCACAATCAAAATGTTTTTACAAAGGTTGAAAACATGTAACAAAACGTCTTCAAAATAGTTTTCAAAAGTTTTTTCAAAAAGATTTTCAAACTATTTTTCAAACTTTTTGCAAAAAATATTTTCACCTGATTTATTAATCAGTAATTACAAAAAGTATTTGAGGAATAATCACATCTTTTCATTAAGTGTTTTTAATGAATTTTTAAAGAATTAGTAGCCATATTATTAAGAAAATACGAAAGTACGAGTTATGGCTAAAGTATATACGTAGTATATACGACCCCCTTATACTTAGCTTGAGCTATGTCCTCATAGATCGGAGAAAAAAGAGAAGACATAACTCATACTAAGTATAGACAAGTCTAAAGAATGAATGAATAAGAGATGAATGAATAAACCAATGAGAAGTTGACCGTCCCCCTTATACTTAGGATCAAATAATCCTAAGTATAGCAGACTGTACACAAAGTAGGGAGGGTCAAGGGTAGGAATGAACAGATCGTACTCAGATTGTCTCCCCTATACTTAGGGTAAGATATCCCTAAGTATAGACAAGAAGAGGAGACAATGGAGAGGATCGAAAAGAATAGAATCACTCGGGGTGCACACCCCCTATACTTAGGACAAAGTACGTCCTAAGTATAGAAAATTGACAACGAGGGGCGGCACCTTTTTGATAGATAATGAAAATAGAAAAGGAAAAGAAGAAAAGAAGAAAAGAAGAAAATAAATCAACAGATGAAAGAGTGATATGAACAGATGGATCTGTACAGCGGAAGATGGAATTGATCACCATGTATGAGATGCAGATGATGTAAGTCAAAGAATACATCTCATACCAGAAGAATGGGGGCAACGTCAATGGTCGGCGGATCATGATCTAGATATAGCTTCAGGCGTTGACCATTGACGTGGAAGGTAGAGGAAGATGATGGTTCGGATATGTCAATACTGCCATTGTCATGTACCTTCCTGACCACATATGGACCTTTCCACTTGCTCTGTAATTTCCCTGGGAATAATTTCAGCCTGGAATCAAACAACCATACTCTCTGATCTGGCTCAAACTGTTTATAGCTGATATGGGAATCGTGCCATGTTTTCACTTTTTCTTTGTACTGTAAGTTGTTGGAAAAGGTTGTGTCTCTCAGTTCTTCCAGGGCTGCCAACTCTGCTCTTCTCTGTTCTCCTATACCCTCGGGATCTAACAGTAACTCAGTGACTGCCCAAAAGGATTTGTGCTTGATTTCCACTGGCAAATGGCACGGCTTGCCATAGACGAGTCGAAAGGGAGATGTCCCCAATGGATTCTTGAAAGAAGTCCAATAGGCCCACAAGACCGAGTCCAGAAGCTGTGACCAATCCTTTCGGTCTGGGCAGACAACTTTTTGCAAGATAGTTTTTATCTCCCGGTTCGATACTTCGGCAAGACCATTAGTCTGAGGGTGATACGGTGTGGCAACCCGATGGTCAATGCCGAACTCGTCTGCAAGGGCCCTAACCTTGTCATTGATGAAATGAGACCCCCCGTCGGAAATCAGAACTCTAGGTACCCCGAACCATGAAATAATATTTTTCCTCAAGAATTTGCACACGGTCTTAGCATCTGCGGCTCGGGCGGGGATGGCCTCAACCCATCGGCTGAAATAATCCACAGCGAGCAGAATATGCTCGAATCCCTGACTCTTAGGAAATGGGCCCATGAAATCAAATCCCCCATGCATCAAAAACCTCACAAAGTGAATGGGCTGCATGGGCATCATGTCTATCTGTCCGCAGGTTCCCATCTTCTGACGGTCAATACACCCCTTCACAAATTCATCTGAATCCTTGAAGAGAGTAGGCCACCATAGGTCGGATTGAAGCACCTTCTGTGCTGTCCTTTTTCCAGAATGATGTCCTCCTGCCTCAAGCTTGTGGCAGTATGTGAGGACACTATGCTGCTCTTCTTGAGGAATGCACCTCCTCCAGATGTTGTCCCCTCCTTCATGATAAAGGACGGGATCCTCCCAATGGTAAAACTTGGCCTTGGCTAGGAAGGTCTCAAGTTTCTACCTGGGCCAACCCTAAGGGACCGTCTTGGCAACAAGATAGTTTACAAAGTCGGCATATCATGGGAGTGAGGCGATAGCCAAGATCGCCTCATCTGGAAATGTCTCTGTGATAGATGCGATGAGATCATATTCCTCAAGATTCTCCAATCTGGAGAGAGGATCCGCCACCACATTCTTGACTCCAAGCTTATCCTTAATCTCAATATCAAACGCCTGGAGTGGAAGGATCCATCTGTAAGACGTGCTTTGGCATCCTTCTTGGCCATTAAGTACCGGATGGCGGTGTGATCCGTGTAGATTGTCACTCTAGATCCGAGAATATAAGATCGATATTTATCCAAAGCAAAGACTACGACCAGCATCTCTTTCTCAATCACAATGTAATTCTGCTGAGCGGCATCCAAAGTCCGGCTGGCGTAGTGAATGGAAAACGACAAACCATCCCTTCTCTGTCCAAGCACAGCCCCAACGGCAAAATCTGAAGCATCCGTCATGATCTCGAAAGGGAGAGACCAATCGGGTGGCTGAAGGATAGGAGCCTAAACGACCATATTTTTGAGAGTCTCAAAAGACGCAAGACACTTATCATTGATAATGAACTCGGTGTCTTTTGTCAGCAAATTAGTAAGCGGTCGGGCAATACGATTGAAGTCCTGAATGAACCGTCGGTAGAAACCAACATGCCCCAGAAAAGACCGCAACTGACGCAAATTGGACGGTGGATTGAGTTTTCTAATGATATCCACCTTGGTCGGATCAACCTCCATGCCCCTGTTGGAGACAATATGACCAAGGACCGTCCCTTGAGTCACCATGAAGTGACTCTTCTCCCAAGATAAAACAAGATTGACCTCTATGCAGCGCTGAAGCACACAGTCTAGGCAGTCAAGACAAGCATCGAACCCTTCGTCGTAGACCGAGAAGTCATCCATGAAGACCTCTAAACAGTCACCCACCATGTCCGAGAATATGGACAACATGCACCTTTGGAATGTCGTCGGAGCGTTGCATAGACCAAAGGGCATCCGTCTGAAAGCATAAGTCCCAAACGGACAGGTGAATGTCGTTTTCTCCTGGTCTTTGATGAAACTTGATTTCATCATCTTTATTTTCCATTATTAACCCCCTTGCTTATTCTTGTGTCAATAAAATCCAGATAATGTCTTGTAATTATCAGAGTCTTGAATAAATTAAAAACCACAAAAAAATGGCAAAACAAAAATCCTTGGTATTTCTAGCCTTAAAAATACCCTCCAACATATTTCGAGTCTTTGTTTGACCTCATCTCCAGTTTTGGTCAACATGAAACTTGTAGATATCATCGAGATCTACAACTTTCATGTTTTGAGTTTTCTCAAATTCGGCCATTTGTCCCCTTAAAAATAAACTTCTCTCTCAGAATAATCTAATTGGGCCACGTGGCCCATTCTGGGCGAGCCACGTGGCCCAGCCCCTTGGCCCTTCCCGCCCCCTCTTTCGATCGTTGGATTCCTTCTTGAAATCCAACAGCCCAACTCTCCACATATTTGCCACGCCCCCACCGTCTGATCATCTCTAGAATTCATCACCGCCGCTCGTTCGCGCCTTGCTCATAGCATGCCATGCGGCACTTTGAACACCCTTCGATTACTCTAGCGTCTCCCCATCCCAGCCGCTACTTCTGTATCAATCCTCAGCCCTTTAATCAGGTCCTCCGATACATCATAACCGCCTGCCATCGCTGCGTGTACAGCTCGACATGTGTCGCCATGCGTGCCGTCCGATCTCGCCTTTCTCTCTTTAATCCTCGTTGTCCCCTGCCGCTTTGATTATCAGCCCTTCGATCACCAACCCTAAGGCCATCTCAGTCGCCCGCTCGCGCTTCACTTCCACTGTGACACGTGGCGCAGGCAGCACCCTTCGATCACTTCACATCGGGTTGAACCCACACCGCATCTGAGCGCCCTTCTCTCGGTCGTTGGATCTTGGATCACAAGATCCAACGGCCGAGGCTTTGTCTTCCACCTCTGGCCCCCTTTCTCTCCCACGATCTCCGCTGCGCCAACCCTTCTGCCCTTCCATTTGTAGCCATAGCCCTAGTCATCCTCTCCTCTCTCTAACCACCACATGACCAAGCCCATTCATCCGTTGTCCTCGCACGAGCTTCCACGATCCACAACCCTCCTCCAGTCGCTCCACACTTCCCTCGAAAACCACGACCTCCATTCTTCAGCTCCGCCATCACCACCTTTAAATATCGCGCCTCCGCCCCACTTCACCTTTGTCCATCAACCAAGGGGCTGAGGCCCAGCCCTCCATCTCCTCCCTGTGACAGGGGGAGGAGCTCGGATTGAGCGACAACGACCTTCTTCCCCGATGAGACCCACCACCGATCACGGCGGTGCTGCGGAGGCGCCAACCCCGCTCGAGCTCCAAGGAGTAGCCGACCTCGACGTGCGACGACCCGAGCATCACCATGATGCTCAGCCCAGGCCATCCCCTCCATCTCCGGCCAGGTAAACCTTCTGATCTCTCCTATATTTTTCCTTTCATTTCTCCTAATTTTGTAGCTCGCTACTGTCTTCTTCGACCTCCATTAATCTTCCCACCGGCTCCACCCATCATCAATCACCCTCGCCGGTTCTTCCGATCACTCCCCTACTCCGTCATAACCTCCATCACCCCAAGCTTCCTCCTCCGCCGGAGGCGGAGGAGGACCCATTAAGGGCTTCGCCTTCTTCGCTCCACATGAGCCCTCCGTCCACCTCATCTCGCACGCACGCACGCCCTAACCCCCTTCCAGGTCAACCATCGCCAATGGCCGGACCTTGGGCGGAGCCAGGTTCTAGAGCTCTGCCTCCGTCAGTCAGGCGTCGACAGCGCACTCTAAAGGCTCCTGCAGCTTCTTCGACCTCGGATCTTCATCGCCATGGGCCGAGCGTCCTTCCCTGAGCTTCATCGAGCACGAAGCGACGCGGCGGAGCTCCTGGCCTCACGCCGGAGCTCCAATTGTGCCGCCACCCTACGGAGGAGAAGACGAAGCAGATACCGTTGGATCTCGCCCTACGGCGGATATCCAATGGCCTCAGAGCCGCCACGTCGCCATCCCGGAGCGCGGAGGCTCGGTGGGACCGAGCCTCGCCCGAGGCAACCTCTAGCCGCCACGTGGCTCGAGCCACCTACTACGGCCACCCGAAGCAACGCCGAACCTCGCCCCCACCCGAACCTGAGCTCACGTCCCACCCGCATGTGGGGTCTGGGCTTTTTGCATCGACACCCTCGCACCTTCCGCAAATTGCATCCAGGTCCTGGTACCACGTGGCAGTCTCCAGACTACGCCGAGCCTGATCGCCACCAAGCCTGGAGGCTCGTGTGCCCCGAGCCAAGCCAAAGCAATGCCGAGCCTCTGCCGAGCCCAAGCCTTCTTCCGAGCCCGGAGCAGCACGTGCCTGGCACGTGCTCTCTGGGCAATTTTCACAGAGACCCTTCACGTACTTCCCATTTGCAAACAGGTCCTAGTCATGTGCAGACCACGTGCTCAGGGGGAAATTTGTATTGAAACCCTCACGGGTTTTAATATTTGCAAAATTACCCTTGTGCGTGTGGGTAAATTATAGGGAAGTCCTCGCGCTTTTTCATATTTACATTTTAGTTCCTCCCAGGGACCTGTTTGTAGTTATCATTTCATGTTTTCTTGCAGTTATGCCCTTATCTTCAATGTTGCATAACTTGAGCATCATGTTTCCGTTTCAGTTGATTTCAGTCTCATTTGAAAGCTCGTTTGATGTACTTTTAATGGCATAGTTAATCTTTCATCTTAGAGACTTGAATTTTAATGTAATGTCATGTTAACTAAGTGTCTCTTATTATTCATTTATGCCTTGTTCACCTTGTCGATCAAGTTGACACTTTAAGTAAATCTGAAATTGACTCATATTTAATTTGCTCATTATCTCTATTTTGTTCTAGGGCATATTTCCATTGCATTTCATGGCATTTATCTGCATGATTAAAATATAAAAAAATGCACGTTTGTTTTAATGTTGTGTCTCCTTGCATGATTTGACCTATATGTGCTTTAACTCAATGCTTAATTAGATAGATGAAAATCCGAATAATACGAGAGAGGCTCGTGTCCCTGAGTTCGACCTTGGTTTCTTGCCAAGTAAAAAAATCACGACCATCTCATTTTGATTGATTAATATATTTAAATCAGATGGTTTTTGATAAGCCCGAATTGGCCCGACTGCTACGACAATTCCAAGTGCTAATTCTGCACTATTAAAGGGTCGATTTTGCGTTTTATCAAATGGCACCGTTGCCGGGGACACAGCTCATTTCTTATATTATTTGGAATTTTGTTTATTAAGTTATTCATTATATATTGCATTATAATTTTTTCTTCTCTATCGATCTCTAACCATTGTTTTTGTGGCAGGGCCCTTGATGATTCAAGGAGGTGAGGAGCAGGAGCTACCCGCTGCGAGGAGCCGCAGAAGCACGTTTGGAGCGCGTCGAGAAGAAACAAAAAAAATGTCAGTTTTGCATCTCATGTTATTTTGTAATAATTCGTCTTTTACAGCGGTCTTCGATTGAAGACTCGCGAATGTAATCGAACGACCGTGGTTGTGTGGGGATCATCCCCACTTGAGTGTCGACCTAGGACCAGGCACGCGGCTCTTTGAGCGGTTTTTATTTTCCATATTTTTATGTGCTTGCTCGTAGGTAGGACACACTAAGATATAGACACACATAATCTCGCCTCACTTAGCCAAATTTAATGGATATCATTCCTCGCTAATAGATGCATGATTAGGTGCGGCTTTTATCGACTTGCATACATTGATTTTGGTTTTCAAAACAACCCAAGTTTTCACGTGTTTTCGTCAAGTCACTGCATGTTTTATCGCTTAGCCTAGATCACGGTTTTTATCGAATTCATGTTTTTCTCGGCTTTCTGTTCCTAGCTTGATCACCTAGGATTAATGGAAAATGGGAATGAATGGTAGACGATGATTGCTTGATTTTGTGCTAATCATAATTCAGTGATAACCTTAAATAAAATTGGGACTGTTAATTGCAAGTCAACCTAAAATGGAGTAAAACTTTGGTTTTGGGAGAGCAATACCCTCGCGTGCGCATGGATTTTTCAATTCACATTTTTCTCTGCGTAAAATCAAATGTTTTATCACCAATAAAACCGACAAGATAATAAACCAACTTCGGTTGGTTTCATGTGTGAGTTGGTGAACCTGAGGGTCTTGCTTGCTTGATTGAGCCTTGTTTGCTTCGATACACTCCCCAGAACCTTAGTCATTCCATTCATCTCCGCAGATTCAATTCGCTCACTTGTAAATCCATTCCTCTTCTTCGTTCACCTTGGGTCCCTCCCAACATCAATTTCCATCTTTATACTTAGGCTAATCTCAGCCTAAGTATAGGGGGGACCCGAGTCCCTGTGATTTCTCTACTCATCTTTCCTTGCCTTTATGCTTAGGTTATTTCTAACCTAAGTATAGGGGGAGCCCCTCTTAGCTCCCGTATATTTCTCTGCACTTAAATGGACCTATAGACTTGTATTATCTAGTGCTACGAGGACATATCAAAGTTTAAGGATAGGGGGTATACCGTATATACAATTTACTTACTTTAACTATAATCTGAAAAATTTGAAAAATTTAAAACTTTTTGGCTAAAGTAAAACTCTTTGGACTAAGAGAACTCAAAATGATTTCATGGCTTTTCTATACTATGTTACACTATTTTTGATAAAAATATTTTTGAAAATGATGAGATTTTCTTGTTTTGAAAAATCCTTTGAAATTTTTTTGAAAATATTTTATTTGTGTGACATGGTTTTGAAAATTTTTTATCAAGAAAAGTTGAGTCTAACCTGTGTTTTAACTTTAAACTAAAATCCATAAAAATGAGCAAAATTTAAAAAAAAAATTGTTGAATGAAGGAGATGGATTAATCGTCTACTTTTTACACCTCCACCCAGGATCTGAAATGTTCAAGGAAACTAAGCTTTTTGAAGTCTTTGAGATTTGTGGTTAACCAGCCTTAGCCATAAGGGTCATAGACTTAATTATCCACATTCCCTAGGTCTCTAGATTTGCATGCTATATTCCATGATTAGTCTCAGAAAAAAAGAATATGATCAGCACATCACATGCACGACTGTGGTTTTTGATTGAGATGAGTTGACTTTTCACCTGAGGAATTGGGATGAGGGATTCGAGTTTGGATTTGATCTAATGATGCTCGAGGATGGGATAAAATATTTGAAGGCTTCAGGAAACCCGAGTGTCAGCAATATTAGCCAGTATGAGAACTTGGTTCTTATACTAATCTCTTGATATTGACCTAAGTGCCAGGGTGTGATATAAATAAAAAAATGTTGATCAGTGTGCGCCAACTCTTGGTAAAAGCAGTGGAGCTAGCCAAAAATATTACAAGTAAATAAAATTCAAAGAAAAGCTCTCATTCCACAAAGTCAAATATCAAAAAGCTTCCACCAAAGGCGAGCGCTCCCAAACTTTTCAAAGTGTCCACTTGGACCACCGCTATTAGGACCAGGAGTCGGGCTTGCACCAAAAAAGGGCTCTGCATCGTAAATGCTACAAGTCTGGGTGTCGAAGGTACGATAGGTACTCAAAAAACACACACCCCGATGTACTCCCAGGAAAACAAGTGCAGACGGCTCCAACTTCTCTTGACGGATGCACTGATCAACACCAAAAAAATGTGTTGCGTAAAAGGCACTAGAGAGAATCCTTGTTCCAATGAGAGGGAGAGAAGAAATGACACAATCCCATGCCCTCCATTACTGGACTGCCATCTACATTTTCTAAGTCTGACAACTAAAGAGACGGTGGATCGAATGCAAGATTTGATTTATTCCCTAGTGTTGAGGATTGGGTCCTTAGGAGATTTTCTCGTACCAAGACTTTGGGTGAAGATTTGACTCTACTCTCAGAATTGCAGTCAACACTAAATGTCATATCCTTTAGATTATATGTACATCAGAGAGAGTCTAGAGAATTAGAGGAATTGGGTACCTCTTGGTTAAGGCGGGGTTGAACTTGAGAATTTTGGACCTCTAAAGACTGAGTCGACTTGAACAGCTTGGATCCTGTATTCACACGCACAAGGGGGTTAATCCAGCTTATTCATTCTTTTTGATGCTCGAGGACGAGCATGGTTTAAGTATAGGGGGTTGATAAAACTCGATTTCATCATCTTTATTTTCCATTATTAATCCCCTTTCTTATTCTTGTGTCAATAAAATCCAGATAATGTCCTGTAATTATCAGAGTCTTGAATAAATTAAAAACCACAAAAAAATGGCAAAACAAAAATCCTTGGTATTTCTAGCCTTAAAAATACCCTCCAACATATTTCGAGTCTTTGTTTGACCTCATCTTCAGTTTTGGTCAACATGAAACTTGTAGATCTCATCGAGATCTACAACTTTCATGTTTTGAGTTTTCTCAAATTCGACCATTTGTCCCCTTAAAAATAAACTTCTCTCTCGGAATAATCTGATTGGGCCACATGGCCCATTCTGGGCGAGCCACATGGCCTAGTCACTTGGCCCTTGCCGCCCCCTCTTTCGGTCGTTGGATTCCTTCTTGAAATCCAACAGCCCAACTCTCTCCACATATTTGCCACGCCCCCACCGTCTGATCATCTCCAGAATTTATCACCGCCACTCGTTCGCGCCTCGCTTATAGCATGCCACGCGACAATTTGAACACCCTTCGATTACTCTGGCATCTCCCCATCCCAGCCGCTACTTATGTATCAATCCTCAGCCCTTTGATCAGGTCCTCCGATACATCATAACCGCCTGTCATCGCTGCATGTACAGCTCGACATGTGTCGCCATGCGCGTCGTCCGATCTCGCCTTTCTCTTTTTAATCCTCGTCGTCCCCTGCCACTTTGATTATCAGCCCTTCGATCACCAACCCTAAGGCCATCTCAGTCGCCCGCTCGCGCTTCACTTCCATAGTGGCACGTGGCGCAGGCAGCACCCTTCGATCACTTCGCATCGGGTTGAATCCACACCGCATCTGAGCGCCCTTCTCTCGACCGTTGGATCGCAAGATCCAACGGCCGAGGCTTTGTCTTCCACCTCTGGCCCCCTTTCTCTCCCACGATCTCCGTTGCGCCAACCCTTCCGCCCTTCCATTTTTAGCCATATCCCTAGTCATCCTCTCCTCTCTCTAACCACCCCATGACCAAGCCCATTCGTCCGTTGTCCTCGCGCGAGCTTCCACGATCCACAACCCTCCTCCAGTCGCTTCACACTTCCCTCGAAAACCACGACCTCCATTCTTCAGCTCCGCCATCACCACCTTTAAATACCGTGCCTCCGCCCCACTTCACCTTTGTCCATCAACTAAGGGGCTGAGGCCCAGCCCTCCATCTCCTCCCTGTGACAGGGGGAGGAGCTCGGATTGAGCGACAACGACCTTCTTCCCCGATGAGACCCACCGCCGATCACGGCGATGCTGCGGAGGCGCCAGCCCCGCTCGAGCTCCGAGGAGTAGCCGACCTCGACGTGCGACAACCCGAGCATCACCATGATGCTCAGCCCAGGCCATCCCCTCCATCTCCGGCCAGGTAAACCTTCTGATCTCTCCTGTATTTTTCCTTTCATTTCTCCTAATTTCGTAGCTCGCTACTGTCATCTTCGACCTCCATTAATCTTCCCACCAGCTCCACCCATCATCAATCACCCTCGCCGGTTCTTCCGATCACTCCCCTACTCCGTCATAACCTCCATCATCCCAAGCTTCCTCCTCCGCCGGAGGTGGAGGAGGACCCACTAAGGGCTTCGCCTTCTTCGCTCCACAAGAGCCCTCCGTCCACCTCATCTCGCACGCACGCACGCCCTAACCCCCTTGCAGGTTAACCATCACCAATGGCCGGACCTTGGGCGGAGCCAGGTTCTAGAGCTCCGCCTCCGTCAGTAAGGCGTCGACAGCGCACTCTAGAGGCTCCTGCAGCTTCTTCGACCTCGGATGTTCATCGCCGTGGGCCAAGCGTCCTTCCCTGAGCTTCATCGAGCACGAAGCGACGCGGTGGAGCTCCGGGTCTCACACCGGAGCTCCAATTGCGCTGCCACCATACGGAGGAGAAGACGAAGCAGATACCGTTGGATCTCGCCCTACGGCGGAGATCCAACAGCCTCAGAGCCGCCACATCGCCATCCCGGAGCGTGGAGGCTCGGTGGGACCGAGCCTTGCCCGAGGCAACCTCGAGCCGCCACGTGGCCCGAGCCACCTGCTACGGCCACCCGAAGCAGCGCCGAACCTCGCCCCCCACCCGAGCCTGAGCTCACGTGCCACCCGCACGTAGGGTCTGGGCTTTTTGCATCAGCACCCTCGCACCATCCGCAAATTGCATCCAGGTCCTGGTACCACGTGGCAGTCTCCAGACTACGTCGAGCCTGATCGCCACCGAGCCTGGAGGCTCGTGTGCCCCGAGCCAAGCCGAAGCAATGCCAAGCCTCTACCGAGCCCAAGCCTTCTTCCGTGCCTAGAGCAGCACGTGCCTGGCACGTGCTCTCTGGGCAATTTTCACAGAGACCCTTCACGTGCTTTCCATTTGCAAACAGGTCCTAGTCATGTGCAGACCACGTGCTCAGGGGGAAATTTGCATTGAAACCCTCGTGGGTTTTAATATTTGCAAAATTACCCCTGTGTGTGGGTAAATTATAGGGAAGTCCTCACACTTTTTCATATTTACATTTTAGTTCCTCCCAGGGACCTGTTTGTAGTTATCATTTCATGTTTTCTTGCATTTATGCCCTTATCTTCAATGTTGCATAACTTGAGCATCATGTTTCCGTTTCAGTTGATTTCAGTCTCATTTGAAAGCTCGTTTGATGTACTTTTAATGGCATAGTTAATCTTTCATCTTAGAGACTTGAATTTTAATGTAATATCATGTTAGCTAAGTGTCTCTTATTATTCATTTATGCCTTGTTCACCTTGTCGATCAAGTTGACACTTTAAGTAAATCTGAAATTGACTCATATTTAATTTTCTCATTATCTCTATTCTGTTCTAGGGCATATTTCCATTGCATTTCATGGCATTTATCTGCATGATTAAAATATAAAAAAATGCATGTTTGTTTTAATGTTGTGTCTCCTTGCATGATTTGACCTATATCTGCTTTAACTCAATGCTTAATTAGATAGATGAAAATCCGAATAATACGAGAGAGGCTCGTGTCCCTGAGTTTGACCTTGGTTTCTTGCCAAGTAAAAAAAATCACGACCATCTCATTTTGATTGATTAATATATTTAAATCAGATGGTTCTTGATAAGCTCGAATTGGCCCGACTGCTACGGCAATTCCAAGTGCTAATTCTGCACTATTAAAGGGCCGATTTTGCGCTTTATCAGTCTTCGGGCGCAATGGCCACTTGATTGTATACGGAGTACCCGTCAAGGAAACAATAATGACTCCTCCCAGCTAGCCACTCGATAATCTGATCAATGAAGGGCAGCGGGAAATGATCCTTCTTGGTGGCCTCATTAAATCGTCTGTAGTCCACACAGACCCTCCAAGAAGTGGGTACTCGGGTAGCGATCTCCTCTCCAGACTCATTCACCACTGCAGTGATGCCCGTCTTCTTGGGATCCACATGTAACAGAATAACCCATTTAGAGTTGGAGATGGGGTAGATAAAATTGGCGCTCCACCACTTCGAAATTTCGTTCATGACTACGTCTCGAAGATTCGGGTTCAGCCATCGTTGGAACTTACGCAACGGCCTAGCGTTATCCTCAAGATAGATGTAATGGGAGCACAGAGCCGGACTAATCCCCTGGAGATCGGCTATACTCCAACCTATTGCCTTGCGGTTTCTTTCAAGAACCTCCATCAGACAAGATTGTTGCTCTCCAGTCAAACCTGCTGAGATGATGACTGGGTGCATATCTGGCTCACCTGCAAGGAATTTATACTTCAACGACTGCGGCAGAGGTTTCAGTTCTGGACAACTGGGAGGTGGCAGATCTGGCTTCTAATATGTCTGTGTGAAGGCGACCAGGTCTGCATAGGAGAACTCTCGCTCTGCATGAATCTCTGACGAAGGGCGGCCTACTGAATCATCAATAAACTGCACTGGCTCACACTCTGTCATGGCCGTTGGCTCAGAAGGAATCAGACAAGGCAAATAGTCATCGAAATCATCCCAATCAATGTCTGAATCCAAGGGATCAGAAGAAGATGAACAAGATTGAAAATCATCAGCACCACTCGTCCCAACACTATCAGCCTCAAGTGTATCCTCGTCCCGGGGTGTGCTCTCCAAGCTCTCGACTGCCCTAAGCTTTAGATATAATGAATCTGTAGGCAAGACGAGGGTCGGTGCTACAGGATCTGTCCAGTTGGATTCATCATCTATCATCACAAAATCACACTCCTGGTGGATGTCTAACTCTTCCTCTGTCATCTGCGCGGCTTCGCTGGACTGCTCTTAGCATTCAAGTTCTCTAGCTCTGGTTTCCTCGATCGTCTCTATTTGTATGGTTTCACCCTCTACGTGAAAACACACCTTCCCACTATCATGATCGGTCACAGCCTTGGCTGTGGCCAAGAATAGGCGCCCGAGTATGATGGGGGCATTGGTTACCGACTCAGGGATCTCCATGTCCAACACAACGAAGTCTACGGGGAATTTCAGGCCCTGAATGGTAACGACCACGTCTTTCAACAACCCCTTCGGCCTCTTAGTCGACCTATCAGCAAACTGAAGGACTGTCCTGCTCCTAAGAAGAGGACCAAACTCGAATTGGTCGACTAAAGCCGTCGGAAGAAGGTTAATTGAAGAGCCGCTGTCTAACAGAGTACGATCAAACTGCTGCTCTTGAATCTCGCATCTGACATAGGGAGCTCCTGCATCTGGTCGCTTGGCTGGCAGTTTGTTCTGAATAGTGCAACAAGTGGAATGAGTGAGCACATGGATTTGATCTCTGTGGTTCCTCCTCTTCCTGCGGATGGTAGTCTTCTATTTCAAGTTCTTTTTGAAGAGGGGGATGTTCTCAAGTGCTTCTTGTAGAGTCAATAGAATGTGGAATCTGTCTATCATCTGATTGCTGAACTCTACCAGCTGGTCCTTTTTTGGATTTTTCTCTTTTATTCCCCTTCGCCCGGTGGAGTGCCTCAGGGAAGGGGATGGTAGGGGCCTCCTTAGATGGAGGACTAGGAAGAGGTCCCTGTGCCTGTGAAGAATTAGAATCCATACAATCATCATCATTTAACGCATATGGATCTGTAATGTGAACAAAAACCTTTCCTTTATTCATTTTTTTGTTTTTCTTGTTACCACAGTCCATAGATACAAAAGGAGGTAATATCACAGAGGGGCACTCATCAAAAGTAGATGTGGTGGCCTCAGTACCACCACCGACACCTGTCTTCGCGGCATCAGCACCGCGCTCTGGCTCGGCATCCAAAATGGTGGCATCAGCACCACCGTCTACATCTGGTATCACGACGGCCTCAGTACCGTCGTCTGGATCTCCATCATTGGTGGCATTAGCACCACCGTCTTCAATGTCATCATTAGCGACATCAGCACTGCTACTCTGCTCCTCTGGCGCTCCGGATTCTGCATGTGGCTGTCGCTCAGATGAGGCACCGCCGGCTGGCATCCTACCGCTCCTAGTAGTCACAAAATCAGCATCATACAAAGAAGAATATGTCAGTCAAATAGTCACTAGGAAAGGTATCCTCCGTAAACTCTACCTGCTCAAACTTTTGTTTCAGATTGTTCGGATTTGGTTCAATCTGAGCTGGTATGGCGGATTTTCCTTTGATCAAGTCCCTCACCTCCTGTCGAAACTCATCCATGTCTCGCCGATAAGATTCCTGATGCTCAGAGAGTAGTCGGGCGAGGTCATCTAATGCAGGGTTCTCAAAGGCAGGTGCCTGAGAACCGGATGTACTCCCCTGCTGGAAATGAGGCTGTTGCTGCTGATACTGGGGAGGATGAGAATATGACTACTAAGGTAGCTGACTCTGCCTCCACTGCTGTCCCTGGTAGGCGGGACGAGGACCATTCTGGTTCTGCTGTTGGGCATATTGGGGTTGCTGTTGCTGTGGCTGGTTGTGCTGATATCCTTGAGCAGAAGACTGCTGCTGGGATGAGGATCCACCATTACCCCATCGGAATCTGGGGTGATCACGACGAATCCCGGGCTGAGGGTACCGGTCGTACCAAATCCCATTGGCTTCCATCAATGGGTCCTGCTCAAAGGAAGGTGGTGGCAGAACTGCCAATGGCTGATCCGGCTGATACACCACCATCTGAGTGTCCTGAGATGGTGGCTGCGATGGGTAGTACGGTAGCTGCGACACTAGCTCTGCCTGGATGTGGTTGACCTGACGGTGTGAGGCAGAGGGCTGGGTAGAGCTGCTACTGCTCAGATCGCCCCGTGACCTAGGAGGCTGCTGAGTATACGACTGTGCCTCTTGAGTGCAGAGAATTTGAGTCTTCAGGTCACTCATGGTTTTGGTGAGAAGGTCCATCTGGGCTAGACCTCGGTTCTTCTTCTTTTCGAGGATCTCCATGCGGTCCAACTTCTCACTAATAATGCCCATGTCGGCTGCGGCAGATTCGGCTTGGGCTGCGGTGATCGACAAAGTGTTGGGACCGGCATCGATGCGGGCGATCCTCTGAAAGACGATCCTCCTCCTTGGGGTGGCTTTTGTTGTGTGTAGACTCTGGCTTGGGTCATCGCAATTGAGTTTTCTGCCATACCTTCATAGATGGCCCAGACGTCGTCTTCACCCTTGGAAAAATATGATCCACCACAAGAGGCATTTACAAGCCCCTACAGCTCCGGTGTCAGCCCACAGAAGAAACTCTGCACCAGATTGGGCTTGGATATGTCATGATGTGGACACCGGTCGATGAGCTCTCTGAATCAATCCCAAGCTTCATGGAATTGTTCATTCGAGATCGTGACGAAGTTGCCGATCATGGCTTTGGCTGCATTTGTCCGGCCGAGAGGGTAATTCAAATACGCGGTTCGGAGATCTGCCCAAGTATCGATGAATCGCCCCAAATGTTTGAGCCAATATGCGGCTCTGTCGACCAAGGAAAAAGGGAAGGCGATCATCTTGATAGTGTCCTCGGTCATCAGCCTATCATGGATCGTGCTGCAGATCATTTCAAATTCTTGGAGGTGGAGGTGTGGCTCTTCGGTCGGCAACCCATGGAATTTGGGTAGAAGCTGAATGGTATGGGGCCGAAGCTCGAAATCTCCATGGATAGGAGGAAGTTAGATCCAACGATGAGTGAGGGATGCTGCGGGATTGTGCAATTCCCTCATGATAGTCCGCGGCGGTCTCTCAGCGTCAGGGTCACCTCCTCCTGCATCAAGTCCATCTCCTTCTCCGCCTCCGCCACCGGCCCCAGGTCAGTTTTCTCGCATCTGTGCTATTTCTCTCATGAGATCACCCATGAAGGTTCCCTGGTCTCGGATCTCGGATCTTCCTCTGCATGGTCTCCAGGGATGCTAGAAGTGAATTGTTGATGGCGGCTTGATCAATGAAGAATGGAGGGTGATCATGATCATCAGAATGCTCTCCTCTGTTAGCCATGTCTGGGTTCTCTGAAAAAGCAAAAGAACCCATCTCAGGTGCCGTCAAATGCTCTGAGCTCTGTGATGCACTAAACTCTGAGACTCTTGGACTGATGGAAGGGGAATGAGAAGGGTGGTCGAGGGGGAACAGGGTGGATGTGAACTCAGGCTCGGAGAGCGGACTCTCCGAGGTTGTCCTAGATGAATAAGGAGGAGTGCTGGATAGCGGTGCCGACAAGGTCGGCCTAAGAGATCTCCGTCCCATCATCTTGATTATTTGAGAAGATGGAGGTTAAGAAATGGAGAAGAAGAAGGAAGTGACAAATTGCGCACGATTGTGCGGTGTTTTTGATCTTGACCTAGATTCAACTAGCAATCAAACACAAGACAAGGGGATTCACCAACTCAACACGTGAAGCCCTAAGGGTTCGGCTATTATTTTTGTAGTTTTTAGCTTGAATTCAGGAATTTATCTTTTAACGAGTCCTTAGAGCGCTACGCCTATAGGAGAGAGAGTACTGCCGGAAGAGTATCCCGTACTTGTCCTCCTCCTATGTAACTCGTAGCTTATGCTTTTTGAGGTCCTTGTAACCCTTCCTGGACCCCTACTCAGCCAAAGAAATAGAGAAAGCAAGCCAATAGGTGAAACCGATACTTCGGAACTCGCTCACAACGGAATCACCCGTGAGCGTGCAAGAACCTACTCGGACGCGAGACGATGAGACAAACACCCCCGTGAAGGCGTGGCCTAGGCTCGATACTTCGGACAAGGTCGATTCTCTACACAATAGAGAGTCACCAATGTTGACCAAGCCCTACTCGTCCATGTACGATAGAAGCGCTAATACTTCGGAAATCCAGGCGATACACAAGGCAGCCACAAGCTGGGATTTGGGCTCTAATCCTTACGAAGCACTCAACTCACTTGGAAGGAGACCTTCCCATGCAACCTGAAGACAAGTGAGGGTGTGACTCTCCCCAATCAATGAGACCAATTACCAATTTTATTTAGGTCAAAGTTTTCTTAGCAGTCCCTTTTTATTTTTTTGGTGTTATCTCTTCTTTTGAGTAAATTCAAACAAGCGCCTAACGGTTTTTGTATTTTCTTGATCCTACTTTATCCAAAAACAGAGGGAGAATAGATTCGGAAAAGCCGTGCAAGTCGACACTAAGGTGGAAATCTCACCTTTGTGCCTAAATGATGAATGCTAAGTAAGAAGCCTTACAGCGAATCCCAGCTCTCTCCATGCGGGATGCAAAACAGGAATTTATAAACTTATACTACATGCTGATATGCAAGAGAAAATCGTCCTAAGCAGGCAATTGCTAGCGTGGAGAACCACAAGTCAATCACCAATCTTCGATCCTAAGGGTCCGGTCTAATCACCCCTCCTCTTCTCGACAAATCGAGTTCAGGAGTAGCGCTTGATGGGTGGGCTCGCGGCGCGGCGGATCTAAGATGATGATTTGACTGTTTAATTAAACTAAGTCCAAATACGCACTATAGGTACATGCAATGATTATTAGGGTGTTTGGACCTAATCTAATCGATCAAGCAATGCTTAAAATCTAAGGGCTCAATCCACAAAAGAAAGGGAAAATGAAATCAAAACCGGAAAATGACAGCGGTGAAAAACTCGTCAAAATCCGCGGTGAGCCCCCGGGTGAACAAACACCCGAAAATTAGGCCCAAAAGTTCAAGTGTCCAAGTCCTGTATTATTACAAATTGATAATCACTCTCTCACAAAATAAAATGCAAACTAATCTAATCACTCTCTCCCTCCTCCTGCTCTCTCCTACCGGCTTGGCTTAAGAAAAGCCGGCTCCGCTTCACGTGGTTGCTCCGGATCCCCTAGGCGATCTGCCTCGCTCCGCGGTCCCTCGCAAGAAGACGAAAAGAGATGGTCAGAAAAGCTCAACAACAATATATATCAAAAATGCAAGAGAGATAAAATGAAGCAATGGTAGACAAACAAACACAATTAGACAAAAATGTGATCTATACGCTGCTGCTCCCCAGCAACGGCGCCATTTGATAATTACGATTTATCGAGGGTCTAAATAGTCCACACAAGGCGAGACTACTACGTCGTTGTGGCGACCCACAATAAACCGTAATTAATCAACAATTAACCTACACTATAGATCAAGCAATAAGAAATAAATGTGAAGTTAAAATTTATTTTTAACTCTGCACAAAAGATGTATAGTATTTTGATTTTTAATTTTCTGATTTTTATATTTTTATCTTTTTATATTTTTTTCTTTTTTTTCAATATTGGAATTTATAAGCTATATAATAAAGAGAGGATAGAATATTTATAAAAGTATGCAAAAATGCTCAAAAATTCGGAAATAAAATCTTTTTGGTATTTTTATGATTTTTTACTATTTTTGTGATTTTTAGGTATTTTTCAAAATGTTTTTGATATTATTTTTAAAAACTGAAATAAAGAAGACAGTGAACTAACAATCTGGCCGAGACTAAAATGGGAAGGAAAAATGTCAAATGATCTCAAAATTTTCCAAATCAGTTTTAAAACAAAGAGAATAAAATATAGAACCTACAGGACCTGAGTTTAGATTTTTTAGAGTTTTGTAAAAAAAATTAGATTTTTTTGAAGTTTTTAGGTATTTTCTAATTTTTAAGGTTTTTCTTTTGAAATTTTTAGTGATTTTTGGACTGACACTAAAACAAGTTAAAATAGACAGTAGGTAAAGTTTTTGGAATTTTTCGAGGTATTTTAATATTTTTTGGTATTTTCTAAGCTAGACAGTACTGAAATGGCAAGTTTTTTATTTTTAATAAATATTAGAATGCAATAAAATCAAAAACTAAAACTATGGTGTGAAAGTGCAAGTGAACAGAAGCCTAACTTGAATTTTTGAGAAATTTTCGAATTAAAATGATGCCTTAAATAAATGGAGCAAGCACACAAAAACCATTGAGCCTGGAAGGGGCATATATGCAAATACACAAACATCCAGGTGCATGCATGCAATTTTTCCAAAAAATTATAACTAAATATTCAATTTTGAGGACCAAATACAAAATCTCAGACCCGCAAGGGTGTCACAGCAAAAAGCCCACTAGGGCGCATGACTTGCACGCGCCTGGGAAGGACCAACACGAAATTTCAAAAACACCCGAGGGCTGATGTGCAATATTCCCAAAGTTTTTACATGTAAACTAATAATTATAGTACTAAAACGAAATCTACAAAAGGCCGAGGTCCTCTCTGCAAAAAGCCCACGCCTCACGTGAACAGGTCACGTGAGGTGACGTGGTAGAGGACCTATGTACAAATACCTAAAGTTCGAGGGCCTAAATGAAAATTTTACAAAATATTTAAACTACCATTTAAAGTTTATGGACTAAAAGGAAATTACAAAAATTAAAGGGGTGGCTCTGCAAAATACCCCTTCCAAGCTGATCCGACGGTGGAAGGGCTGCTGAGGACGCGTGGCTGCTATCCGACGGTGGGCGGCTGGGTTGGATCCAACGGGGTGACTCGAGCCACTTATCCACGTGGTGCGTTCTCCTCGCACGATGACGGTTCGGCTTCGACGTCCGAGATTGGATCTCAGATGAGATTTGACGGTGGAAGGGCTCTGAGATCGGACGGTCGACGTGAAATCTGGGCCGCCTTAAAGATCTAACGGCTGCGAAGGGCTCTCAATGAACTGGGACGAACTCGCGGGAAGGCGAGTTTCCCAGGTGTCAATTTCCCTCCTTTGCCGCTTCTTTGCGCTCCAAAATGTTGTCTGATGCTCCTGTAGTGGTCCTCAACGTGCTGGTGGCTCCAGAAATCTCCGGCGGTGGCCGGAGGGCTCGCGCGAGGTCGCCGGAGCACAAGGGCTCCAGGTACCTCTCCGCCTCCTCCAAAACAAGCCCCAGGTGCGAATTAGGGCCTAACACCTGCAAGAGAAGAGTGAAAGACCCAGGACAAAATGCCTGAGCCCCGCGGGATGGATGCTATGGTGTGAAACGATGGGGTGGAGTTTGGCCGGAGTTGCGCTCCGGCGAGGCGAGCGATTGGAGCGATTCAAGTGATGTAACGTGATATTTTTTGGGGGTTTTTGATCCTAAAGCTATGGCGAAGCAAATGCAATAAAAATCAATGGTAAAGAGACACCTCAAGAGCCCGAGGTCAAAGATACCTCAACGGGGGCTGGCCGGAGGTCGAGGGAACACCCAAATCCTCGTCGGGAATCCGCCTTGGAGAGCTCGCGTCGGAGCTGTCACCTCCGACGACCTGTGGAGCAAGGAAGGGGAGGCAACTGGATTAAAAGTGGGGTTCAATTTTGAATCAAAATTCAAACTTTGCTTAAGTAGGGTTGACGGGAAGGGCTCATAGAACGACGTTTATCTGGTGAATCTTCGATCCATTCGCCGAGGAAACACCTAGGTGTGTATGCTGGAAGGTCGAGGAGAAAAAGTCATAGATGAATCATTATGAGAAGAGCAACGAGGAGACCTCGAAAAAATCAAAAAGATGGGTCAAAACCCACTTCTGACACAAGTCAGGGACTGGCCCAGACAGTTGACCTCGGGTCAACTGTCAGAGCCTCCTGGTTGGTCCACGTGGACCAACCAGGAAAAACCTGTAAGAAAAGTTTTATTAAATCAATAAAAAAATATAATTAGGTCAAATTAAATTTAGATTATTTAATAAAAAATATTTATTATTTATGTAGTATTTTATTTTGATTTTTAATAATTTTTATGGAATATATTTTTATAAGTTTACTTTTATACCCCTTATAGGTATAATACCTATATATTTTATTCTTTTATTTTTATTTGGTATTTCTAATTTCTTTAATTCTGTTTATTATTTTATAAAATTATAAAATACTTTTATATACACAAATATATTTTTGTTTTATTTTTCCGATGTGTTTTGTATATTGAATAAAAATATAAGTAGGTATTGTATAGGTATGTATATAGGTATAATACCTGTGTATTTTATATACATATATTTTTATTTTGAGTTTTATTTGGATTTTTATTCATGTTTTAATATACAAATACATTATACATAATATTTACAAAATTATAAAAATATAAGACTACAAAAATAATGAATAAATAATAAATTGAATATTTTAATCTGTACAAGTATACTACAAGGGTCCAAAACTCAACTTTCAAACCGTAACTCCGAAAAATATGAAAACATCTTCATTAAATAGATTATTTTATGCTATATACAATTAAAGATGAGTTTGGTATTTTTCGAGTTTTTATTTGCAAGATACAGGTCTGGGAAGTTAGAGTTCTGGAATTTTATTTAGACAATAACTTTTTATCTGTACATTATTTTTCAGTGAAATCAATTTTGTATTTTTTATATTTAATTATCTATAACTTTCATGTACAAAGTTTTTTTATTTGATGTATAAAAAGTGGAATCAAAAATAGGTCCCAAAATGAATAGAATGAATTAAATATGTATTGTATTCGGCCCTTATCTCCCCCTACTTTATTCCTGGTCGACCTATTCATCAAGATGCCTAGGTCTCGGGGTTTGGGTCATAAAATATTTACAATATTTTATTCGTTTTCTTTTCTTTTCTTTATTCTATAATTTTGGCTTTAAAAACCACATTTTATACTCTAATTAAATGCACATGCATGCATGCTAATATGATGTATTTAATGCTATTTACATGCATTTGCTAGGGTTTTTGAGGCCAAAATGATAGAATAAATATGATGAAATGTAGATTCATCACTCGCCCAGGAGGAGTTCATCTAGCCTATCTCTCTACCGTCGGATCGTGCCTCGCCTCTAGTTATCATCTGAGCCGTATGTGCCCTGCTCCTGTCAGGCCGTTAGATACCAAATCTAACGACCACGTGCACCCCACGTTCGATGCCTTGTCAGCACCGTTGGATCTTCCAGGAGACACCATCTCAGTCGCACACCATCCGCCATTCACCGCCCGACACCTGGCCCTTACGTGCCCCGCACGCGCTTTGGCTGGGTAACTTGCGCCCGACCCCCTGCATTTTATGTTAGTTTCTGTTTAGTCTATTAAATAAACTCGCACACTTGGATAATTTGCATATCTGGACCTATAGTTTCTTATATTTACATTTTGGTCCCTGCTTTGTGGAGACACGTGCTTCGACACGTGATTTTGTGGGCTTTTTGCATATTCAGGGCTGGGTTTTTATGACTATTATGGAATGAATGATATGTTTTGAGAATTACATATATATCCCTATGCATATAGTATTCGAACAAGTGCTGAATTTTATGTGTATTTTGCATTAACCCCCCTACAGTTTCTGCACGTGTTTCCATTTAGTCCTGAAAGTTTGTTTTCTTGCATTTAGGTTTCTATGTGATGTGGCTTTTGTATGGGTTGAATAAAATATCAAATAAACTACAAATCTTGTGAAATTTGGAAACATGGCTCTTGCCATTGTCTAAAAATTTCACTAATTTTTTGGGACATTTTTATTACTGTTTGATATTTTTAAAAAATCAAAAACCATTGTTTATATCACTATTTGAATTATAAAATCAATTAAAAATATAAAATCTCATCTAAAAATTACATAAAAATTAGGTACTGTTTGTTTTGTTATTTTCTTGTTCAGTCCAATTTTGGCTTGATTTGGAATTATAAAACACCTAAAAATCACAAAACCCTAAAAATCTTATAAAAATTCTTAAAATTTATGTAAAATACAAAAAAAATACAATTTTGATTTATGTAGCTTAGTTTTCATTTCTAGTTGTCATAAAAATTATCTCCAGATTTCTAGAGCTAATTATATATTTTTAATTAGCCTTTCAAATCTGGTTGCACATTGATTCTGATTTTCAGCCTTTTTTTAATTTTATAAAATCAATAAAAAATCATAAAATCTTTAGAAAACTACAAAAAATGCTAAAAAAACCTATAAAACACAAAAATAGTTTTATTTGAATTTTTTGAATTGTTTTGGAGTGTATAATAAATTGTTGTTTATGTGCTTTTAGCTCTTTTTCCTCATTTTCTTTATATTTAAAAATATATAAAATCCACCAAAAATACATTTTCTTATTTTATTCATCTTTTGACTACTTCGTAGGCCACTTGGCTAATCCGTGCTCCTTGAGTTCGACCCTGGTCGTTATACCAGGTTAAATAAATAGCAAGACCGCTTATTCGGCTTTTTGACTGATTATTCTTATTTGGTGGTCTGATTTTTCTTTTTGAGTCCGATCTGCGAGATCCGGATTGTAACGACCCTTGATTGATTTTTCCCTTACCCGGATTTTGTGGGATTATCGGCTCATCAGAGACCGCTAACATTGATTTTGTGCTTGATTGTTTTATCTGAGTGGTCTTGATTTTTCTTGTTTCATTGCACCTTAGTGATTCGGGTCATAATGACCTTTGATATTCCTTACCCCAAGTTGCATACCGCTCATCAAGCTCTCATCTTCGATTCATCTTCTTATCCTTTCTGGAAAAGAGCCCCTATGATCTTCACCTTCATCATGCCAATACAACTCTCCAATCCACTCATGTTTGCACGCACACAATAAGCCTCACTTCGGCTATATACAATGCTAACACTTGTAAGATCAAAGAGCCTTCAATGGTCAGAATTCCTGGAGGGGCTCCGATCTGAGGATTCTACTCCGATGTTCCTTCATCATCATTTACTTCCAGATGCTCGCAGATCTCCTCCGACACCATACCATCCTCGCGAGCCAATTGAGGACCGTCGTTGATCTTTAGAGCATCTTCAAGACGAAGGAGGAGCGATGGGGCTCTCACTGGAGCCCACCTTCTCGCAACATCTCGCATTGGAGCTACTTCAAGGAGGAGATGCAAGTATCGTCGGATTATGCTAATTGGGGATATTCTGACGGTCGAATTGTGGCCACGTAGACTACACCTAACCTGTAGCCTCGGATAATCCGAACTATCAGCCGAAGCATCGCTACTCGACACATATCCCGAGTCACGCACATCTATCCGAACCTAGGACCGTATGTGCCTCGCGCGTGTGGACCTAGGAGAAGTGCATCAAAGCCCCTACCGTATTTATTTATTGTAAAAATACCCCTACATAGGGGTATTTAATAATTTCACCAATCATTTTTTATTAATTGCATTTTAGTCCCTCTATGGACCTTCCTGTGATGTTTTTGCATACTATTACTACAATTATGCTCGTGGACTCAATTGCTAATAATTTGAGCATAATTTATCCAAATGAAGTAATTTCAGTGGTATTTTGATCCCTATTTAATTATCTTTTATGTGGATTAATTTATTCTCTTATTTGACGTATAATGATTGATTCATTTATTAGAGATAATTAAGTTGCTTAAATCTCTCTTAAATGAAACCTAACTTGGATTAAATTGCATGAATTAATTTTGATTATGTGCTTAAGTTTGATGAGTCATTTTCGGGCATAATTATGTCTGTAGTTGCATGTGTTATCATTTTGTCATCATATCATTATTTTCTAACATGCATTAAATTGTTCTAAAAATGCATTTCATCTTTGCATTCATTTTGTGATGCTTTCATTTCATGCATTGTCTATTTTGACCTAAATAATTTATCCATTTCTTAGCCATTCACCACCTAAATAATCATATTACGGCTCGTGTCCGTATGCTCGACCATGGACTTCCCAAGTTAAAAATTAAAGCCGAATACTCTTCACAGAGATCATTCATTCGGTTTTGTATGAAAAGCTAAGCGCTCATGCTACAACGAATCCTTAACTCTTGCAAGGGTGGATTGTTGTAACGGTCGACCTGCAATTTGATTTTGTGAAGGTTGCGGTTGAGTGGAGGCTGAGGTTTCAACGACTATTAGGTAGTTATGCTGATGTGGGAGGATACAATGAGGTAGTTGGCGAAGAAGATGACTAAAATGGTTCACGAATGGCACTAGAATCAGGAGAAGATGCCACATGGAGGCATTGATGGTTAATTAGAGAAGTTCACTCAGTGAAGGGGTGTGTAACCAGGAGGGGGAGGAGGCTGAGGTTGAAGATGAGCGGTAGTCATTGGATCTAGAGATCCAATGGTTGTGATTTGGGCAAAGATAGTTGAATGGGGACGTCTAATCATCATAAAGTACATGGGTTAATTAGCCTTAATCGTTTACGAGTTGTTAGAAGTTAATAATATTTAGTTAATTGTTAAATTAATTGAATATGTTAAGATAGTTGGTTAAATAATAAAAATATTATTGACGAATCCGAGATTCATCACAAAGTACTTGGGTTTTTTCCCTCTATAACACTCATGAGTTAAGATTTGGTGCATGGTCATTAATAACACCACAACATGAGTTAAGATTTGATGCATGGTCATTAATCAACTAGAAGATTGTCACAAGGACACCTTGAAACAAAGTCAAAAAAAGGTTTAAGACGTGGAATTAAATGCTGCAATTCTAATAGAGTTGTCATTAATATTTGTCCTACATTTTGGAGCTGAATGAATACGAGGTCATTATAATTATAATGCCATATGCAGGATGTGGATCGAAGGCCGTGGGTTGCATGTGAAAGGGTGGTTTTATCAAGTTTCTTTGTGATTTTGAACTCATTTTTCTTTCTCATGTGTTTATTCTGAATAATGTATTTAGGTTATGAAAAATACAATTTGTACATGTAATATAATAAAAGAAATTTATAAATTTTTATCTTGTTCACATTTATTTAGTATATTATAGATCATTATTGGCAATAGTTATTTCTTGAGTCCATTATTTTAATGATCTTAATCTTATGAAGCTTACATTTCCATTATTTTGTGCCACTGATATAATTGATTTTTTTACTTAATTTTTTGAATAATAAATGTTTCTTATTTTGTGAATATTTGTCTAACATTTTTCTAGTTTTCAAAAATAAATTCCAAAGAAGAATGCTAAGTTGTTTTCAAACTTTAATGTCTTGCTATAAACACACAGAAACAAACTAATAAATATGGTCAAAGGGTAGTGTTTTTATCTATTTTGTGAGTCCAAAAGAAAGGATTATTATATGACTCACCGACAGTAATATGTAAATTATCTAAAATGTTGGAACAGGGCAAGAAATTTCATCAAGATGTAGTTTGTCATTATCTTTCCATCATAGGGATAGAGAAAATCCTCTCCAAGATTGTTTTCCAAAAGTGGAAAATCAATGAATAATTCTAAATCTTGATTATGTTAGTGATTTCTTGTAAGCGCCTTTTTCAACTTCTATGTGACTAAAATAAAAGATTACGAATGATATTCTAATAATATAGTTAGATTGATCATTTACAACATTTATTCCTTTTTCTAGTTTATTTTTTAAAATTATAACTAGTGCTTGTCTAAACCTCTTCAAACGTTAACATAAAATGCAAATCCCAACAATATAATAGTCATGATGACATTGCATTACCAGTGCAATTAACAAATGTGGTTTATAGTAAACCTTATCTTAAGCATTTTTATATCCATAATGTGTAAAGTTTCATAATAAAAACGAAATATAATTAAAATATGGTAAAAGAAACATTAGGATAGATGAGAAGTACAAAATCACAACACCTTTTTTTTGGAGGATGTTATACCAAATATGGGTTTCAACTTATAGATCTCCCATTATAAAAGTTTCCTAAAGATAATATCGTATCTATTTTATGGATTACGTTAGGAAATTGAAAAGTAACGGAATGTCATTGGAATTAGAGAAGATCAAATATTTTGCCATCCCTAATCCTATAAATACATACTTGGACTCCATGTGATTTGGTCATCTTCTTCCAACTACTATCCACTTCTTCATCTACCATTTTTCAAATCTCCGGTCTCGTTTCGCTTCTCAATGGAGGATAACAAGGGTAAGGCTCATGCTCAACATGGCAGTGCAGATCCATGGAAGGAACTTGATGATGATCTATTCTTCAATGAACTTCCTTCTTCTCTGGTGCAAAATCATTATGTTCCTCGCACCATGGAAGATATTGGATTCTCCTCCGACATCGTTGAAGCTGATCTTTCCAATGGTTATATGCCTACTTCTCTATTTTATCCCAATGCTCACTTTACTCATAGAAATGAAGTTCATGATCCTCCTCCTATTCATCCAACTCCATCTTCGAAATGCACCACGAATTCCATGGTGATGAGATATTCGCCCCAAACCTTTCAATTTGGATTTATCGATCAAAATTTTGTGAAATTACCAAGCTCACCCCGTATCTTTGAAATAAGGAATTTCATTTCTCGGCCTACTTTTGACTACTCACCTAGTTCCATCAACGATCAATCCTTTACAATGGCGACTTTATCGGACAACAATATAGGCTTATCTTATAGCTCTAACATCTTATATACACCACTCAACCATATGGGATCTCCTTCCACATCTTCGTACCCTCTCCACTCTTTCTTATCAAATTCTGCTGATTCCAACAACCAATTTGCATTTGATGCAAGCATTCAAAATTCCTCTAACCCCAACCCCTACATGGTTGGAGCAAACCACCATGATGTCGAAATTGCTTACCTTGGTCAATTTTCAATGTCTAGTAGACATTCCTACAAGTGCCAAAAATGTAACATGAAATTCTTTAGTTCTAATGCATTTGGAGGACATATGAGTTCCCATAGCAAGTACAGGAAGACACGAGCTACGGGAGGATCATCATCAAAAAAGAAAGTTCATGGTCATAGCACCCTGTCCATCCGACGTTCATCTTCCAACGTCACGCCATCAAAAATTCATGCTAGGCAGGACACCAACCATTCTTATGCTAAGCTGAAGAAGTTAAAGGTTGGCGTAGATAGAACAAACATAAACAAGGAAGAGGCTAAGAGGAGTTTAAGTACAAAATATCCAAACCTTGTTCAAGATGCAGGAGAGCAATAAAAATTTCTTTTTCCAAGAGAGAAGAAGGATTATGCAAAAGATGCCTTTGTGGCGGCGTGTCGCAAAGATAACGACAACAACTATGCTTAGGATTCACATGACAATTCGAGGTGATATACATTTGTGTACTCAATATAATGGTGATGATAAATCTTAATATCTTCTTTATGATCATTGTCTTGCATTGGACTTTAGTTCTTTCTTTTCAACTTCAAACTATTATTGTTTTTCATTTTATTCTAAAGCACTTCAAGTTTGTTTTAATTATCATCAAACAAACTTCCTTTGAATTTCCATGTGTTGTGCATCACTCTTCTTAGTACCATATTGGTTTTCTTTCTGTTGGACTCAGATGTAGATCTCTTATCTGTTTTTTCTATTGTTATTTTGGCTTGATCTAGTAGAGAAAATCTATTTTATAAAGTATTCTATTTATTCTTGTTTGATTATTTCATCTAGAAATTCCACACATCACTGATATTATTTCAGGTTTCATCAGGTTATTAGATACAATGTATCACGACAATACGACTAACAGATTTTTTTGCCATGTCTAATTTTAGCCGCATCAAGGCATTCAGATTACAAAAAAAACATAATTGTTTCTTATATATAGGAATGCGTACACATTGTAAATTATTTTGGTATAAAAGAAAGGATCCACATACCTCCAAATCAACATTAAGATATCAATATTTTGATCCGAAAGCTTATAGATTTTCTTAGTTTGATGGTATTTTCTATATTACACGTGCCATCTGTCATATCCTTTATGTTTGTTTTACTTCATCGTGGATCGATCTTGTTCTTGAAACTGCTGATTATTCCACATCCATATTTGTAGTATATAGATAGCCTTTGTCATGTTATTGTTTAAGTATGACTTTGATACTTTATTGTATTTTCTCGAGGATCCAATATATTAGATGAGGGGTTAATCAAGCAATCTACATGTCGATTAGAAGTAGGGAATATTCAATTCATAAAAAAAACAACTTAGATTTTACTAGTGATTTTAAGAAAATTGAACCTTAGAAGAAATTTAGATATGTTTATATAAAATAACTAAATCTAAATAAGGTAGTAAAACTCAATTACGTGTAACATATGCGTGTAAACATGTAATTAAAATAAAAATATCACGACCAACTTCTCTATTTTTTTTAATTTTCTTAAAGGGTAAAACTCTAGGTATGTAGAGTTTCCTTAAGAAGATGAAATTCCAACTTTACAAATTTCCATTTCCTTGGATAAAATTCCAGGCCATTAATTATGTCTTTGTTGCATAAGTCTAAACATGTCTCAAGGTTCTTTGTGTGAGGTGAAGTGAGGAAAGATTGTGTATACTGAGTGTGTTACTACTTGATAAAGAGTTGAGTGGTTCTGGAAAATAAATAGTAATTTATGCAATAGAATTGAACATGTATTTTGAAAACAGATATGAATATAGATGCAATATGGAGAATTAATATATATATATATATATAGTAATGTATATAGGACAACTTCAAATTCGGTGGATCTCACCATATATAAGGTGAACCACCTTCAATTTAGGCATCTTTTCAATGTATTTTACAATTTCTTATTTCATAAATTTAATAATAAACATTAACACAAGATGTATAGTGAAATAAAATTATGAAAATATTATTATAAAAGATGAAATGTTAATTTAAATTTAGATGCTATATTTTACAAAATTATTTTTTTACAATGTAAAATTTATACTTTTATAAAATTGTTACTTTTTTTTGCTAAATTGACATTGACCTTTACAATCTCAGAAGGACCTACCTCATTTGAAAGGTCCATTATGTGTGTGTGCGTGTGCGTGCATGTGTGTGTATGTAAAGGGGGAACTTCAAATGGGATGGACCTTTCCTAGATGCATGGAAAGTCACACAAATTTAGGTCTTTTTCTATTTATTTTACAATTTTTAACTTCATAAATTTAATAATAAATATTAAGATAATATGTATATCAAGAATGATTTATGAAAATATTATCGTATTGGATACAAAATGTTAGTTACAATATGGTTGGATACAAAATGTTAGTTACAATATGGATGCTATATTTTACAAAACAGTATGATCATTATTTAACAACGTGCAGTTTGTATTTTACAAAATTGTTATACAATTTACAAATTTGGTAGTTTTTTTAAATTTCAGGAAAGGTCCACATCATTGGAAGCCCCCTATAATTATATATATAGGGAAAAATGAGTATGCTCTTTTGAAGCATGTAACTTACATGTCCCCCCCTCCTTTTCCCATTTTTTATTTTTTTTGAAATGAAACCTAGTTGAATTTAGATCATAATATATCACCATAGTGTCATTCAAAATTCTACTTAATTCGAGACTTTTATCCCCTTCATCGAAA